>VWZY01011588.1:143454-242779 GCA_013399075.1 Chloroceryle aenea | reverse complement strand
TTCCTTGAGCGAAACAGAACAGGCTTTGGGGGCAGCTTGCTGCCCATTTCTACAATTCTCTATTGCACCTGTGCAAAACCTGATGATATTTTTAAAATCTATACATGCACAACATGGGTAGGTGTTCACTGTCAGTCCTGTGCATTGATTCTACAGATACAAACGTCCACTTCTGGTATATATTCAGCATCACTCTGTTTTCTAGCCCTTACTGTCAGGTTCCCTGAACAAAGACTGCTGTAAGAGAAAACATGGTTCAGTTTTGATAATGTGTCTATTTGAGGTATTTCATGGCCATGCTCTTATCTCCTGCTTGAAGATGAAACACAAGACACACCTTTATTTCCCTTTGCATGTCTGTATTGAGTGCATTCCTCATCCTTTCCCAGTTTCTCATTGGGATTTTCCTCCCTGCTTCAGAGAAAGCTGATTTCAGACTGAAAGAGAAAGGTGCCTCTTTAAGACCAAGCTGGGCAGCTTGAGTTTTCATAACTAACGTCTTTATTTTCAACTACTCAAGCAGGTTATAAAAGCTCAATAATACTTAAGAGACAAAGCCACTGGCAGGCAGACCTCATAAGAACTGTTGTGTTAACATCATGCATACACTATTTTTAGCAGGCAAACACCTGCACCCAGCACCAACAGAAGTCTCTTGCAGCAAGAAATGCCAAACTCATGAAAATATGTGTGTTTTTATGTATGTTTATATGTGTGCATGTATATATATACATGTATGTGTACATATATATAGACATATATACTTGCCAAGTTTTTGGTTTTTTTAAATGACAAATATTTAATGCATTTAAACTAAAATTTCCATATTTAATGGAAAATTCTAGCAAAAGAATTTACTGCTCCCAAAGGAAGGCATATATGTTGTAGGGTAATTGTATATTGTGCTCTATGAATTCCCTGTGTGCTAAGAAAGCTGATACAGCTTTTATTTTGTACAAGTTTCAGGCTTACAACTCAGACAGTAAAGACCAGGCTGGGAATCTGAACAGCAGCTTACTATTCCTGCATCTCTACTGCCGTGGTGTTTTTTGCCATCAGAACTGAGACCACCAGTTATTGGGTTGAATCATGAAAAGAGACAGGATATACTTTGCTTTTACATCCAAATCAGCAGAACCTGCAAAGCTCTTGGTACTTGTAATTAACATCAACACTCTCCAAGTCACATTTTAAAAATTAAAGGACACCCAGACCTTCCTAAGGTGTTGCTCATCAGGATAAGAAGTGGTGAATTTAGATCTTGCTTGTAAGAAGCCTCTTCTGGATGCGTTCTGTTGCCAGCTCCATGCTATTACCAATTATTCCAGTGCCTGAGACATTGTCACCTTCTCTCACAGACTGTGAGTACTCAGAACAGGTATTGCAAACACTCTTAGGAAAAACGCTGCTGTGAAAAAACAGTATCCGTTTTCTCATGTATGATGGGAGAATGCAGGTGCTGTGTTTATCAGATTGACAAGTTGTTCTCCATGGACCTCAGTTCTTCACTGAAGCACAGACCACAGTTCTGACCTTGCAGGGTAGTGTAGCAAGAATTATTAATTGTTAGGGCTGTTGCAGGTAACCCCCCCAAACAGTCATATAATAACACATAACAGACTGACATATAATTTTAGAAATATTTAATACATCCAAATTCTGTACATGATAGCCACAATACATGCCACTCCTTAGTAAAACTCTACATAATTAAGAACAGTTATAGTTCCGTAGCTTTGTTTCATGCAGTTTCTCTAGTCAGGATTTGCAAGCATGTTTGCATCATTCTTTTTCCCTCCAGGTCAACTTTTCATCATTTTGGCCACTTGCAACAAACATTTGGCAGAAGGGGTGAGCTCTCAGATATGCTACACTCCCAATATTTTGGTGAATATTTGTCTCTGCTTTAAGGAGAGAAAAACCTCATTAGCTTGCAGGGAAAAAAATTGCAAAATTACCTCAACCAAAGCATGAACAAAGGGCATCTACAGATGTTGTAATGGCCCAGCCACAGCCACATCTGATGTTTTATCAGACACAGGAGTCTTTAGTCACAAGACACACAGCCCTGGGCAGCTCAGCTCTGCCTCTTTGGCTGTTCTTGGAGCTACGTGTTTTAAAACCTCTCTGGTACAATTCAGAAGCCGACATGAGAAACTCAGTCCATAGCCCAGCATTTATTAACCACATCAGCAAAACATGATTCTTCACTTACACATCTCTTTGTTGAACTCTATCCACCTTGAGCAAACAGTGTTTCTGTGGA
The DNA here is from genome assembly GCA_013399075.1 of Chloroceryle aenea. Lineage (NCBI taxonomy): Eukaryota > Metazoa > Chordata > Aves > Coraciiformes > Cerylidae > Chloroceryle > Chloroceryle aenea. Next base: position 240,513 of record VWZY01011588.1, on the reverse strand, counting down.
TCGGTCCTGACACTGTTGAGCTACAGTATCAGGCATCTCCCATATCAATATCTGCAGACCTCCTGATGGCAGCGAGTGCTGGGGACTGAACAGAATAAACCAAGGGATTGCCATGCCCTGGCAAGCAGAACCCCTGAATGCTGCCAGCTGCACTGTAGACTGTTGCTAAATGCTGTGCTTCCATTGGGTAAGGTGTTTACTCAATCAGTAGCTGATTAGCACTTCTCTAGGGTAGGTTCAAAGGGATATAGGCGTTAGGACACAACAACGGACAGTTTTCAGTCCTGGGCTGGGCTGAGTAGGAAGCACTCAAATATAGTTTAGCAGAACTGACTGGTAAAGCCTATATCCAGAAAGCACCATTATCTGAGCCTTTTTTGTGGAGCTGTCCTGTGTGGCTGCACGGAGCAGACCTCTTCTCTTACCCAGCTCCCTAGAAATCATGCCCTGCCATTGCCTCATGACTGCTGCCATTGCCCTTGGGTCTGCATACCTCAGTATTTGCTGGCTTGGCTTCTCCACGCACTGGAGGGCATACCTGTAGAGCGTGTTGATTGGTGACATGCCCCACATACTGCTGGATGTTTCTAGCCTGCTCCTGACTGCATGACTTTGGTCTGTTCTCTGCTTGTGTACAGGCATGTGGGGATTTTCCAGAAAAAAATCTATGTCCTTTCCCTGCTCTTGTTCTCTCTTTCATTGGATTTAAACGGTGCCAGGTAAAGCTTAAGGGTTTTAACTAAGCAAAACAAAAATGATGGTGAAATGAAGCCATAAGTATACAAGGTACATCTGACTGGGTGTTTGCTACAGATACCTGAGGGCAGAGTTTTGGTTTTAATTCAACTTGACTGCTCCAGGATGCCTCTCAGCTCAGACACATTCCTGCCTGGGCCTTTATGTCAGCACTAAATGATAGCTCTTGGTTGCCAGTGACATTTTCCCTCTCTCTTAGTCCACTTGATTTTCACCCTCCAGTTCCAGACACCATTTGCTGGCTTATTTTCCATTTGGAAGCAGTTCACCTCCCCCAGTCATGTCTGCCCAGCACATCCCTGTTCTTTCCACTCCCTCCATCTTGAAAACCTCAGCCCTTTCTCCCACATCTTGCAAAAGTTACATCCTCCACTCTGTAGGGACAAGCTGTAAGGACAAGCTGCTTTCCCAGCCCTCTCCTCTGCATCCACATCAGCAGAGCACTTTCCAAGCCTCTTCCTTCCGTGCTCTTTTCTGAGGCTGGGCTCCCTTCTCCGTCTCCCCCCGCCACCTCCCCTCCTCTCCAGGAAAAACCAGTGCTCGCCCTGCCTCCAGCCTTGGGACACTGACTTCCTCCTCCACAAGCAGCCACAGCGGCTTCCTCTGACTGTGGCTGTTCCAGACACTCTGGCTCCATGGCACACCCTCCACATGCACAAAAGCACTGCACCAAGGCTTTGCTTGCTTCTTCAAAAAGTCAGCTTAGCCCGAGCAGCTGTGCTGTTGAGGAAACACTTGTAATGCATGTTGTTCACCATGCCAGCGTGGACACCCCAACCAGCTTTGTCAGCCATCATGACCCACCACCATGGGTGACATTAGGGACAGCAGCATTTGCTCATGTCCTTATCCATCTGTATGTCCTGCAGGAGACCATCACAACAGTACAAGGGAGGAAGACTGTTTGCAAACCAGATCTGTTGTTTTGCTACAATGCAAATGCCCTGTTGTTTGTAGACAAGCCTGGCTCTTGCGTGGAAACTTGTACAAGAGTGTTCAGCTGGAGTTAGTGCCCGTGGACAAGCTTGGCCCAAGGAAGCGCATCCCTCCTGGGGGAGCCCTCTTTGCTCAGCTGCCCTCCCAGGTGCCGTGACTCAGCCTCCCGCACTGTCAGCTTGTGCAACAGAGGGCAAATCCCTCCCTGTGAGCCAGTCCTGTTGCAGCTTGCTTGAAGGTAGGCTGCTCTGCATGTGCAGCCACCCTGGGCAAAGCTGTCAGGGGTGGAGATGGGACTGGGCTGGTCCTGTGCAGCCTTGCCATTGCCACACAACGATGAGGCTGCTAATTGTGAGTGAGGTCTGGACCATACCCGGCAGCCTGTGCCTGATCTGTGCAGGTGCCCATACATGATTGCTGGCAACAGGATAACCAGACTCTTAGCACAGTTCTTGCCTTTGATGCTGCCAGCTCTCAGACAGCTCTGTTTTCAGGTCTCATGAACTCAGCAGGCTTGGAAACAAGCTGCAACTTGGCAGAGCCATCCAAAGAAAATCCAGATGTTGCAGGAAGTGTTATTAGGCTGGGTCAGCCTAGGACTAATTCAGTGCTAGTAGGGGCCATGGCACTGCTGTCCTCCAGCCTCCCAGACAGAAAGCTACTTTTAGTCTCCTGATGTCTTGTGGCCACTAGAACCACCATGATTTCCCATTACCTGATGCGGGACTCTTGAGTGACATTGGCCAAGCCCAGTTTTAACTTACTTGATTTTCTGCTGCAGTTTAGACCAGAGAAGTTTTATTGATTTCCTCCTTCTAGGCAATGGTTGTGTAACACTCCTGGCTTGGGATAGCTGCTGTGTTCCAGTCCAAAGCAGCTGTGTTGCAGCAGCAGATTTTGGTGATCCATATTACTTAGATAACATGTTTGTCATCTGTCTGGACACCCTTCAGTCTGGGGGGGAGCGTGGGGAGGAACTCTATGATGATAATGAGTTAAATGCCTTGACCTCATTTGGGAATTTTACTGGGGAACATGTGGAGAACTTGGCCAGCAAGAGGTACGGATAGTCAGCTTGTTCTTTACCGCTCTGTTCATTTAAACTACATATGTTCTGACAAATGCTATATGGAAAGCCCGGCACAGCCGCAAGCTCTAATTGTCAAGCAAACCCCAGGTCTACATACGAGATGGGAGGCTGCTTTTGAAAGTAGTGCCAGTGATGTCAAGAGATGCCTTCTATGCAGTGGAGTGACAAGACTAGTTCTTTCACGGGGGGTGGAAGGTGGAGTGACATACTATCAGTAAAGCAATCTTGCATCTGTTAGAAGAATGGCTTGTGCTAGGGCAGCAAGAGGACACGAAGACACTGGAGGTTATAAAGGACGATCGGTGAAGTGATGCCGCAACTGGAAAATGAGCTTTGTGGATTGAGGTCCAGGATATTTTTTGCTTGTCAGACAGCAGGTTGAGAAGTGATTTAATTACTGCAGGTGGGTGATCCCACCTGGAAGAGATCTAACAGAAGGGAACTGGGAGGCTTTTCAGTCTTGCTAATGAAAGTACAATATGATCAAACAACATGAAGCCTGGCAAACTCAGCCTTGCAGTAAGGCACCCACTGTCATCTCACCTTCCCATTTAGTTGTAGCAAGAAAGGATTTTTTTCTGCACACTGTACTTTGATCCAGTTACTAGGAATATTCCTCAGTGAACTGAGTATGTACAATAAAGCAAGGTAGCATGGTCTGTGGGGTACTCTCCCCTCTGAATCCATCTCCTGTTCTCCCTCCCACTGAATGTTATAGAGAAGGTCAACTACAATTGTCCTCAATGTGGTTATCACATACATGACTCTGTCCTTAGAATATGAAAATAATACAAACTTGTGTCTCCTACAGGAATAGACACATTCTAAAAGCATTTTTTTTCATTCACCATCTCCCTCTGAAGGCTCAGGATGTTTCCCATTCCCAGTATGACAGCAAAAGGGACAGATCTCCAAAGTGAAGTGTTTGCGAAAATACTCACCTGGCTGATACCTGGCTGACTGGCCTTGCCAGCATACCTCACTTGCTCTGAGAGGGTGCACACAGATTGGTTTCTACAGAGACCAGGAGAAATGGTGCAGCTTTCATGTATGTCTGCAGAGGGCTGGGTGACTCAGCTCGGAGTTCCCAGAAGCAGACACTGGAAGGATGCAGCACTTACTGGAAACGCTCAGGTGTCATTTCCCCCGGACAGACCGTTGGCACAGGCGGTGAGCTGGCAGGTTGCACTCAGTCACACTCACCAAACTAGGGCACAGAGAGAGAGGACAGTGTTAGCGGTTCTCTCGTGGACTCGGTTTGAGCAACCTGTCCTCCAGGGGAGTTGGACTTTGTGGCATGTATGGAAAGCAAGCAGGGGCTTTTGCTAGCAGCAGAGAGCTAAGGGAAAAGGTCTCTGGCAAAGGAAATAGACCAGACTAGACTAGAATATTTTCTGTTGGAAGGGACCTGTCCAACTGCCTGACCACTTCAGGGATGACCAAAAGTTAAAGTATGTTATTCATTGTCCAAATGCCTCTTAAGCACTTATAGGTATCCATCACCTCTTAAGGAAGCCTTTTCCAGTGTTTGATCACCCTCTTGGTAAGGAAATGTTTTCTAATGTCAAATCTGAACCTCCCTCGGGGCAGCTTTGAACCATTTCCACCACTGAGAAGAGCTCAGCACCTCTGTCTCTATGTCCCCTCCTCAGGAAGCTGTAGAGAGAAATGACATCACCCCTCAGCCTCCTTTTCTTCAAACTAGACAAGCCTAAAGTCCTCTTTAGGACATTCCTTCCAGCCTTTTCACCAGCTTTGTTGCCCTCCTCTGGATGCATTCAAGGACCTTCAGATCCTTCTTAAATTGTGAGGCCCAGCACACAATACTGAAGATGAGGGTGCACCAATGCTAAATAAGCAGTATAATCACCTCTTTTGATTGATTAATTACTTCTTGGGTAGAATCATAGAATACTAGAATCATCAAATCATTGAATCATAGAATCATCATATAATGTGTTGGATTGGAAGGGACCTCCAAAGGTCATCTAGTTCAACTCCACTGCAGCAAGCAGGGACATCCTCAACAAGATCGGGTTGCTCAGGGCCTCATCAAGCCTGACGTTGAACGTCCCCAGGGATAGGGCCTCCACCACCTCCCTGGGAAACCTTTTCCAGTGTTCCACCACCCTCATAATGAAGAGCTTCTTCCTAATGTCCAATATAAATCTGTCCTTCTCCATTTTAAAACCATTGCTCCTTGTCCTATCACTACATGCACTTGTAAACAGTCCCTCCCCAGCTTTCGTGCAGTTGCCTTTCAGGTACTGGAAGGCTGCTATAAGGTGTCCACAGAGACTTGTCTTCTCTAAGCTGAACGACCACAACTCCCTCAGCATGGCCTCATAGGAAGGTATTCCAGCCATCTGACCATTTCTGTGGCCCTCAGATCGTTTTTGTGGCCCTCCTCTGGACCCGCTCCATCAGGTCCATGTCCTTCCTGTGTTGAAGGCTCCAGAACTGGACGCAGACTTCAGGTGGGGTCTCACCAGAGTAGAGTGGCAGAATCACCTCTCTTGAACTGATGGCCATGTTTCTTTTGATGCAGCCCAGGATGTAATTGGTCTTCTATGCAGCAAGTGCACATTGTTGGCTAATGTCCAGCTTGTCATCCACCAGAACCCCAAAGTCCTTTTCTGCAGGGCTGCTTTCTATCACCTCATCCCCCAGCAACTATCTCACTCTTCTAAGGTGAGTATACTACAGAGGGACGTCATCTCTGAAAGATCTGGTGGGAATGTGTGTTTACATACATACATGACAGCAAATCTCCTTCTGAGACTTTATGGTATGTAACAGCAAGAGTAGGCCATATAAATGAGAAATTTTATGGAGTCCTCCACTGTTGATTTACTACCTAAATTGATTTTCCTATAAGCTATTTATAGTATTCAAATGTCATGCACAATTTTTGTGTGCATCAAGTCCTTAATTAAGAAATTACTTATGTTCATTTTACATGTTGTCTGGGAACTCCTCTAACAGTTACTACTCTTACTCAGAACTTTTATTCAGTATAACGCTAGCAAATCCTGGCCAGAAGGGTTGTGGACTGTGCTTGAGCAGTAAGTGGAACTGCAACAAGAAACGTTTTGCAACAGTTGTACATGGCAGACTTGCCACATCCCCTTTTGACTCTTTATCTTGTTCAGAGTCAAAGTGATTACTGTGTTTGAGGTTTAAAAATGTTTTTTCCTCAGATCAGAGAGCAAAGGACCTGGATTTTTTTTGCCTTCCTCTACATTAGTGGGTTGGTGGTTGCCTAGTGGTATCATAGAGGCATGGCTCAAGCCAGCCCTTCTCTGCCACTGATGAAGCATCAGACAAGAAGAAGATAGATCTAACCCATTCCCAGTCTTTTGACTGACACCCTGTAGTCTTGAAAGGACCAAGATATTTTGCCTAACCAAGTTACCAGACCCAGTACTTGGATGAAATCTGATGGCCTGTGATTGCCAAATCAGGTAAGATAAAGTAATATTGCTGTGTGCATGGTACCCCGTGGGGCCTGGAGCATCGCCACTTCTGGGGTACATGGAGGGGACTCAAGGCTGGGCCACTCAGAGGTGGCACAGCCAAAGGGATAGGTCCCCTCCAGGGAGGCTGTGGGAAGGTTCATCGTGAGGGGAAGGTGCTGGGTGCAGCTGGAGCAAGTGCCCTGACACACCTCCAGAAGGGCTCCCAAGAGCCTGAGCATGCTGTGATTTGAAAACCCACCTGAAATTTCCCCTGGGTGAGTGCAACCAGTTTTCTGGGCTGTTCTCAAACTGCTCAAGTGTTCATGTATCTGCAGGGTGTGCCACGGACTCTCTCCTTGACTAACTCTTATCAACATCTGTGGTGTTTTTTAGGCATTTTGTTTTCCCACACTGCTTCTCCCATCTGTCTCCTCTCCCTCACTGCAACCATGAACCCATCCCCAATGTCCAGCTCCTGCAATGGGTCCAGCTGAGCTGCTTTAGGAGGGGAAGCAGCTCCTCAGGGGCAGGTCTGGATGTTCAGTAGGTCCCAGTTCAGCCATGAGCGTGACTGCTGCTGTGTATCACTCACAGAGCACCGCTCACAAGGGAAACTTCTCACGTGTTCTCCTTGGCTCCTCTTTTATTCCCAGTCACAGCAATTGTGCGGCTGCTTTTTGGCCTCGTTTGTCCTAAGCTGTTGTGCCTCGAGTGAGCTCTTATTAGCACTTCCTTCTCTGAAAAGGACTGACTGCAAAATAAGCTAAGGGTCATTTCCCTTCCCCTGAGACCAGGAGATGTCCTGGCTTTTAAATCAGACTCCATAAATTTTAAGCATCTCATGTGCTTTGCCTAGAAAGGGGTGGAGGTTCCCCCAGAGAAAGGGAGGAAAAGAAACTCCTTCTGATACTGTAGTACACTGCTTGGGCAAACACTTTTAAGGCATCTGAGACAAATGACAGCACAGACCAGTGAAAAAAAAGCAATCATTAATATACAAACTGTGTGAAATCATTCAGAAGAAGTGCTGGAAGAAGGAAGGGACCATTTTATATTTCGTGTGTCATCTTTTCTTGAGTATCCACCTGCAGGGCTGGGCATCAGCAGGTGGAGTTGCTTAAACATCTGCCAGCAAAAAATGCTGCCAGTAAGTAAAATGCTATAATTGAAAATCCACACAAATAGACTGTGCTATGCGTAATGAATGCAAATTTTTGGACTGGAAAGCACTCCTGATATCTGCAACACTCACTACAAGCTCGGAAACAAGGATTTGGTCTAATGTCAGAAGCTTGAAACTTCTATACGTCCATAAAAATCTCAAATTAACCAGCACATAAACTGCCTTCTCATCACTACCCATGGGTTTCTCTGGCCCATGATGATTTTTTCTGCAAGATTTCAGGGGAAAATCCATCGGAGATCACAGTGGTCCTAACAAGTGGTATCAGGAGTATGTGTTAGAGGGGCAATGTGGCAGGGAGTCAAAAGCTGCAGTGGCAGTCTGCTTTTGGTAGTGAGCATGATACATATACCTCAACATGTTCTGGTCTTTTGATGGAGTATTCTTCTAACCCCTGTGTTTACATACTGCGAGCAGAAAAAAAGGGCTGCATTACAGAGTTCCTTGCTGCCCCTTCCCTCTCAGGATGAGCGTCAGAACTGAGAACTGGAGGAATATGTCCCCAAGGCAAACAACCTCACCAAAGCAGCACACCTGGCCCAGAAACAGCCAGAGGTCCAGTTCCAAGCTCAGCACTGTTCTTTGTTCAAGGCAGTATGCTCCCGTTGTCCCCTCACTAAAAGTCCCACAGATGCTAGTACTAGCTTTGCTTTTCCTCATCAAGCTCATACCTTCTCACAGGCCTCAGTTCTGATTTCTCTTCTACAGACACAGTGGTGATGTTGTTATAAATTGCATATTCATGAGGGCTCATGGACCAAAGAAGTCCAACTTTTCTAAATCCATGAGCATTTCTAAATCCATGTAAGATTCTTACATAGTCCAGAGATGCTGTACAACCTACCTCCCCAAAAGAAGCAGCTCCTGGGTAGAAGAAAAATGTGTGCCCAAGGCTTTTTCACAGCATCTAAGGAGTGGACATCTTGCATGGCAGGACAGTAGCCTGACTGTTTCATCCTCACATAGGGATTAGACCACCAACACCCCATCCACAGGTGTAACCCAAAGGATGGGTATGTGGGATGGTCCTAGCATAGGAGCCACACCTGAACACAAGCTGTGTGTGGCAAACAAGCCCACTTCTGTCTGAAAATCTAAGCATTGCTCAGGGTATAGAGCAACCTACATGTGAAGGAAACCTGTTGTCATCTTCTCTGGCAACTGACAGGGCTATGGGTGAAGGTGTGTCACAGAGAGAGGGAAAAGGCAGAGGATCATAAGAATATTAATTCTTAATTTCTCTGCTGCAATTAAGAAAGGGTTGTGTTTTTAATTTTCACGTGCTTCAACTCCCACCAGCTGCATGCACCCACTCATAGCATGTGTGCCGTGTTTTTATTACGGCTGTAGCCTCAGGTAGCGTGGAACTGGGGCCAAGCATACATTAGTAAAATTAGAAGAAACATCATCTGACGGGTCTGGACGGTGCTGTGGGCAGAGCATATTTGGCAAGACTGCTTCCTTTGCAATCCAGCCCAGAGACATTCCCTGATCCTATCTGAACAGGGACTGAACTTGCAGAACGAGTCCCAGCTTGTGAGCTGTGAGTCAGGGATGTCTTAAACACCACCTTGGCACCCAACACCAAGAAGCTCTTTTTCTCTCGTTCATCCTGCTTAAATAAATGCAGTAAGTCCTCATGTTAATAGAGCAGCCTTCAGGGCTCCAAGGCGTAGATCTGGGGTTTTTATAGCCTCCAGCATTTGCTCTTTTGTATTTGGACATTTTTGACATACTATTCTCCTCTTCTTTGGCCCAGCTAAGGTGACTCTTGACTGCACTGCTCACAGACAGTGGTTTGAAAGCTGCAGCTGCTCCACAGGACCATGTTCATGTTCCTCCCTGGTGAGCCATAGGGATACGCTCACTTCAATAGCTTTCTCCTTGTAGCAGCCTTTCAAGAATGTGTAGCTGTGCTTAAAATCAAGTCTAATTTCCAACTTCTTTCAAATACTATCTTATTAAAGAGAGTTTTCTTCACAACTCAAGAGATTTCATAAACTGTCTGTAAAGATGGGCAGGAGTCTGTGGAACACCCTGTAGCACCCCACCATAGTATTTGAGAAAGACTAATTAGAAATTTCGTGTTTGGGAAACATTTGCTAAAAAGTAGTGATGAAAAACTTCAGATCAGAGGAAGACAGGACTTAATACTGATCTCTTCCAGAAATCCCCACCTGGTAATGGTATTGCAATGGCTCAAGCTATCCTTGCCCAGGCTTCAGTGAGGAAGTGCAGATGTAAAAAGGCAGTAAGAAATAATGACTGCAAAGGTGCATTTACCGTGTTACTAGGAGATGGGAAGAGAAAACATTGTTTACCTGTGAATCAGAGGAATTTAAGGCAGAAGTTGGCAGTGACAGAGAGTAGAAAGCATAGTGTTTTGTTCAAATACAGAGCAACAGAGACAAAGGGATGATACAGAGGGGCAACACAGAGTGTCATGCTTTTGTAGCCTCAGTTTATCTTAAGAAATGGGCAAGTCACAAAGAATAAATGAGTTCTGGGTGGTAATAAAGAAATTGCAGTACTATATGGGAGAGAAAGGGTCATGCTCCCGTGTACCATGGATGTGCCAAGATTTACCACACTCATGTAAGAACGACATATTTAAATCTAAATGTCTACAAGGGGAAGAGAACAATCAGATCGGAAGGGAAAATAAAGGCAGCTTAAAACTGGCTTTTATCTTAAATATATTTTGCTCCTCTTCCACAATACAGTGCAATGAAGTCTTCATGCCCGTTTTCTCACCTTCGTTTCATTCTGCAGTATCACCCACTGCTCTTTACATGTCAGTACTGCCCACTATCAGCACAAGGCACATTCCTTTAACAAGCAACACCACTCCCCTTTCATGGGCTTAGGATGAATTATTTTAGAGATATCATACAAGGGTCTTAAATATATTGGGTTTGGAGCTATTTTTATTTGCAAGTGCTTGAGACAGACCTTTGATGTTTCATTTGGGTTCAGGGCAAAACAGACAACACATTAAAATAAGCAAGAGCTGGTGGTTTTGTTCTAAGTGTTACCAGAAGCCAGGGTGAGACACAGAAGAGGAAGGGAAGGGAATTGCCAAAGATATCCGTTGGTTCCTTGCTCTCCCCAGGGCTTGTAAATCTGTCCTGTAACACTCTTAATCCCTCCTCCTGCAGGGGAGTACAGTATCACTGAGATCTTCACAATCTCCTGCAAACAAAGGTTTTAATGCAGCCCTTTGTTTATTGTCTCTGCAATCCTTTCATTTTTCAGGAGAAAAAAAGGGTTATTTCTTCTCTGGAGCCTGAAGGCTAGGGAAGTTATCCAGTGTCCTATCCTGCTCTGCCTCCCATCCAGCATTTTGACAGGCTTGAACTAGTCCATGTCCAAACAGCACCCCAATGGACGTGCCAAAGGAATGGAATGCCGGAGACATGGAGTGTTGGCATGACAATTTTCCAAAGGTAGTGTAAAGGGAAGGCAACCACAACTACCAGGCTCAAAGGCAATGTCCATATGGAGCAGAAAGCAGCCTCTGGAGAGGCCTGAAGGCCATCTGAGCTGACCGTTGCCCAAAGGTCTCCTTGATAATGTTGTGCAGAGGGTCTGGGGGCTCCCCACATCTTTGCCAGAACCCTGAGTGTTGGGGCTGAGGTATGTGGGGCTTGTGTGCCCCTCCATGGCACTCTGTGACTATGCTCAGGGTGTGTGCCATGCAGGAAGGAGACAAGCCTGGTCCTGAGAGCAGCCTTGGGATTATCCTTAGCCAACAGTATCAATGATATCAAAAGGGGAAGGGTTCAGGAAGCTGAACTGATCTGCTCCTACCTTTGCCCCTCCTACCCATGCAGGAGCTGAGGAAAGGCAGAAGTGCAGGGCAGCTCCAGCATGGTTTGGCAAGTCTGGCCTGAGATAAGGCAGGATCTTTCTCATCTAGCACCATCTAAAAGTGAAAAGTAAGGATTCTATCCTTACTTTATTCCCATCCAAACTGAAACCATCCTGGGACCATGCCCTGGTAGATGTGCTGCACCGCCTTACTGTTTCATCTAATGAATTTTACTTACCTTTTACTACATCTTTCAGCTTATGGGAAGACCCATCATTGTCTGTAGCTATTTCAGGAGAGAATGTATTAGAGGTAGCTCAATATAAACCTCTTGTGTCTAATGTGTATATGTAGAAAGGACATTTTTTTTTTATTTTATTTTTTTTTTAGGAAAAGGAAATCCTTTAGAAGTTATTTTAAGGGAAAAGTATACTGGGAAGAATATGGGAGGATAGGAAGAAAAGGTTGGAAAAAAATAAAAGCAAGCCACATATAAGTAATCAAGGGAAATACACAGTACAGCAAGAAGGTGTTGATGCTAAAATGGGAGGAGTTTTAAATGTTATTGAGCAGAGAAATTACCCTGTGGCACCTACAGAGATCAGCAATGTGGACAGGAAATAACATAATGAGACTGGAATGATACTGGCTATCAGCACGCAGGAAAAAATATCACCAAAGGATGCTCAGAAGCAGCCATGTAAGGAAAAGTTGGAAGGTGATATAAGAGGACAATCTACATGTAACTTTTGGTAGTCAGCTTGCATTACAAAAGACGCAGGCCACTGTCGGAAGGCACCACACTAACCAGCCTGGCTTGGATACAGCTGGAAGGTTGCCATTCGTTTCTTGGCATCCCAATGCCAAACACTGTAAAATCAGAGGCCTCAAAGAAGAGTAGAGACATGATCAGATCATTTGGTGTGGGACTGATTTACGAAGATAGAGTGATGCTTAGATTTAAGCTGGTGACAAGATAAGAAAACAGCAGACATGAGTCTACAAGTATCTGAAGGATGTAGGCAGGGTCATATAAACATGCTTGGAGACAGAGAAAATAGGATGTGACAAGAAGAAGGGAAAATTAGCTACCAGTGTTGAGTAGTCAAGATTTGGATACAGGGTCTTAGACTAAGAGAAAATTCTTTTGCACGGGACCTTTCAAATAGCAGAAGCTTCTGTAGATGCAGACTTGCTTCGATAAGGTGAAAGATAATAGCTGCAGCTCAGACTTTTAAGACTCAATGTTTCTTGATGAAAGATGAATTTTAAAAGTGAGTTCATTTCTGCCATGGATAAAGTGAGATGAAAATCACATCATCTGTTTCAGTTTTCTAAATTTCCTTAAAAAACATAATATGCTATGAGCAATCAAAGGAAAGACAAGAAATTGAGAGCTAAAAGTTAGCGAAATCATTAAAAGAAACGGCAAAGAAGTATTAAGAGCACAATGCATTCAGATTGGCACAAGGGGCCAGATGGTGCATACCCAAGGGTATTAAAGGAATTAGTTGAAAAACTCTTAGGCCCATTATCCATTATATTCAAGTGTTCCTGAAGAACCGAGGAAGCTCTGATGACTGGCAGAGGAAAAACATCACACTTCTTTTCCAAAAGGGGAATTACAGATCAATTAACTTAACCTCCTTTCCAGGTGAAACTTGGGTCTCTAATAATAAGACACTAGTAGTTTTTCTGCAGGAAGAACAAAAAACCGAACGTGTGACACATGAAGAAAGGTCACATTAAGAGAAGAAGTTGTGTCCAAGTGATAGAGTCTACAGCCAGATTATACTCAGGATGTTGATGGGAGGAGGAAAACCACAGGGTGTGTGTGTTGGGTGGGGAAAATGAAGAATAAGCAGCTGCTTACCCATGGTGTGAGATGGATCATAGTGGGCCATGCTGGTGGGAGGAGGAGGGGGATGCAGTCCCTTGAGCTGCTCAGTAAATTTGCCCTTAAGTGTTTTGCTCATTTCCAAGACAGCTGGTTACACAGAGATCTCTCCTGCAGAGACCTCCTTGATTTCAGTAACTGATTTTCTTCAGTCTCTTCAGGCATAATATTCCCATAGATCCTGATCCATGACTAAAAGATTACATGCAGACACAGCTGACTTTAACAGTGGTTGGACCAAACCCAGTGCAGAACAGGAAAGATGTAGGGTGGATACAGAGAGTAACAATGAAAGAGATTAAAATCAGCCTGTACAATAGAAAGTGGAGTACGCTTGTAAATATTGCCATGTTGGGGTCCTCAGAGACTCCTGCTGTGTTGGACATTATATTCATCTGCAGTAGCATCAAGGAAGGAGAAAAAAAATACATCAATCAGATTCAGAGATAACACCCAGCCGGAGTGTGAATTGCTAATAATTTATTAGAATCACCATCCTAAAGGAATTTCAATAAATGAGGAGTTGGACATAGTGGGAATTGCAATAAACTGAAACAATCTAAGTGCAGAAACATCCACAGGTTAACAATGCTCACTGAAGAGAGGTCAAAACAGTAAAGCAGAGGCTGTGGAGAGCAGTAACACTGAAAAGACACTGGGGTGTAAATGTTTATTGAAAACTACAACTGATAATTCATTAAAAAAAACCAGATCAATCTACATTTGAAGTGCTAATAGGAACACCACTCAGGGCAGGACCTACTGGAAAGAGAGCAGGCAAACAGGTAATGTTACAGATTAACTGGTATAGGCAAGAGAGTGGAAGGAATGACCTATTTACTAGGAAGATCAAAGGAAATAAACACATACACAGCCTGGAAAAAAAGTGAGGCAGAAAAGTATAGTCTGATAAAGAGACAAATCCTACTGTCAAAGAATGCTGCTGAGTAGGAGGGAGAACCAGGGCTCTTCAATTAGCAATGGTGGGGCTACACACACATGGCCATACTCAAACTGGGAAAGGGGGTAATGATCTGATGACTTGACAAGGTCTCCAGCATGATTGGCTTGGGAAGGTCTCCACTGCCCAGAAGAACAGGGTTTAAAACCACCATACACCACTCTGGTCCTGCATTTGGTTCTCCATTGAGTCACCAGATGACTGCATCTGAGTTTACAGCCACATTTTCAGCAGTGTTCCTTGGGCTGGTAGGTGTGAAAATGGAAGCAAAACCAACAGACCTTGAATAATGGGGGGAAAGTGCATGGTGAGCAGAAGGAAAGTTGCTGTAATTTGGCTCTGAGGCAGAACTCTTCAATGTGCTTTTTGACTTTGCGAAACTGCTCGGTTCAAGCCTTTGGTGCTCTGGGGTAAACAGCTCACACACTGTTAATGTAACAGTAAAATTGTCCTCAGATGAAAGGTGAGAACAGGAGATTAGTGCTATGCATGAATCGTAGCTTTGTGCATCAACTCTTAGTGTCTCTGCTTCCTCTGCGGGCAACAACACCCAATGTGGGAAAAGATGAGATGACCTATAGGGAATTTGAGTGGTTACCTTTCAAAATGCTGGAGCATTCATTCCACCAGTGCCTCCATTTCTTCGTGTTGGCTGCCCACCCATTTCTGGCTTCAATTCACAGTGAAAGTTATGATCCACACACCTCAAAATGTTCATGGACAGCCAACCAATTAATCTTATTTTCACACATCATCTCCAAGCATTTATTAACACAGAACTTTCCGGAGCCTGCAGCAGGATCTGTCTACAGCAGGCCCTCTGCTCTTGAATTTGCACCCAGCAGAGACACTCCTCATTCTTATCTGATCTTCACCAGAAGTGGCAGCTCTTCACCTCTCCACTAAAGCAGTGTTCCTCATAGTAAGCTAACGAATTCTTGGCAATTCTTCTCAGGGGAAAGGCTTTCACTGTACGTAAACGATATGAAATCCACCTACATGCTTGGGAGAGTGACAGCACATGGTGATCATGCAACATCACTTGAGTGCCCGTAACAGTGACTGTAGCAACACTACTGGAAGCTCTGAAGGAAGGGTATGAGAAATTCACTCCCACCACTTGACTCATGTGGGTTGCTGCTTAGATACAGGTTGAAGCAGCCACTGAAGTCACGGGTGTCTGTGGGCTGCTGAGTTTCTAACCTGATGTTTTTTTGGGGCTCTGCCTATCAAAATATTTTGGATCTGCTCATCTCTGATTACTATGCCAGTTTCAGAAATGTGTTTTGATTACATAGAAGACATAGTTAGGCACCATCTTGCTCAAACACTGGCTGAGTTGGCTTCATTTTGAGCATGGATATCAGGGAAAGGCCACGTGTGTACAGTAACTATGAGCTGTTGAAAATAGTTTTCGAGGAGCATTCCAAGGCTCCAGGGCTAATATTCTGACTGGACAATGTGGTGCTTACATAAGTATTGTTTCAGAGAAACAATCAAAAAGGGCATGTGCAGATATGTGAACAGTTGTTGGATTTGGGATTAGTAATCACAGATGCAAAATTCATATTTTCAAAGGAAGTGTTAGATTGTCTAATCTTCAAATTGCCACCACTTTGGTGTTACTAAATGAGAGGAAGTGCAGGCTTGTGGCTGAGATGGTGGGACAAGTAGCCCAGGGTCAGTTCCTAGTTCCACCCCAGACTTCCTGAAAGCAAGTTACTTAATCTTCCTACCCTTATATCCAACAGTTCCCTATCAGGAGATAAGGATAATAATACCTTTTTCCATGCTTCTTCTATTTTATTTATTAAGTAATGAGGGGTCATGAAGAGAAGATTTAATATAAAGATGCACAACCCCCTGCACTGTTCGGGGGGAGGGTGTGATCCTCCTCTTGACTGAGGACATATTAATTTTTATTATTTAGATTAATATCAGCTGTTCCTCCATATTCTTTTATACAAAGGAAGACTATCAGAGAAAACAACTGTTTTAGAGCACGGTTAACTAGATATTACATCTGTTTGTCTCTCTGGTTTAAAGAGGCATATGTATCTATCTAAGTGTGGGCAATGTGTTAGAGGATGAGTGGTTTACAAAGGGGTTAAGTCTTGTCATGGAGAGTGTATCAAGACTGAAAGGCTGAAGACTAACTCTTCAGTTTCATGGAATGGCTCCCAGAACTTTTTATTATTCATTATATCTCTATGCTGTGAAAGGGTAATGCATATCATTAAAACTAACATAGCTGTTTGATCAGTTTGGGTACAGATTACCACAAAACTTTATCTTATTTCATAGTATAATATCTATTCTACATTTTGCAAGCAGAGTAAAAGCGTATACTGTTTTCCAAATCATGGTGAGTCAATGATAGACTATTTAAAACTTCCTATTCAGGTGAGTGGGTAACCCCTTGTCTTCTTTCAAATTTATGATCTTCCTTCCTGCCTTTAATTGTCCTTGTTTTCCTGAGGAAATCAAAACATAATGGTATAAACCACTCATTTTGTTGTACATAATGCGTATGATTTGCCTTTTAACTTGAATGGTTATTACCCATCTAAGGCTAAGAGAGAAGGATTTGCAGGCTGTGGACCCAAGGCAGTGCTCTGATGGTGGTGAGCAGGCTCTGCTGTCTGGTTGAATTTGTTCTCCAAAACATCTGAGGATTCTCAGGGACACAACCAGGCCTAAAGTCATTTCATACAATCTCTGATGCTTGATAGTCAGGAGTTTAATCTATGTAAGGCACCATAGTCACTGGAGAGACAACTCTGCAAAACAATTCTTCACGTGGGTCTTCTATGGTTGTTATAAGAGCATGAAGGATCACTGGTGGTGTCAACTGGGCAGGTTAATTAACCCTTCTCATTCAAGAGCATATCACACTGTGGCATCCTAGTGAGAAAAAAAACCTCTACCAGGGTGCAAAGGTTTTTGCACGTAACTGTCCCTGCACCCATCAGGCTCAGAGTGATCAACTGCCAAGGAATTTATATGGTTACAAGGAAAGAGCCTGATAGTGACCTAGGTCCTTCCACCCAAACCAACCCCACAGCTTTCAAGTCCATAAACAGAAGCCTGAAGTAACTGCCTGGGTATCTGCTGTGCCCTTGTGTTCAGCCTTCTGCAGGGTTTGAGTTTTAGACATCTCTGACATTAATTCTCCTCCATCCCCTTTTGCCAGCTAATAGGGAAGGAAAATTTAAATTTTCAGTTTCAGTGTTTCTTACTCATGCCTGCATGGATTTATTTTAACAAATGGGATGGAAGGGGAGGTGTCAGTGTTTGCAAACCAGGAGTTCTCGGCAGTATTGCTGTGCCATTTTGGATTTATGTTTGGTACATGTCTCTTTCTGTTTCTGTTCTTAGCAGTTAAGTGACCTGACACAGAGCACACTGAAATCTGTGGGGTTTGGAGCAGGTGTGTGATGGGCTCAGTGTTTAGAAATGCTGAATATAGTGATGAAGCTTGAGATTTGCAGTCTAACCAGGGAAGATATGCCAAATTTCAAACTGCCTCAACGTTGCTTCCATTGATGAAATAACTTTGAACATTATGCCCATGTGAATTTTTCACAGGGACTGAATTCTGTTTCTTAAACCCTGTAGCAACAGCAGGCTCATACTTTATAACAAAATCACAGTTTTATTTTGCATTTGTAGATGATACTAATCTTTATAATAAATACTTGAATCACTGCAGCTTCTTTAAAGATGTAAAAGGACATAAGGGAAACAGAGCTGGAAATATTGATTTACTAATCACTACAAAATACGTACTGTGCTCTTAAACCTGCTGCCAAGGAAGAGTGAGAACACAGATGCTTTCACCATGTTTGTCTGTGTCATCCTTTCATAGTGTCTGTCCTACAAACAGCACTGTTTGTGCATTTGAGCATTGACAAGCTTGCAGATTGAACACTCATGTAAACCAAAGGTGAGGCAGACCCTGGCTGAGTAGAGTTCTCCAGGTCATACTGATGTCCTTTTGAGGTTCTTTTGCTGAATATGGGTGTGCTGAACACATTCATAACTTCACTCCTACAGGTAGATGGGAGAATTAACAGTGACCAGTTTATTTGTCAAGCATAACCTCTGTGGCCACTGAATACTCATCTCTTCAAATATGCTAGTTATCTGAATCTCTACATCTTGTAGATATACAGCACAAGCAGCAGCGTTTGAGTTGCAAAAGTAAGAACTGCCAGGGTGAGCATTTCTGTTGGCTCATTTAAGATTTGTTTTTCCTAAACACACATGTGGCAATGCAACATTCACTTTCTACTCATTTGCCCCAAGAGACTGTGACGAATGCTAAATAAGATGTGAAGCGACATCAATAAGATTTAAATTATAATTACTGTCCATAGCACATAGATACAAGTTAATCCACCTTCTTCCACACTAGAATAGGATATATTTTGTTTTCAAAATTTCCTAAATGGAGTGCCTTCCTAGAGCCTCTGCTGCTCCCATATGTTGCTTTCAAATATCAAACGAGTTTTTCCAAGTGGTTTCAACATCTTATGCTATGGCCAGCTGATGTAAATTGGCATAGTTCCATTATACTACTGGAAATATGTCAGTCTATACCAGCTGTAATTACAGCACAGTTGTAGGTTAAAAAAATAATTATCATCTTTTTAATGCTTTCTTGAATAATGCAAAGTCACCTGTTTTAGCTCAGTTTCTGTCTTCAGTAAAGCATGAGAGTCAAAATTAACATCTTGGGGAAGATGGGATAAGAAGACCTGTCCCCACTCAGTCGTTAAGGCAAATACCCTCTACAGAGTCATGATAGGAGGCACTGTTTCCACAAGACCAGTGGGATAGAAAAACATAATTTACCATTTTAAGCGGTTCTGTCTGAAAACAGAGATAAATTCAAAGCACTGAAGCAAATCTTTTTGGCTTCAGCTCTGACACTGCTTAAATTATTCACTGTAAATGTATGACCATAGTGATTTAACACTTCTGCTATTCTTTGTGATTTCCTTGTTCAAAGCAGTTTTGCCTATTAAACAGCTTTCAAATGCTCACCTTGAGCTGCTTAAAGGTACACTCACATAATTCCTCCCCTTGAGGTGCCAGTCTTGGTACATCAAAAAGAAGTACACATGCATTGCTCTGATGCCACCACGTAAAGTACTGCTTTGGCAGGGCTTGGTACTTGCCTGGGGTCACCACATGCCCCCCTTGTGCTTGTGATCCTTGGGGGAGCCTACAGTTATCCATCACTGCTCTTTGACCTCACAGCCAGCCACAGCCTGTATTAAGGGAACATGCTCGTTGGACCTGTTCCTTAATGTATGTATTGAGTTAACAGGAAACATGGATAATAACTGGCTACCTCAAAAAAGAAAACACAAAAAAACCCCAGAAGGATTGAGGAAGAACATAAAGGAAATGTCAGGTGATGAAGCTGAAGCATGGATAAAGATGGGTGTTGTAGAAGGGGTTAGAAGGGGTTTATCACAGCTGTTGTCTTCCAAGGGTCAATGAGGGCTCCTTTCCTGAGGAAAAAGTACCCCTTTTGGATATTTCAGAGATCTTCAGGAAACTGTGTCTGTCATAGACTCCTCCTCATGCACCTAGGGATCACTCCAGCCTTTCATAGATCATCTTACTTCTTTCCCCCATCTGCCTGCACTTAGGGGCTTTGCCTGCCTTTGGAAAGGAAAATTTGGATTTTTTTTTTTTTAAGCATTTTTTCTGAGGTTAGAAATCTCTAAATCTCTGTCCCATTCTTGATACTTTCAAAAGTCTGCTTTGGGCCATTCCGATCAAGTCTAAGGATTGTGTGAGTTAAGTGTATGAGTGAAGCAGAGATGATACTCAGTTCTGTCTCTATCTTTCTATACCCTCAGCTTGTCTGACAGGCAGTGCACTTGCTGCTTTTCAGATTCTCTGATGATATCTGAAATCTGCTGAAGTGTGAGTGGGAAAGCAAGAAAGATGCCATTTGGGAACCGGTGATTTCAACATGAGCACATTACTGTGCTGCTTTTATGCAGCAAGAAAATAAAGCTTAAAGATCTCCTCTGTGCATGCCATCTTCATTATGTTGGGGAAAATATATTTTTACATATACAAAGCAAAGCAAAACCTGTGAGGCTGCCAGCTCCCTCCAGATGACGTAAAGATAATGGTACCTGGAAAGAGTAAGTTAAAACCCCAGAGCTGTGTGAAATAGTAAAAAGCAGGGCACAGGTTTGAGTAGTAAAACTTCTCCAAAGCAGTTTGAGGATGCCTATGGGCAAGGTCATGCTGTCTTCAGCTGTCCCATTAAATGGCCCTCTTCTGAGAGTCTACAACATAAAAAGCTTTTGGTAAGTTTTGGGCTGGTTGCCAAGTCCAGAAGGCACTTAAATGTGCCCCATTTGACATGAAGGGAGCATTGCTAGCCAAGGGAAGCTAAATGTCAATCCAAACTCAAATGTGAATGGAGCACCAGTGTCCGTAACCCTGAAGATCATTGAAACTTACAGCATGCAACTGTATAAAATGCTCCCTCTCAAGGTCTGAGTTGAGTCCATGAGCTGCTTGATCTTGATCATGTTCTGGTTTAGGCAGTATGGTTGTGTTGCAGCCCTTGGCAATTCTGCCAGTCTATGCCAGTTGGACACATCTCCCTGGGCATCAGTCTTCACAGTTTATTACACCAAGCAATGGGCAAATATTCAGTGGTTTTTCTGTTGCTTGTGTTTCTCCTAATGGAACTCCTAAGTAACCTAATTGGTAATTCACATTTTAATGAGATCCTTATTATGGGGTTAATAACCTGCATTATTTGTGTGGTTCTAACCATTAGCAGCTTTATGTTAAATGGTTTTAATTTGTTTTGATGCACATGTGTTGACTTAGCACTTCAGAAAATAAATAGTTCAGTGCAGATTTGATCAGGAATGAATCTGGGATATAGAGTCACAGAATCACAAAACATTCATGGTTGGAAAGGATCTCCCTGATCACCGAGTCATAAGATAATTCACCAGATCATTCTCATAACAAAAAAAACCCAAACACCTCAATATACCCTTGAAATGCAGGTATCAACCCTGCCACTATCCACTCTCTTTCAATTCGCCTTATTAAGATCTTACCAAGACCCAGCAGGATACATTTTTCCAACATGATGCTCCACAAAGTTGTCCCACTGCTGCAGTAATTGGTGGCATGCTATTGTAACCCAGTGGGCTGTTTTCAAAGCATCTCCCTAGGTGTTCAGCTCAAGAATGAATTGATATTGGCACCTTGGAGGGGTGGGTGGGGGGAAGGATAGAAATCTGAAAAGGAACCTGAATGGGTGGGGGAGGAGGAGGAGGACCAGTTCCCAGGGATTTCACACATAACTTCTGTTGCTATGGCAATCTCGCTGTCTGTCTGTACTTGCTCAGAGCAACAGCTTCATCCGGAGCCACACAGTCAGGCAATTTCAATAGTTCCCTTTTGGGAGTGTGGGGGACAAGCAACGGGGATGTTTCCATAAAAAAAAAAAAGAAAAAAGTGGTATGTAGGGGAGTGTGATAGAGAGAGAAGAAGAGTTTGCAAATGTGCATTAGCCTGGTCCCTGTTCTTGCCAGGGTGTCATCCGGGGCATGTTTGTGTATGGCACCCAGCATAACCACCACCTGATTTCAGCTGGAGCTTCTAGGCAGAGCCATGGTACAGATAAATAAAAAGGTTTGGGTCAAGGAAGTGAGAATTCAGCAGTCACACCCTCCAGCATATGGCAGAACTACAAAACATGTCTTGTATCCAAACATCCCTTTTACGTGCTCTCAAACTAGCAGGATGGGAAAAAGTGTTGAATCACAGATATTGTCCCCGGTAAAACACTGTCTCACCCACAAATTGCTTATAACACTAATAGAAACATGGCACAGACAAGAATCTGTGGGAAGAGTGAATCACTGGAAATGACATATTTATATAGCATCTCTCAACATCATATTAGGGCAGTTCTGTTTCCGTAGGATTTGATCCTAGAGATCCTGCTGCACTCTAGACCTTGAGGATGTACACAGCCTTCAAGATCAGCTTAATCATGGCCTTTCCAAATATAGGAGCTGGTCAAAACGTCACCTCCAAGAGGGGTTCACTTCCCTTGACCTTGAAGCAGGCCAATTTCAGCTGTGCTTCATGAAGCTGTGTGCCCACAGTACAAGAGGGTTCAGTGTCAGTCGAGCCTGAGAACAAGTAATCTTGCTTCTGCAGAAGGTAAATTCATCAGGATAGAAGAGAAGAGAAACTCCATACCTTCCTGCACCCTTTTCACTGTGTGATTTCAGGAAACTGCTCCCTCGTGATGAAAAGTTCCTGCAATAATGCACCCTGAGGTGTTGGTTTTTAAGCTTTTCCAGCAAACAAGATGTGTCCTGCTTTACAGAAGCGCGCTTGCCAGGGTGTAGCTTGCCAACTGCTAAGATTCAGGCTCGGAAAATTGATTCTTTTTTTTTTTCTTTTTTTTTTCTTTTTTTTTTTCTAAATTGAGCTGGATCAAGTCTTTGTAAGAGAAGAGTATCTTGGCACGGTCTGGACAGAAAATGGAGATAATGCCAGTTGCGTGTTAACCTTTCAACGGGCATGTATTTTGTTGTTTAGAGCTGGTATTAGTGGCATGCCATCTTCCCTCCGGTGCCAGAGAGGTTAATGTAACTGTCACTACAAGCATTTGAGTTAGGCAACACATATCTCAGTTTAAATCATGCTTCACATGTGGACTTAGTGTATTGAAAGCATTTAGGATTTCAATTCACACTTCCTCTTTCAAGTCATGGCTTCTTTCAGCCTCTTCGAATACTTTTTAATGACTTTTTAAAGGAACTGAACTAAGTGGATAGAGTGCTTGATAGAATTCCCAGCAGGTAGAGCAGTGCAAATTCTGCACCTTGAGCATCATGCCCAGAGAGCCTTACTCTGACCATGGATTGTGTGGCAGCACCTGCTGTCCTTCCCTGAACCCTCACTGCCACCAGTGATGGTCCGAAAGAGCTTCTGCTCCTTTGTTCTTCATCTTCTAGAAATGTTTTCTGGACCCATATGCCTTGGAGTCTACTTTTATCTGGAAAAAATGTGAAGTGTCCTCGCATGGTTACTGGTGTGTGTGGAACCACTAGGAAGAGAGCAGCTGATCAGGGAAAACTCCTATCAAAAAGCCCTACTCAGAATAAGCACCAGACAATGCAGAGAAGGGTTCATTTCGTTAGGACACATGGCTCCCCTGGCTATTTCTGCTGGCTGGAGTTACGTGAGTCTCCCACACATTCAGCAACAGGGTGGTTCTTTTCCCAGCGGTTGAAGTATTCCACTTAAACAAATGGGCTCCTAATAGGGATGCCTTCCCACTACAAGGGTGAGAAGTAGTAGGGCCTATCTGAAGTGAACTGCCTGCAATCATGTTTCTCTTTGAGAAAAATCTCACTTTTTCCAGAGGGTTCCCCCAGCCTGGAAGCCTGGAGATAAGGAAGCAAAGATAAAGGCTGAGCTTTGGGGTTGTTTGCATTGGAAGAGACAATAAAGTTGATGATAGTAAATGCTGAGTGTATGAGACTGAATGGATGGATGGAAAATTACCAAGATATTATATGCTGCTTTATCTTGGGAACTCTGCAAGCAAATGTAATTTCTAGCCCAGCATGATATGATACTAGCTGAGCTGCATCCTAAGATACACTGGAGAACAGCTGGCCTCTCCTGCCTGCCAGCCTCTGCTCTTCTCAGGGCTCTTTCTCACTGTGCTTCATGCCATGGACAGTGGGCAGCCTGGGGACTGGCACATGCAACAGGGACCACCAGGCTGTTGAGATTTGTGTCCTACCTGTGCCACCCCTAGGAAAGTCATGTAGGACAGTTCCTCTCCTCCCTTTGATTTAGAGCTCAGTCCTTTTGGGGTTCTGAGCCTTCATCTGCCTGTCACTGTCCATTAATTTATTTTTTTAAGGGCTAACAACACTTCCCTTCCCACAGCCGTGTTGTGTAGATAATTAGGTGGTGCCTGATGGTGTATACTCCAAGCCTTTCTGACAGAGAAAGTCTTAATGGGGCATTGAGCCAACTGAATGGAGGCACAAGGAGACTTTCTTCCAAACCATGGGTTACTGTGTTGCACCAGAAACCTCTTTGACAGTGGGAGGAATTCCTAAATTCAATATCCATAAAAACAGAAGGCTGCTGACATATCTGAACTGCAGTTAGGGTGGAGTCTTCAACATTTCTTTATATTTTCCACTCCCTCCTCCTCTTCCCCATCTCATTAAGTCCAAGCAGGGGCTGGAGGGTAGGGGTCGGACCAGCTGGCATGTAGGGAAGCACATGTAAAAGTCCAAAGGATGCTCCTGGGACCTTTTCAGGGAACTGACTGTAGTCTGAGAATCATCTGTAACCAACAACCAAGTCTGGTCCAGGTTAGCCCCCATGCAGAACTCAGCTTCATACATCCAGATCCAAAATGGAAGAATGGTCTGTGACGACCTCACCAGCAACCCGCACCCTTCTCATTTCCAAATTTCCTGCAGAAATATGCTGGGTACTGCAGGTACTACATCTGTGTTCTGTTTTGTTTTATACATGTTTCCAAAGGAATGATATTGACCCTTGAAGCACAGGGAGAATGGGAAGGGTGGAAATAAATGCAGGCTATGCTGAAAAATGGAGACAATTTAGCACATCCCATCAGCATGTCAAGCCTTTCTTTGCTTTGGTCAATGGTGCAGAGCTTTCCTTCCTGACATGCTGTTTCTTCACAATCTAGTAGCTTACAAGGTTTCAAGAAGGAGAAAAAATTATACAGATGTGCATTCCAAGCATCATTCCCACAAGAACTAATGGGGCCTAAATTAGCCCGGATTTACACCAGCATAGTAAGTCAGCCCTGGTGTGACAACAGAGCTCAGTGTACAACCAGGAGGCTGCTCCCTCTGCCCCAGTGTCTCTGCATCACTTGGACCAATTCAGTATGAAAGAGATGAGGAAGAGCCCTGGGCAGACCCTACTGCCACAGTCTTCTCTGCTGCAGCAGCAACAGCCTCAGTTTCCTCATTCCCAGGGCAGTCTGGAAGGATGCTTTGTCAGGGCTTGGTTAGTCCTGTGGCATATCCTGTAATCCTCATTTCACAGGGAACTGGAAGCTCAAAGCCTCAGCTAGTATCCAAGGGGCAGCACTTGTACTCTGACATGTACAACGTTTCATGACCCACACAAGGGCAGTGCTTCTCATTATGGGCTGCCCTGCATGCTGGAGAACTTCTTAGCAGCTTTGTGATTGATACTCATTCATATGTGTGTGTGTATAAATATACATGTGAGAGATTATTGGGCCAGAGAATTATCTGTCATAAATACATGCAGGTCCAATAGGGCCAGCTGGTGTGTGCCAGAAAATATGGCTCTATATGACTAAGGCTGAAAATCTTGCTGGGAAGAATTTGTCTGTAACATTGTTGCTTGATATATTGTTAGCAAGGATGAGCAATAACTCACTTTAAATTACCCAGTCAATGGGTGCTGCCACATCATGGTTTACCAAGACATCGTGGGACCAGTGAGTGCTCTCCTTATGGTCCCCAGATCTGTTCTGGGGCAAGGGCTAGCTGTGCATGATTCCACCTCCTGTCTCCCTGATTCACTAAGAAGGGGCACCCTCCATGAGGCTAGGGAAGAGACAAGCTCTGCCTTAGAATTCAGATCTCTCCTAGTCTAGGTATGGACAAATTATCCAGCAGCAATGTCCAACACTCACAGATTAATTTCCCATGACTCATGTTATAATAATTCCTGCTGTAATTCGTGGTATGACTCCTAGTGTTGTGCTTCCAGGATTTACCACCTGAAATTTGAGGAGAACTGCAAAGGCTTGATGGGACGTGTGGATTACAGGGTGTCTCCCAGGGATCTCACAGTGTAAGTGTGGAAAGCACCCAGTTCTCAGCTACAAATGTTTCCAGCCCAGAAGTGTGGTGGATTTCCTGTTTGCAGAGATCCCAGATGTTTGCTTTAAAATCCACTCCAGCACAAATGTTCACACCGGTAACCTTGTTCACATTATCTGGACGCTTTCCAGATAATGAATGCAAAAATGGGGCTGGGACAGAGGGAAGGTAACACAGGTGATGGTTTCTTAGTTTGCCATGAGTGAACAAAATGCACACAGACACTGTCTGGGATTTGAACAGCCATGGTTGGAAAACTTATAGGAATCAAGTAATGGAGATGGTAGAGGAAATCCTGTCATTCATTGTTTTAGTCCTACTGATGTCACTTTTATGTCCCTTTTATCCCTTGTCTCATCCAAGGCTTCCAGAGGGAGAATTGTGACTGACAGTTTTGGTCAGACAAGCAGACATGACGTGCAAGAGGTCAATTCATTCTCTGTTTGTCAGAGAGGAAGAGATTTATTTGCTGTAGGTACATCCGGCTTTGACTTCTTTGCAATGCTCTTTTGTTTATGCAAACCAGTCGGCTGGGGGCATGGAGGTCAAGATCTACATCCCAAGTAGGAAATCAGTGCTCAGAAATAGCAGGCCTGGGAGTTCACGAGATGAAGGTCCCTCCCGGCTCCCTCTCAAAAGCGCTCTGCAGAAGGGAAAACAACCCCCCTGCATTACTGCAGGAGGGTGTATTTGTGGCTTTAAACTGCAAAGCCAAGATTTATCACACTGCAGTCTAATTATTTCAGGGCAGATGATACACAGAGGAGGTGATCAGGAACTATTAGCTACCCACATTTTTTCAAATGGAAATTCCAAGTGCCTTAGAACATGTTGTGTTTTGATAAATTCGACATACCACCCCGTTTTGCAAAAACATTTGGAGATCAAGACAAGTCCTTTTTTGCTATTAAAACACAGAATAAAGCTCAGGCTTGTGCCCAAAAGAACACAGACTCTTAATATATCTATTCAGGTGGCTTTCTTCTCTTGATCTGCAGTTATGTGGTAACCATGGGTGTTTTTATGAGCTGAAGGCGATCTCCACATGACATAGGACCTTCCTTTCTTTGTGAGTTACTTTTACTGTTTGTTTGCACTCGTGGCTTCTTTCTTATTTTCCTAACCCAATGCTGTTAAAAATTGAAAGTAGTTCAAGTCTCAGGTG
This sequence comes from Chloroceryle aenea, assembly GCA_013399075.1. Classification (NCBI taxonomy): domain Eukaryota; kingdom Metazoa; phylum Chordata; class Aves; order Coraciiformes; family Cerylidae; genus Chloroceryle; species Chloroceryle aenea. The sequence continues at coordinate 213,317 of VWZY01011588.1, read as the reverse complement.
AAATAACTCCTTCCACTGACCCTGTTAATGACAGACCTATATGTGCTTACTTTACACTGAATTCATGAAGTTAGTTGGTTTCCTTGTGCTGCCACCTACAGAGCAAGCAACAGGTAGTGCCTGGAGATTATTAACAGACAGTTAATTCCAAATACTTCTCTTTAAATCTTCATGATCAGTACCTTCTCCAGCTCTGATAAGCACTGGTAGCAGCTGTGACTGCTGGTTTTCTTGCCCAAGACTGTCCTTGAAGTCATCATCATAAGACTGGCAATCCAGATGGCTTTGCTTCAGGTCTGTGTCATGGACTGCTTTAATGTCAGGGAGATTCAAGTCTCCAACTCTCTAATCAGAGATCAAGAGCCAGGTCTCAGCTCTAGGAATTTCTGGGCCACCCAGCAAGTGATTTCTTTGTGCTTCATTTTCATTTCATGCTTTGATTCTTAATCCTCTTCTGCATAGGACTTCTGTCTCTCCTTCAGGCACGAGGTGCTGAAATATTCTTGTGGCATCAGTGGTAACCTATTTGGGGACCATTTTCTGCACATCAGCACTCCCAGTATGGCACAAGGGAACTGAAGTCTCTGCCACTGAGCTGCTGCATATCCTCAGTAACACCACTTCACCCCAGGGGTGCTCTGGGACAGGAGAGAGCTGTGACATTCTCCTGTAAAGGAAGAAAAGATTGCCTAGGGCGATCCTAAATCTTTCTATTGATTTCAGTAGGTTCAAGGTGAGGTGTTCAGAGCTAAGTATTGTTCATGCCAGAGTCCAAGAAGCGAACAAGAAACCCCTTGAGACAATCAGACTCACAGGAACCCATTTAATATTGGCAATTCAGACACTGAAAAAAAAAAGTCCTTTAACAAATCCTAATGGTACTTAAACCGTGTCTGGAACCTCAAGGTTTTGGATGGACCTTCTCTTTCAACAGAAGTGAAGAAAAGAGACCAGGAATGTACTGATTTACAATGTGCTAACATCTTTAAAAATCTGATCCGACCTGAATGCTCCAAGGGTCTCCGTATGAAACCCTACCCTGGGTGACACCCTTTGGGTTAAAAATAAACACTGCACTTCTGTATGTGGTGCAAGTGACTGCTGTCAGAAAGTCTGGACACAAAGTGCACAGACTGGCCTGCAGAGGGAATTGCAGTGCAAGGAAGTTTGTCACTGGGATGGGGCTGATGCCTGGCAGTGAGAAGGAAGCACTCCAGCATGATGGTGTTCTCCTTCCTGTTGTGTTTGCTCCCTGGGTTGGCAGCAGGCAGGAAAAACCAAGATGTGGTACAAGGTTATAGATTCAGTATGCAGATAAATGCAAGGGCACACATTAAAGACATTTGCAGACACTCGGGCTTTTAGGAGGCTGAAGCAAGAACAGCCTGACTTCTGCAGACCCCCAGGAAAAAGGCGGGATTAACAAGTGCCAGCCCTCCTGGGGGTCTGCCTGGGTCTGAAGACCAGCTATACACTACAGAGGCAAAGGAAACATGCTGCTTCTGCCAATTTCTCCGTGCTGGAGGCAGGAGCCTCCAGCTCCTTCATGACTCCTGAACAAAGTGGCAGACAGCAGCCTCCCTGCACCACGGCCTTGCAGGAATCAAGTAGGGGGAGGAGTGAGCCACAGCTCACAGAGCTGCATTGAGAAACAAGCCTACATGCCAGTGCACACAGACTGGGCATTACCTGGCCCAGCTGTAGCTCCCAGAACCCGCTGTGGGGCAGAGCTTTCACCCAGCTAATGGCTGAGCTGAGCTTGCCAAAGCAGGTAAAGATATAACCCGCAGCTCTCTCAACGTGTTTGTGCAGCTCTTTGACTGTGTCTCACAGAGGAAGGAGGGCACTAGGCAATAACTCACATACCTGCACTAGATTGTGCAAAATGTGGCTGTAAGCACCCATCTGCCATGTTGCTGCATGTGCATTGGTTTTATTACTCTCTGCCCTAACAGTGTCTACAGTGGTATTTTCAGGGTGGGGTTCATCACAAGCTTCCCTGATTTATTTCCCTTCTCTTTGTTGGGGTTTCTGAGCCTCTGAAGAAGCTTTTGAGGCTGATAGAGGACATAAAACTTTTTGTGCCTCTGTCTATTTTTCTAGATGAGGCTGTGTCCTAAGTGTCTTTGGCTTTAGAGTCACTCTATAGTATCCACAAGGACTGCAAGTGTGTGTGGGGGGGTGTTTATGTTGCTGAGGCAAGGTCTGAGTGTCTGAACTAGATCAGAAACTGCCCTTGAATAGAATAGGAATTGGTTTTCATCCCAAAGACTGACATGCAGGATTCTGCAGAAGCCAGCACTGGACAAGGACTTACAGCCAGCATGTGGATTTTGCTGAAAGCCTTACTCGCGCTGCGCAGACAGCCTGCTGGCCTCTCGTGCAGGATCCAAACCCATTGCAAAGGATGCCTTAATGAGAGAAGACAGCCAGCCTGACTCTTCAGTCTTAGTTCCCAGGATCCTTGTTCCACCCTACACATCCCACACAGTGCCTTAATTCTCCTGCACCACTGGGCTGATGGGGAGGCACCAGGTCACCCGTGGCAGCGAGTCAGCTGCACACTCATCACTGTCTGTGGGTGCTTTGAGAGAGGCTGGGGGTCCAGGCAAGAAGTCCTTTTAGTCAGAGGACATTCCGATTTATTTTAAAAGGCATGATTGACGTTAACAGCATGCACAGCTACCTGGAGACTGAAAAAAAAAAAAAAACCACAAAAAAAAAACCCTGTAGGAAAAGATGCCGTAAGGCAAAAAAAAGTCTCCTGCAGTGGAGGAAGCATCACGTTCAGCTACTGCCCTCTGCTGCTCTATGGCCTTGGCCAAGGCAGATGGCCGGGGTGCAAATCCACCTCCTGCAAAGCTTCCCACTGGAAGCTCCCAGAGGCTGTGGAGCCGAAACTCTCGGGAGTCTCAGTCACCCTGCCTCGCCTAAGGACTGGGAAGCTTCTCCCAGGTTTTAATTCAGGATCAAAGTAAACAGATTTGTTCAGCTTGTCCTGAACACTCATTGTCAACATCAGTAGCCTACAAGGAAGTAACTGTCGTTTACCAAGATAAAAGGTTGCAACTTAATGACTAATTATATCTTATCATGCTTTGCTGGACTGACACCAGACAAAATAAAAGCAGTGCTGCCAGTAGGGCACTGGTGCCCAGGGAGAAGGAACCATGGGCACAGTGGGTCTGGAGTTTCAGTGTCCTCAAAGCCTTGTCATACGGCTGATGCCCCTTGCACACCACACACCATCCTTATCAGTTACAGATCAACATAACACCGCCTTTTAAACAGATCTTTGATCTGTGCTACTGTACTAATCAGTGTCTAAATCCTGCCTAAAAGCCAGAAGGAGGAGGTAGCTGGGAGATGTAATAACACAAGGAAGACATGGACCTGCTGGAGCAGATCCAGAGAAATGCCACAAAAATGATCAGAGGGATGGAACACCACTTCTGTTAAGAAAGTCGGAGAGAGTTGGGCTTGATCAGCCTAAAGAAGAGAAGGCTCCAGGGAGACTTTATTGTGGCCTTTCAGTACTTAAAGGGGGACTATAGGAAAGACAGGGACAGTCTCTTTAGTAGGGCCTGCTGTAACAGGACAAGGGGTGATCGTTTTAAACTAAAAAAAGGAGAGGTTTAGACTAGATAGAAGGAAGACTTCTTTTATTTTTTTTTCCACCATGAGGGTGGTGAAACACTGGAACAGGTTGCCCAGAGAGGTGGTAGAAGCACCATCCCTGGCAACATTCAAGGTCAGATTGGACAGGGGTCTAAGCAAACTATCTACTTAAAGATGTCCCTGCTGACTGCAGGGGGGTTGGAATCTATGAACTATAAAGGTCCCTTCCAACTCCAAACCTTCGATGTTTCTAGAAGTGAACTGCTTGGTGGACACTCAAAACAGGCACATCAGCTCCCCCTGGGGTGCCTTCAGGCCAAGCTATGGACAAACACATAGGGACGGATGACACAGGAAACCCAGTTCAAAGAGGACTGTAGGCAGTCTTGAACAACAACAGGGTCTAGACAACAGTATTATAAACAAAAGTCTATGAGGAACCTGAAGCACAACCTGGCTCTTGTTTTTGTCCCTGATGAAAGCAGGAAGTACCATTTGCTGGATCTGGATGCAGATGATACCAAATTCCATCTGAGCCAATTGGCACACAGAAAGCAACATCAAAGTATGTGGCAATTAGATGTCAATTCCCAGCTGCCACAGCTTGTCCTGCTACTGCCCATACCGAGAGGTGTGATGACACCTTGTACCCCTCACTCCCTGGGGGATTAAACAGCACGGGCCATGAGACTGGCTCAAGAAACCAAAGTTAATGCAGTCTCTCATATTTGTAAAAGAATGAGTGTCTGCTCTGCCCTGTCCTAAACCCCACATCCACCTTTACAGACAAAAAAAGTTTTCAATATGTTTTAGAGTAAACTATAACCCTAGGTTCACCTTTTCTTATCTTTCAAGAAATATTTTGGAATTTTAAAAGCCATCTGAAAAAAAATGTGTCATCTTCTATACAAATAACCTATTCAATCAGCAAATTATTTTTGTCAAATGGAGTAGTTCATCTGGAAGGGATCTACAACAGTTGTCTAGTCCAACTGCATGTTGGATATGCAAATACTTTTACAGAATTGCATATAAATTCTTAAAACTAGACAAAAATTCACAAAATAGGCTGGTTTTTAGCAGTAGAAATGTCTGTCACTTTGAGTGTACAATTATGAGCAGCACCCAAAACAAAGATCACAGACTTCATCCCTGATGCTGCTGTTCTTTTCACTCCAGAAACATTATGTCCTAGATATACCATAATATTTTTTCAGCAAATTAGCAAAAAAGTCTGGTTTAGTTCATTTATGAAATGCACTGCTACTGTCAAAATTATAACTGACTGCATAATGAAATATAATTTAGGATGTAAAAATGGCACTTTAATATGCTGTACTCAGGGAGCAGACTTTGATATGTCATGCTGGCTTACTGGTAATATACATTTCCCATTGGGCAAACCAAGAGACAAGTCGTTATGCTATCCAGAAAGGTGTCAAGTCATACCCAGTCAAGATTCTGCTTTTTGAGGCTGTACAGAAAAGAAAAAGTTTTCAGTATTCAGAGAAGACAACTGAAGTCACATGCTTTAGACCAAAATTACAGCAGTCAGGTGATTGCTATAAGAAGCTCTCACACCAAACTAGAAACAAGCAGAAATGAACTGGCATTATGCAGCCTAAATCTTGCTCTACTGCTTTAGTGGGCCACAATTCAGGGGTTGGGCTCAGCCAAGAACTGGTGTTGCAGCTGGGTACAGTAACTGGAGTTGCCCAGGGCACGAGGCATTTGGAGCTGCAGCTATTGACAGATAGCTTTAAGCACCACTGCCTTTTAAAGGCTAGAGCTATAGTTTCTCAGATGAGATGGGTGACTTAAACCCAGAGTTTCTGTTAACTACCTGTCCGCATTTAGCCTATGTCTGTGGCTGAACTATAGTACTGCTGTATCACCCAGTAACCCCTCCCCTGTAGGAAGGGGAAATCAGGAAAAAGAGAGAGCACCCATGAGTTGAAATGAAAACAGATTTAATGAAACAGCAGAACTAATACCAACAGCAGTATATAGTAAACAAAGTCATACTCAGCCCAGCAAATGCACAGTGGTCCCAACAAACAGAAAGGCAGTCCTCACAAGCAGGAAGAGAAGCAGGGTCAGAAGAAGGTCAAGCAGGGGACTCAAGGAATAAACCACCTCAGCAAATTAACCCATTTATACTGGGCATGATGTTTATGACCTCGGCTATACCTGTAGCTAACTTGAATCAGCTGCCCTGGCTGACTCCAAACTGCTAATGGCCTGCAGACCATGAAAGGCCTGTGATTCTGTCCCAGTGAAACCAGGACACTACCACACAGAGGAACCTGCCAGTGACACCTCAGAGTAGCTGCCAGAAAAGACCAAGAGAGCTGAGCTTGTGACTAAACATCTCTTTCCATTAAAAATAGCCTGGTTTCTAAATTGGGACCCTACTGCTTTAGGAAAGAGACACAATTCATGGTGGTAGAGGTGCATAGGAGTCTGCAGACCCAGCCATTGCCATCACCACTCATAATAACAGCTGTAGGGAATGGGATTTGTTCCTGTAGAGCCAGAATCTCTCAAAGTGGAGGTGTTCTACACCCAAGTGTGTCCTGTCACCTCCTGCAGTGACCTCAGGCTCAGTGGCGTGCCTGAGCCTTCCCTCATCCTCACATCAAACACTTGGGAACGTTGAGGTGTGAGCTGGGACTTGTCTGCTCCAAGAGCAGCTGCTTCAAGCCCTGCACCGTGGGCACAGGGAGATGCCTCCCACCCACAGTGCCGTCAGCCTTCGCTGATGGTGATTCCAGCACCAAAATCCACTCACAGAGGTTCATCCTGATTGCTTCTCAACCAATTAGTGAGCTTCCTAACAGGATGTCATGTCACGTTATCTCTATTTGCACAGTGCTTCAGCTGCCAGAGAGCTGCCTGGCAGCTGGGCAAAGCAACATGCTGACTTAAGGGAATATTGGCCAATTTATCATCTGCTCCCTTATTTTCTGATTGCTTCACAGGGAATCTTCTGACCTCTATCCTCAGACTTGGACCCTGGCCTCACAAGCAACATCTCCACACCTCCTGTTTTGGTTGGTTTGTTGTTTGGGTTTTTGTTTTTTTTTCTGGTTTTGACTTATTTCTGGTTTATTTTGGGGGGTGAGGAACAAGAAAAGCCTGGTCCCTTCTACAGCTCTAACTGCATCAGGCCAGGTTCATCCTGAAGGTCCAAGCAGAAGAACTTCCCAGGCTCCAGGACCCACCCTTCTGGAAGCCACAGTGGTGGAGGAGACTTCTGCCAAAGGAAATGAGCTTTTGAATCCCACCAGAACACCTTGACTGGGAAAATGGAGTCTGAGTCACCACAGCTCCTGTTTCCCCTTTCCACAATATCCTGCTATAAAATGTGGGTTCTTGCTGCTTGTGCAGACAGGGTCAGAGCAGAAAGCACAAGTACCTCAGTGACCAGCTCTCACCATCCACTAGCTTCTAGATGACTAGTGGGGCTTCACCACGCACAGCTCCCAGAGACCAATATCCAATGCTGTATGGCCAGCAGACCAGGACAGCTGCCCACAGGATGAGCCCACCTTGCCTCTGACTTATCCAGCTGCAAACAGACACTGCCAATAACTTAAGCAGTTTTACACAACCCCCCCTCGGCTGTGGCACATTAGCAGTTGGACACTTATTATCCTGATTGGTTTAGCATTGCATTTTGGCTAATACACAAAAGCCTCACAGTGACACAAAGGAGTCAGTGTCACATGAGCCACAGCTGATCAGTAACATTATCTAAGGCTAACAAAAGTAGAAGAGAGGATGGATGCCCATGAAGGCTGGGGCTGTCATGTCAGGGAGTCCATTAATTCTGAGGGTTCTAGCATTGTGAAGGATTTAGGATCACTTAGCCTCCAGAAACTGGAGTGAGTGCTGCAGGATGGTCCACATGACTGACAGGAGGTTACAAGCATGGGGTAATGGCCCTCACCCTGAGTAGGTAATGAAATATGTGTATGTGCATGTTTACTGAACATGCAAAAATGGAGGTCAGACTCAGAAGTGAGACCAAAATGGAGGAGAGACTCCTGGAACCAGTGACCTTTGGATACCTATTTCTGAGCTGCAGTGGAGTCAAAATACTGCAACAGCCACCATCAGCTCTACAGCACCTGAATTACCCGGGATTCCCCAGTGTACCATCTCCACTAAAGCCTTTCTTTATCTTCCCTGTTCCCACTGGCTGTATCCTTTCAAGTCTAATTTAACTGACCATTTGTTGAAATTCATCTTCTCCAAGTGGATGCGACACATTGTGTGTAGGTATAGGAAACATGGAGAAACAGTTGAAATTATGTTCTTTATCTCTGGCGGAGAAAAAGACCTGACTGATGATTACATGGGGCAAAATCGTGCAGGTGAGGCTTTCTAACGTTGCTTCAGAGAGTATAATTTCAGGGAAACTAAGCCTGGCCTTGAGCTGGTGTCCAGAGGTGGGAGGAGAAGAGTAGCAGCTTGAAGGCAGCCTATGCTCCCCTTCCAGGGTCTTCACAGAGCACAAGTCTCAGGGTTTCTGTGCAGTTTTCCTGGAGACCAGGTTTGAGCCAACCCACCAGTGGTCACCTCTGGGAAAAGGAGGAGAAATGAATTGTCACAAAAGATATATGAGAAAAATAAGTCATTACTATTAGAAAATGGGGTATGTTGCCCCTCTGCAAGCCCAAATGCACCATTTCCAGTTAAGGCACTTTAATAGCAACGGGGAATAGTCCTGTCTCATCTGCAGAGCAGCACCTTTGGACTTGTCCTTTGTTAATGGAGCTGAGATTTCCCCATCCCCCAGTGATGACTGGAGTAGGTGGCCTAAGGAAAAATTCTTTATTCATGTGAAGACAACCCATCAGGTTCATTAAACTGCAGATTACACAGGCTGATGACAGAAAGAAATTAAATAAGGTTTTGTCTTATTACTTCCTTATTTTTAATTGAATAATAGACAATTAATTTGATGGAAGCTAGTGATGTTAAACAGTTTCCTAGGATATTGTATTGAGAGATAGTCTCACCCTGCAGGCTGCCCTCTGACTTGGTTGCTTCTCTGGCTGTGCTTTTGAAATGTCTGCTGATGTGTTGCTCCTACATTGCTAGAACTTTTCTTTTTTTGGAGGGGATAGTGGGAGGTAGGGTTATTGTCACAGTCTATTTTTAAACTAGACCCAGGGGCAGTAGAAAATAAAGCTAGTCTGAAAGTGGGACAACTCCAGTGAGAACTAGAAGGGAAAAGATCACGAGATCCAGGATGCTTAAATGGAGAAGGTCCATGTTCCACGTCAGCTGGACAGAGGCCCCTCTTCTGTTCCTTGCACTTGTGCCCATGTCAGCACTAGTGCATCCAGAGGGAAGTTTGCCTGGACATGTGAAAAGACTGCTTGAAGGAAAACAGGCTGAGTGCTTTCCAGCCCACATCTGCAAATCCCATGGAGGTGGGCAGATCCTTAAGGAAGCCTGCCCAGTAAGTTCTGGACAGGCAAGCTCCTTCCTTACCTCAATGTCTCTGCCAGCACCTGTGCCAATGCCCAGACTGATCAAATCTGGTGTGGAAATGGAGCACGAGCTCAGTGGAGAAGGAGCGTGGCGAGGTAGCTGCCCCTCAATGAGGCTGGATCCCTCCCCACCACAGAACGTGGAATACTGTTTTGCCCTAAGCACGCATAGTTTGTGTGGGTGTAGATTTACATTTTGTTAAGGAAAATGAAATAAGGGAGCCGGTTTCAACTAGCCTGCAGTTTTATTATTTGCAAGAGCCCTTGCCTTCATGTGATGCTTTACGTAACAGCCTTACACATCTGCAAAGTATGTAAAGCATTTCCACTGTTGTGAAAAATTAAAAAGGGAAGGAGATTTCTGAAAGGTACTGTATCTCCTGGGAGGACTTGACATGGAATTTTTCACTCCCACCAGTCAAGAAAACAGCAAGGATCAAGGTTCTGCACTCTAGGGCCAACTTTGCCTAGGTTTATGGGATAGCAGACCACATTTCCAGGGATGACCACAAACCATGCTTGAGAATATACCAAATAACAGTTCTGGTTCAGAAATAAAATGCTAAAATGAGACGGGCTGAGTGGGAATAAAAGCAGCATGAAACTGGGACGTGCATCCTGATTTCAGGGAGAAACAATGGTACCAGGAAGAACATGAAATTAAGAACTGGATAGAGCTTGGAGGGCAGAAGAGATGTTGCCGTGGGCAGTTTCTGAGTGGCTGCAGAGCTACAGCAAGCTAAGCTGAAGGCTACATTTCTGTCTTACATCACCTAGTAGACGTGAACAAGCACTCTCCTTTAATGCTTATTATGACCCTATCTGATAGTGCAATGTATATACATGTAAGGCTGTGGAAAAAAAAATAACAAAAATGTTATGAATGCCTCCAAGGAGGATTGGAATGAATGAATGAAAAACTGTCTGTAGCTATTCAAGTGCAAAGTCTAGTGAATCAGCCCATCCACTTTTCTTTGGCTTCTGAGTCTGGGTGGACCCAAACCACAAAGAAAAGAGGAAACAAAGGTGGAGTAGGCATCGAGAAAGATCTTTCTGAAACTTGGCATTAAAACATAAGAGCTCCCAATAACTGCTCAGCCCACGCAATGTGAAGCAATTGGAAAGGACTGGAAAATCACTGCACAGTGCCCTGAGATGCAGGGGGTGTTTTGTTTGTTTCTTTTTGCCAGGAGCTGTTTAAGAGCTATATCACTTCTGAGGAATTCTCACTAAGTTCCTTTACCACCGAGGTGTCCCTTAAAATGACATGAAAAAACCCCCAGGAAACGTGAATGTTTGGTTAAATTCAGTAGTTCTTCTTCTTCTTTGCACTTAGTTGTCCTTGTCTGGAGGTATGTCACCGACTCTAACGGTCTTCCTCATTTTTTACAGTCAGGAATGTCTCAGGCTGTGAGACTCCTTCAAGCCAGGTATTTGTAACCTTCTATACAGAGTTTCTAAGTGCCCATCATTTGGACATAATTCTGCAGGTACTTCCTGTATTCAGCATGGCTTACCCCTGAAAGCAGATCACCAGTCCAAAACGCCACAGAATCAGTCTTGGTTTATCAGGTCTCAGGAGCATAAGACCATCCAGCTCCTTTCTGCCATTCTGCAATCATACTATAAGTGCTAAAACCCCAGCATTTCTCATGCCATGTATCACCCTCATCCACAATCCCACGTGGAGCTCAGCCTAGAAAAGTGAGGTAGATGAATATGAAGTCATAGAGTGGCTTAGACATAACGATGCCTTCAAAAACGGGTTGGATTCAGTGTTGTCCTAGCCCCTTTACCAAATCAGCAGAAAGGCAAGAAAAATGTGCACACTATTTCATGTGCGCCCTTTGATGTGGGTCTGCTCCTGTCCCACAAGTCTGTTGTGCATAAGGCATCAGAGAGGCAAAGGAACCCTGCTCTAGGACACAGAGGGACAGCTATCAGCCCCTGAAAGCCCTACTGGGGTGACTATAAACCTCTCAGACATGGTACAGATACATGAGTTAATTACTCTCCTCCCTGACAGAGCTGTAGCCATCCAAGGAGGACAGGCATTGCATTTTCCAGCAAATGAAGAATGTGATACTTCCTCTGTGTGTTTCTTTAGATCCCAAATTCTGTCATATAAAATGCATGCTGAAACACCTTGCACTGCTGTCTCCATGAGTGGGCATCACTCTCTTCCTTTGTTTGAACATCTTCTTGTCTGGGAGCCAGTTACAGGGAGCCTTTCCTTCTCTCAGTTGTGTGCTTTACTCATTCTCCTGTTTTATCCTCTTGTCCTTCCTCCTGAAAGGTTTACTGCTCAGATGATTTTTTTTACATTACGCATCTGTCTCAGGTCTTTTTACTGCTGTCCATCTCCACAGCATCTGATCCTCTTCCTTATCACTTTTCATAACTTATTCATATATTTATATAATATAGGACTCAGAGATCACTACCAGAAACATGCCCCGATGCAGAAACACCCCACCACCTGAGGACTTTACAATGGAAATGGCTGAGACAGAGAGACACCTGGGGGACAAAGGGACTGACAGTCATGCTTGCACCCCTCATCTGGACCACAGAGTGTCCTCTGTGCTCCTGACTGTGGCTTCCCCAGCTGGCGACATTGTACTGGAGTGTGACATGATTTCTCAGTCTTAACGTCCTGTTCACTTCTGCATACTTTTGAATGTTCATTATTAAAAGATAACTATTTATACACAGGAACAAAGTACATTCCACTAACCCCTTGTGGCATAACTCTGCATGCTGACTGCTAAGCTCTAGAAAGGTGAATTGAACATATGACAGAGAGCTTTTTATAGGGATGAATACCCACTGTACATCAACACAGTAATACCCTTTTAAAATTCTCTTTGCTATCGTGTCTTTGGAAATATGAAAGGAAAACCTTTCAACAGCCCCATTCTCTCTGACTCTAATCTTGATTGTGTTGAGAGGGATAGGTGCCAGATAACTGTATCAGTGCAAACAAAGATAAGAAGTCTGTGCATACCATAAACAGTTATATTGCTTGAATTATGTTGTTGGACAGATGCAGTGACAATAACAGGACAGCATTAATAGGGTGAGTGGTTAATTTACCTGCCTTGATATCTTTCAAAGAGATCAAGTTGCATTTCATTAGTGGAAAATTCCTAAGGACCTAAAATGAATCAAGAACAAATGCATTACCTCAAAATCACTTGCCTGACAATACAACACAGTGGGCATCTCCCAAGGAGAGGCTGATTTAAGTGATGCCTTTGTGCACCTCACAAAAGCAAATGGGGTTGAAAACAAGATGTCAAAGCAATCTGTCGGGTGAAGAATATGAGGATCCTTCAGAGAGGATTTGAGGGTCTATCGATCTTTGGAATATCTTTAAGACAAAAGACTAGTGCCCAATGTGCAATTCAACATTTTTGCTTTGTTGATCTTTTTTATATTCCCATCAAAGGACACATGATGCCCCCTCCAATTCACAGCTGATATGTTACTTTCAAAACCCACTGAATTACACTTTTAATCTGATGGAATCTCCTTCCACCTGTCTGCCCCAAAAGTGCTTTACTGTATGCTCAGCTGTGACTGCAGTTCCATATGGCATTCTCCTACCTGAGTGTTTGCTCTGGGCCATTAGGAAAAAATCTGCTGATACAATGGTGTCTCCACAGAGCACCATGCCCCAGGTCTCCAGGAGGGGATTCATGTGGGACCACTTCATGACTTCCACCAGTATGCCATGGGAATGGAGCAGATACAGCAGTTCATTCAAAGCCCCAGCTTCTCAAGAGGACAGCAGCTGTAATGCCCCCATCTCATTTGTAGAAACTCTCTGATCAATGCTTTTCCTGGTTTTCATAGGTCCTCGAACTTGTACTGTGCTGGTACAAACTGTTTCAGAAAGCCTTGGCAAAAGAGAGCTGGAAAAGTAGCCTTTCTTAACCCAGTTTACTTGACAGTTTCCATAACAACTTGACACAGCTATTTTTATAGCAGGAGAATATCATTTGCGTTTCACCATTTTTAGAACCTTTGTTGCCATACCAACCTCAGCACCATGTAGCAGAGCATAGCCCCATTCAATTCTCTCTTGTTTGCTCAGAAACTCCTCTCTCAATGAATTGAAATTCAGTTGATCTCAGAAGGAACCTTGAGAGGCCTCCATGTCACTTCATATATCATTTGAACCTTACTTTAAATGGGATTTTGCCTATGTGACCTACCTTCACCAGATGGGTGTGATCATCTGCAGTGGGAAGCAAAGATGATGACAGGATGGACAAGCAGACCAACATATTGCTTATTTGTCTTGGGAAGCAAATAATCAAAGGTATATGGCAGCTACTGACTTTCTCTGTGATGGGTGGTGAGGGAAATATCAGCATTTCAAAGGCTTGGTGTTAGCATTCCTGAGTCAGCATTTTGGGAGGAAGATAGGGTGTCAAGGAGTTCCAGAAAAAAGCATGGATAGGATGCAGTGAAAGTAAAGATGGGTAGAAAAGCAGCAGAACACAACTTCCAGAGAAGAGACCATCTTCCCAGAGGAAGAGGAGAGGAACCTTCCTCAGGTGCTACTCAGTCCTGGATTCATTTCCCACAATGTCAAGAACCAAAAGGCAACCCAGAAGGAGACAGATATCCCCAAAGCACAGCTCAGCTGGTGATTAGGTGTCTCCCAATACCTCTCTCTGGAGGAAGACATGGTGATTAGGCACTTCAGTTAAGTCCTTACAGAAAGGGCAAATGAATCTGGGCCGCAGTTTTTCACCATGACTTTTCTTCTGGTTCCTGCTGTCTGGTCCAGCAAGTATTCATCACTTGCATAGCTGTGGTCTGTTTGGGGAAGTTCCCATCAAGGTCAGAATATAATTAATTTGACAATGTATAATGTGCAATCAGAAGTATCTATAATCCACCTGACACCTTCAGCTGACTGAGAGTATTTAAATAACCCTCTGGCTGCGCTGCATTTTGTCACTCACACTTCCTCCTCCTGTCAGATGGCGGATCTGTTGTCCATGCTCTGACACCCCACTGTCTCAACCTGCTGTGGTTGATAGCTTCCCAAGACACTCCTGGTCAAAATAGGTGTCCTCCATCTCCCCTCCTCCTGAGATCTGAAGGTGTCTATGTAGTCCCTGGAGCAGTCATCCCTTTGGCACAGTAAACATCATACAAATATGGCAACCAGTTGACACAGTGCCAATGACTTATCCTCTCCCCCACCAGCAGAAATGTACACAACAGCATTTCTAAGAAGCAGGGTCAGTTCCTGGTTTGCATTAGTCTTATTGTTCTGTCTTAATCGTCTCAGTACTTGTACAGGGTCTCCAGTGAGACTGAGAAGCCTGTTAGCAGCTCTGGCACAGCTGGGTTTAGCTGTCTGTGTCAGCAGAGGAGAACCTCTGCCTCATGGATGCGTATAATCACGTAGCAGTGCTGAATACAGACACCAACTGCTTTATTAATAGCAGCCTTATTATTTTAGGATGATGTTCTACCAAGCCCTTGGACTGGGGACAATAGGAAATGGCACTTACATGTCTTAATCTGCGGCACACTGAGCTGTTTGAATCTGTATGATTCATTGTCAGACAGTACTATGTCAGGCACTGCAGGCAAAATAAAATAGACTGCATATGCATGATCTATATGTGTCCTACACGTAAGCTGTATGAAATGCATCCTGCCCAGCTTCTGCTTGCAGAAGCCATAGATTAACTCCATGTATCCCTTAAAGCATTCTTGGTAGAATCTTGGGAAATGCCAACCTGGTGCTTTTAACTACAACCCCAGATGGTGCTAGGAGCTCTCTTGTCTTGTCTGTAGATGCTTGGAGGATGTCTGGCTGGCTACTGGAAGAAAATAGTTTTATGTATGTTCTGGAAGAGGTCATTTGATTCCTAAATCCAGCAGTTACCACCCATCTTCATAAAAAATCATAAAGATCTGGAGCACAGCCCAAACACAAACACCTCTTTCTTGAGAGCAACTTGTCCTGGGAGGAGACTGAGGCAGAGACAAACTATGCTGCTGCTATACACCCCTTCAAAAGATTGTACTTCTCATATCCATATGATTTCTTCAAAAACTGAACAATGCCTGCAAATGAAAACAAAAACAAAACAAAAATAAAATAAAAAAAGAAAGAGATCTGATAAACCTTTTGGAGTGTTCCCTGGTAATTCCCAGCCTATCAATATGCCCTGTCTCTATTGCTGTTAAAATAGTGTCATGTTCTCTGCTGGTTGCTTTCTGTATGAAATCAGATCTTACACACAGTATCTTCTTTTGTATTTGTCTGCAGAAAATAATTCTCAATTTACATTCATATGACAAATCATTGCCTTTCCCCCATCCCTCAGAGAGAGACAGGTTTCTCCTCTGACCATCTTGCACAATCACCATTTAGTCCAGGTTTTCCCTTTTTTTCAGCCTTGCTCCTGAAACTGTGTCCAACTTGGCCTGCCTGTCCCTGCTAGGAAATAAAAGACATCCCAGAGAGGCTTTTCTCTGGAAAGCAGCATGGATATTTAGCAGGACCATAGCTCCTGTAGCACCAGATACATACAAAACACATGGGGTGCTTTCCCTGCTTTGATGTGCTACCATGCAGGATCTTCAAGAGACATCAAGCCCCCTGCCTGTGCTTATCAAAAATCTTTTGCATAAGCCTTCCAGGTCTTGTGACAACCAATACAATTTCTTCACTGTCCTCCTTGGCCCTTTGGTGTCTGCCTTTCTGCTGCACATCATCCTCAGCCCAGCAACGATTTCAGCAACAGGCAGAGATCTGTGGGCATCAGCAAGAGCTGTACCTCATCCCATCTGCCAAAAGCAAAACCTGCTCTTTGCCCTTCATATGTTAAGTGGACTCTGTGTCTTTGTTCTTTCTACACCTAAAAAAAAAAGAAAGGGGAAAAAAAATCCATGCTCCAAATGCCAAGCCAGGGTCTGGTACATTATAACATGATCCATCCCATTTATTTTATAGCACTTTAATGCCTATCTCAGTTGTCTCACTACACAGACTTCAGGCAGAGTGGAGCCATGTTACTTAGCAACTCACAGTACACATGACAAAATTAACCCAAACAGTTTTGTTTATTAACTCTTAATAAGGAGCAAACAAACAGCAACCTGAGAGTTTCACAACAAGAATGTTTTCCATTTTGGGTGCATTACTAATATTACCAACAACAATGTTATCTTGGGTGTTCTACGGGATTTTTTTAATCCTTTTGTGAAAACCTATTAAAGCACAAAAGTCTTCCCCACCCTACCCAATGCCTGATGTTTCTATAAAGAAAAAAAAAATATATGTAATAATAGAAAACTTAAGAGTACTGGAGCTAATGAGCTCTAGTTGATGCCTGCTTGGCCATGTGAAATACAGGTTTAGAGGCTGGAGATGTGTTACCCCCAGACTCTCTCATAGACTGGACAAATTGCAGGGGTGGGGTTTTCAAACTGCAGGCTTTATTACAGGCTCTTCAGAAAATGTGACCATCAGTTACTCTGTCCCTGTACCCCAACCCTTGAACAACAGTCCTGCTTCATAGAGATTTTATGAGTATATATGCATTAACACCTGTAAAGCAGCACAGGCTTGATTTGAAAAGCTATTTAAGTACCTGAATCACACTGACTTCAGTGGTTATTAGACATCTAAAGATTTGGTCTTCAGGTACTGTGGAGATGTGAGCCAGACCTGTTCCTATAGAAAACACCCAAGATGACACTTCTGGAATATGTTGCTCTATGTCCATCATAAAAAGGCACTAGATGTATTATTTCTATGGTTCCTGACATATGGAGCTTTAAAAAATATATTTATTTGCTTTTCAAAAATACATAAAATTTGTCAGGCTTTACCAGAGGACAAGAGCCTGTTGCCTTGCTGTCTCAGGGGATTCAGATGAAAGGCTCCTGCCAAGAATTTCAGCCCTAGGAGAGCCTTCTGCAAGATTATTTCCAGATATGAAATCCTTTTCCTGCTGTGCTGCCGAGCCCTCCCTGTCCAACACTTCATGGCAACTGCTGATAATGAAAGCGCAGAGGCCTCCCTCCCGAGCATTACCCACAGAAGCTGATCCAGGCAGTCCTTTCCGGCTTTTATGGAGAAGAATGACTGACTTGCGCGTTCTTGTGAGAAACTACTTTGACACCAGATACAGCATCTATAGATTTTCATGGAAGCAGAATGCAGATTCTTATCAGACTTCATTTATTTATCAAGTAATGACAAATGAATTCCTTGGAAACTTACTCCCAGTAATCCCAGAGCACCAAGTGCTTGGCATTGAAATGTCTTGGAGCCAGGGTGGTTGGAGGCACGTACTCCAGGGGTCATTCTGTGCCTGGTGCCAGTTGGTGAAAGGGGCAGCAGGGAGGAGAGAGGAGGAGAGGGACTGGACAGGGAGTAGGAGGTGAGGGAAAAGGTCCACTTGTGCTCTCAGCTCTGCAGCTAGGCTCAGTCTCTTTATGGGTTTCTGCTTGGATGAAGTGAAGGGGTAGAGGTTAGAAGGAGGCCACTATACCATTGCTTGATGCAACATGGTGTAAGAAAACAGATAAGACTCTAAGATCCTGACAAGATGACTTATCTTATCCAGGCCATCCTTTGTGCTAGACAAGAATCTTTCCTTTTTGTATATTTTACAGTATGATAAAGCTCAGTGGATGTAAGCATTTCCCTTAGGAAGTCCTTCACAAGTGACTTGCTTTCCCTGTCAGGATGCCTTGCACAGACTGCAGCTAGAGCCCCATGGCCAGGTGTTCTCGACAGAAAAAGAAAGGAGAGTAGGTTCAAACACATAGGCATTCCTGATAAAACTAGCCTGCAGCCTTTCTCACCTGCTCAGCCAAGATTTTGGCTAATGTCTTCCAAAGCTCCCAGAGCATGGAGCATTTCCCCTTCCGTGAGACCCAGTGCAGAGGGGAAGCAGTCAGCCTGGGAAGACACAAAGACTATCAGCCTGTTTGTTCACACCAAGTGTAAGCAGATTCCCCTCTATAATGCCTGCTCACATTCATTTCCTACACAGCTCTTTCCTACATGTTAGGTAAGAACCCAACCCTCCTTCCCCATTGCCTTCTCCTGTGTAAGCTCCACGGCTCCTGTGGCCCCGAGCATTTGGATGAAGACATTGCTGAGGCACATTAGGGTCAAGTCTTTCATTAATAAACTGTTGACAACATTGAATGAACCTCAGAATCAAAACCGAAGAGACTTTAAGCTTCTCTCTAGAACTTATATGACTATGGTGGCATAATAATGCACTGGCCGTAGTTGAAGGGTACACTCTGACTTAGCACTCTGACTTAGCACAACCTCTCCTGAGCTCCACGATATGTAAATGAGACCAAGTGAGCCTTGTGGAGACATCTATCCATCCATCCATCCATCCCTAAAGCCTGCTGTCAACTGTGGCTCTGGGAATAAGAAGGGTCAGGCATGTGGCTCAAGACCTCAGCCCCGAGGTCTGCTTCTGCTGGCTCCAGTGTGGACAGGCTCCAAGAAGAAATTGTTGAGAGGATAATTCATACCTGGTTCCTCTTTAAGAGGTTTTCTTGCTTAGCTCCCTCATCATCTCCAGCAGAGAGAAAGAGAAGCAAAATATCCACCCACTGCTCTGCCCCCAGATCAGCATCTGTGAAAAGGAGAGACAAGCTGTATAGAAAGTGTTGCTGAAGAAAAGGACATGATGCCCTGGAGAAAGGAGGAGGCTTTCCCCAGGGTCCACAACTCCTTGCCTTCATCCACTTGCCAGCATTTCTTTTCCTTCTAATTTTTTCCCCTTTCTTGTTGTGCTTTCTCCAAGAGGAAATCTGAAATCTTATATTGCCTCAAAACCTCATTTTAAGCCTTCCCCATTCCCCATTTCTTCTTTTTTTTTTTTTTCATCCAGCTCCCTCAGACACACCCATCTAACTTTGTGCCTTGTAGCAAGAAGACTTGGATACACATGAAGGTAGATTTGAACTATTGCCTTTGATAGTTACAGGGTCTGCTTGTGCAAACTGGGCCCAACACAAAGGTTTCTAATGAAAGTTTATAACATCCAGGTCTCTCCTGGCTTAGACAGCAGACACAGATTTCTCTCTCAGCCCAGCCTGGAGAAACATCTGCAAGTTTGGTTCACGCTCTCCTTTTAAATCCATCTTGTAGAGTTTGGGGAGTACTCGGATCTTCAAGCCACCCTGGGCCCCTTTATGCTCCGTTCATCACAAAAACTGTTCAGGTGAAAATGCCCTAGATCAGTGAAAAATGTTCCCCAGGAGACTGGGTAGATTATTCTCCTCCACCCCTTTCCCTTCTTTTCCTTTCTTTGTTCCAGGGCACTGGTCAGCCCCTGGCTCACCACCCTCAGACACGTGCACACATAGCCGGGCCAAGAGGGGAAATGAATCACTTGCAGTGCGAGATCACGATTGCAGGATTCTTATCTTGAAAATGAACATGCACATCTTCAGGAACCTGGTGGCGAAAACAGACCTTGGCCAACTCAAGAACCTCTAAACAAGATTTCCTGGGAGTCAGAAATAAGTCTAGTTTCTTATTCATCATGAGCTTTTTTTATTACAAAACAAACAAACAAAAACCACACAATCAAACCAACAAACCCAAACACATAAACAACCTAATACCAACATTTTCAACTGAAAAATATATACACTGAGAATAGGGAGATGGGAAAACCTTACCAGGTCAGTAGCTCCAGGCAGTATATCATCTGTGTTGTGAGATTTAAGGGTCTTTCAGATTCCCAAGAGCTGGCAGACTGCAGCCATTGTATCAAATGGGATTACATGGGTAAGAATTCCTGATCTGAATGTCATTTGGCTGTGGCTGCTGCGTACAAGCCAACACTATGTAGACAACGGTCTGAAAATCCAACAGGTCCTCTGAGAACTTAGAGCTTCTCAAGGCAAAATTAATTAAGAAATAATGAACTGAGCTTTTGATACCACAGTGGAAGTGTTGCTGCAGGCACAAACAAGAAGAGAAGGGTGCTTTTGACTGATTTTTAATTAGAATTTAATAGTGCCCTGAAGTTACATCTCTCATTAAAAAGTAAAAAAAAATTAAAAAAAGCTTACCTAGTTCTGTGTGATGAACAACTCAAATTAGATTTTAACATATGCAAATAACTGATCTGAAAGATCAGCACGGGAGTAACAGAGATAGAACAGGTTAAATCCTTGACCCTTTACAGTTGATTTTTCTTTAACTGATCCATCAGTCAGTTTGTTTGCAATTAAACTTTACAATTAAGAGAGTTTAAATGAAGCACTGGAAAGACATGTGAAATGCAGACACCGAGGGCTTCAGCTGAGGTAAATTATCACAGCCTGTTGATTTTAACCACGTTAACTGCATTAACTATCTCACTGGAGTGTGCACATCTTAACTGTATACACTATCTCCAAGTCACGACCAGCTCAGCATGTATAAGCCTGGGGAAATCTGCCTGTAAAGTGAACCAGATTGCTCAAAAAGCCCTAGCTGGAAAACAGTCTGTGTTAGGGTAACTCCAAGGGCTCCTGGGGTGGCTTAGCCAAGAGAGTTTTATATCTCCAAGACCTTTGCAGGTATGTTGCAACTACTGATAGCATCAAGAAACCCTGCTGAGCAAGAGCCCACAGGGCTTGGCCCGAGGTGAGCTGTAGGAGCTCATCTAGGAGAAGGCCAGTAAAATTCTTTAGCTCATCCTGAGCAAAGAGCTCCTTTTGCTGCACTGTTTCTAATAGAATATTTATATCATGTAGATATAACTGACCTTCTCTGTCTGGAATGTTGTGGTCTTTCTGCGTTTCTCTCAAAAATGTCCACCTCGAGATGAACAACATCATGCAATGATAAATAGTAAAATTAAATAATAAATGGGATTCTTCTCAGTCGACCTGCCTAGCAGAGATTACCAGTTAGCTGCTTTTCAAATGCATCTCAGACTCATTTCATTCAGAGGCACTATACAGATGCTTAGCTATTTTTTTATGAAGACATCCATCCTCCTCTTACAATGTCCGGTGGTGATGGAGCTTTTCACACAGCTATGCAGAAAGGAATGGAGCTGACAAGACACACAAAAATCACATCTCCTGCTGGAGACAAAGGTCATTTAAGTACCTAGTATAAGTGCCAAAGTTGGTTTTGTTTGCTCAGTGTACCAAAGACTTGCAGTCCTAGATAATAAGTGACCTGAATCACTTACAGATCTCTTGAAGTTGTATTCTATAGCAGCTGGCTGTGTGCAGTGCCAGCAGCAGACTGGATACAGACCATAAGATCTGGTCTACCATGCTCAGAAGTCTTGTTTGTACAGTTCTCTAGTCTTCAGGACTTCATTAAGCATAGGGGGAGCAATAAAAAAGAGGTGTTTGTTGTGGTTTGGGTTTTTTTCCTTGCTTCTTAATTACACAAGAATTTAAAGGTAGTGCAGAAAGGCCACGCCAAGAAACTCTATCTTTCTTCTCCAGTTCCATGTTAGCTAAGCACTGATTCTGCACCTCCTGAAAAGCAAGTTTGTATCTTCTCTTTGACAGGACCATGATATGCTGAGAAGGTTTCTGTATATATAGAAAAGGAAGCATCATATTGTCATCCTACCTGTTTATGGGACATGGTATGGGAACAGTTGTTGATGTAACTTACATGTCTAAGCCATAGTCATCTCTTCATGTGACCTATGGAAGGTTGCATTCCTAAAGACAGAGGCTATCAAGGGGTAAAAGACTGGGCAGGATGAGTTTCAGGTCATGGACAGGTAATCCATACAGCACTGGTCAAGGGCCTGAAGGTTCACTACATTTAATGGGATGCTGTGCATTTGATTTGCTTCTGAAGCAGTGTAGTCATAGAGGAGTGTGCTTCATTTGGACACGTAATACATGGAGTCCCTCCCCACTTTGAAGCCTGTTAGATTAGTATCAATCATCGTCTCTAGTGAACTTACTACAAATGCATTTCTAGAGACACATTTTGCTTTTGCAGCCATGGGACTTTTTCACTCTGCATTCAGATTTGGTGCTGAAACAGAGGCACTGACTTTCATTCAGACTGACTGTGTAATCTCAGTGCTTAAATCCACTCATATCAGCACCAAACTTTGCTAGTTTGGGTGTTTATTTTCATTTTCAAGATCCCAGGTCAGACCTCCAACACCTCTCCCAGCAGTCCTTGACCGTTTTTCTCCTTATTCAGCCTCGCGAACCTTGCTATTTACCAAGGAAATATGGGGCATCCCAGCAAGCAGCATTAAGAGCAGCAGCATCTAAATGCACAGGTTAGCTGAACTACCAGGGTGAGTCCTTTGGGTATGGAGAAGGACACAGGCACAGGTTTTGGATTGGCTTGCTTTGGTGTGGCAAGAACAGCTGGGAAAGCTCCTGAGTAAATCATTCTCTTTTGGTGTTTATTGGGACTTTTCATCACTGTTTGGTACTTTCTCTTTAGCTCAGACATGAGCCCAGAGAGAATGTATGGGGACTTGACAGGTAGATAATGATAACAGCTCCTTGGCAATTACTTTGCATGTCACCCGCAGCATGATGTGTTTAGAGTGTCTAAAGTGGGTGTTGTTTCAAAGGGACAAAGCAGCTCCTCAAGCAGTTTTATGGCTTTGTAATTTATTTACCAAGGCAAGCTCAGGTCAGTCACACTATCTATTTCTTTTTTAATGAGGCGATGTTTATTTTTCACTCTCATGTTCTGGATGGATTGAGACACAAGGAGGTCAAATGACTTCTCCCTGATGTCTCCAGGGCTTCCAAAGCTAAGTCATTCCACCTTTTAATGTGTTAAGCATGGGGCTTGACTCAAAGTCAGAGGAACTGCAAACATGTTTAAAGGTGCTTAAAAACCTTCCTAATGAGGAGCCTACATGAAAGCCTTGGTCTTCTGTGTACTACTGAGTTTTAAGACCCATGCAGCTCCACTCACTTCAGATGAATCTCACTACCAGCTGAGGTGATCTAAGGATAAACTTTGGGAAAAGTCTGCAAAAGAAATAATTTTCATTACCTTAACTACTGTTCTGGACAAATCCAGATAATCCCACTCTTTTTCAGATCTGAAATAGAAGGTCCTAAGCTTAGCCAGGAGTTTTGTCTTCCAGACTAGTCAAGGCCTGGACACTTGCCTTTCTATCCAAATACACCAGAAGGACTTAGAAAAAACACTTTCTTTCCACGCTTTGTCTCCACTTCAAAACTGGTGCAACAGACTGGGGAACTGATAGGTCCTTTGATGACGTGTGGAAGCTAACTATTAAATATTTAGAGGCTTTTTTAAAAAAAGAAAGAAGTACTTTTTCCTTTCCCCTTTCTGTTCACAAAATAAGCAAACCCAACCCGAGTCTAAATCATTCCAGATGCTCTTGCACAACGAGGTCATTAAAGAAAAGCAGCAGGTGAAAACCAATAGAGGCTGGTGTCACTTATGGTGGTAAAACACAGAACCAGCAGTAAGGTCTGGTGCCAATGGGACTCAGACGTGCACAGTGCTCAGTGCTGCACAACAGTAAACCTGCAGACAAGTTGCCATGCTCACCTGTGAGGCACACGGCCACCCCAAAGATCTCCCAGGTCAGATTTGGATGTCAGGTCCTCTGCCACAGGGTATAAGAAAAATGGAAATCTTAAGGTCATAAGAGAAGAGCTAACAGGTAAGGCACAAGACTAACTCTTAGGGAACCCATTGGTGGTGACCAGGTGTTGATATCCACTTGAGAAAATCATCACTTCTGGTGGCCCAGTATGTGTGTATCCTGGGGAGGTATCATTACGGATTCACTCTGTGGTTTTGCTCTTTCACCAGCACGTGCCTTCAGACAAGGCTGGAGATAGACATAGAGCTAGATGGACCTGACCCAGTTCATGCTTCAGGCTTTGTGTGAAATAGCTGAGGTTCTTCCCATAGAGACATCTCAGCTCTTATATCAGCAGTTAAGACAACTGCAGATTTAGCAGGTGGCTCTTGATTTCCTTTCCTTTCTGTTTCAGGGAAATGCCCAAATAAGTAGGCTCTGGATGGTCTCGGGAAGGGGGGTCTCAGCCTCTCCTGTTGGAGATGGTCCAGTTTGTACTGCTAGTTAGCTGTTCACTGGAGCAGGAACCTCTAACTTGACGTTCCCACATCACACACGTGAGCGTCCTGACTGTGGGGATGGAGAGTGCCTCTTCACTTCTCTCTGGTCCAGTGAATGTTTAATTATTTATACATCATGGAGCAGCTTCAGCAGCAGACTTTGAGACCAAACCCCAGAGGGTCTACCACTTGGATGCTTTCACCACTTTTTCAGTGGGAGGCTACATGGGAGGCTCTGCATAAACCACAGGTAATAGAAGTTCAGTCTGGGTTTCCAACAGTCCAGTAGAGGGCTTCAACCACTAACATCTCTTTTCAGTGCAGATTACTGGTGCACTGAGAAAACTTATGGGACATAGGCATTTCTAGAACTTTTTATGCCCTAAAAATTCAGAAGATGAACTCTGAGTCAAATCAGGAGAGAAGATGAACTTCCTATTTGTTTCCATGGCTGGGAAGTCTACAAGCAGAATTAGGCATGATCATTTCAGCCAAGCCAAGCTTTAAGCAGGTTTGCATATATCAGCAGGTCAGAAATGTAAACACTACAGCCAGGTGGGGCAGATGCCCCCGTGTTAGAGTTGGGCTCAAAGTGGCAGTTAGATACATACCTACCTTAATGGAGTTAATCTGCAACAACTCCACAATATAAAGCTTCAGAAATGCTATTTAAATGATTTGGAATATATAGTTAAAACAGAGAGGAAGGAAAGATACAAAGGCACACACAAATATGACCTTCCTGCAGCATAGCCTTTGCTTAGGTTGTAGATCACAGGGACAGATTTTATTAGAGCTCATTAAATTTTAAAGCCTTAATGGTACCTTCTGTACCGCGTGATTCGTACGAAAAGGAGAGCTTGACAAACCCTTAATGCAGCAGGACGAAAGGCATCCTCCTCTGCGGTGTTTGTGACTGTGAGATAAGCTCCCTGCTGCCAAGCATCTGCGGGATTAGCGTGACATCGTCTGGTGAAAGTCGGTACGCGTCCTTCAGCTCAAGGCTGGAGCATCCCTGGTCTGGCAGAAGCCCATCAGAGAAGCAGAAAAGCTTTGCAAGGTGAATCAACTGGTCCTGATGCCTTTCAGGAGAGCATGGGAGTGCGACAGTCATGACCACAGGCAAGTCTGAAGAAAATGAAGCAGAAAGATGCAGCAAACTTGGTGTAGCAAAACTGTAAGCAACTCAAGCCTCGAGTTTCTCACTTTGTGTTAATTGGTTCTGATGTGGCAAAATTTGCCAGCTGAGTCTAATGTTTTTTTCTTTTTTCATTTCCCTCATTTTCCCCACTTTTGGCTTTTTTTTAAACTTCAAAATTTCAGCAACTAGTTGACACATTTTCTCTTTCCACTTGTCTGCCACTTCCAGCCCCATTTTGCAGACCAGGTGAAACACACAGTTGTGGGACAGTGCTGCTGGCTGTAGCAGGATTGACCAGCAGCAGAAGGAGTTAGTCCCAGTTGAGAAATAAAGTCCTCTCAGGTGGGTGATCTGTGCATGACTTAAACCCTTGCATTTAGAAGCCAAGAATCTGTCTGTACAGCTGCTATATTTTAGGGGCAGCAGAGCTAAAATTCTCAAAAAAACCCCCAAACATTCAGTGTGCTACACCATCTGAAAGTCTCCTTGGATGTCAAAGACCTAAATGCACTTGGGTCTCTCCATCTTGGAGCTATACACCCACAGCAGTAATCTGAAACTGTGTATGTTTGTATCCAGGTCAGGGAGACGGTGTAACAGCTCATTTTCCTGACTCACCAACTTCCTTGCCAAGTGAGCATGAAATTTTCATGACACTGCAAAGTAGCTTATCCACAGCCTCCTAAATGCTGCTGCTCTGGAGATTTTTATATCCAGGAAGCACCCCGAACAACTGAATTGGTTTTGGGATGCAGGATGAACTATTTATTTATTTATTCATTTGTGGTGGTGGTAGTGCTGGTGGTTCAGGAAAAACATGGAGAAAAAAAAAAGTCACTAAAAATCTTGGGTTTGACAAGATCACCTACCAGTTCTGCATAGAAAAACCCAGGACAAACTATGGGAAGATGATTCATGGCTGTGATTTTAGGCTTGTTCCTGGGCCACGGGAACAGTCTCCAGTCTTGGAGATGGAGTCCCACCAATCCATACTTTTAATATGACCAGTGACAATCACTCAGATGAAGCTACTGTTCCGCAAGGAGGCTGAACATTTGTCCAAAACCCCTTTCTGGCAGCTGAAAGTGTCCTCCTAGAATAATCCCTGTATTTGCAGCGTTTTTAAAGTTTGTGTCCATTATTTTTTGGTATTCTCCAAAGCACTAATGAAAAAAAGTGACTGGCCAAAGCAGAGAATCTGAGTTTTATCCATTATTTTCAAAGCACATGAACAGTAAAACAAATTACCTTGAAGTCTAAATGCTGGCACTGCTCTTCCCATCTTTTTTCTCACTGCCTCAAGTGACAACCACAAAGGTCCATGGAACCTTTCTTTGTACCCCACTTTTGTGTTCTAATGCTCACAGGGGTCTCCCTGGTATTGCCCACTGTACCCACAGTGCCTCAGACATTTTCCTAGACAAGACTGTGGCTTGGAAGACTGGGGTCACCCAGGCAGTTCATTGCAGCCAAGAGGAGCTATATCTGTGGAGAACAGAGCAGGGGGACAGACTGATGGCTTGGTGAGAACAGAGTCATGCCCCATGCCCTGAGGAAGACACCCGTTCTACAGAACCAGTATTTGTAGAGTCAGCCTGGGACATTCCTGAATTCCTCTGGTTTGAGAGGTTTGGACAAAAAAATCATCTATCAGTTAGAGATACAAGATACTTCAAAGCCACATGTTACAAGCTGAATCTTGCTTTAACACTCAGTGGAGCCCAGACAGGGTTGCTTGATTATTCAAACACACTACATCTTAGTCATGTTATTTTTTCAACATGGAAACAGCTACATTCCTAGCTAAGAGCAAAGAGGTTGGATGTGCAGCCTGCACATCCAAGGCATGTCTGAATTTGCTTCCTTTAAAGTCTTTGACAATTTTCTCTATCGCTGAGTAACTTGAATATTTTTACAATGAGTGACCCAGGAAAAAAAAAAAAAAAAGCAGCAGCAGCTATCCCTGACTGAGTAAGCTTTGAAAAGTTCCCTCAGATCACCAAATTGTGACAGCTTTTCCTTGCCACCTCTGAGTCCTCTGCATGAAGGAGTGTGATCTCCCTTCAGCTATGCAAGAATAAGAAGATCTCTGCATGGGCAGCAAGTGCTGGAGGATATATTATGGAGGCAAACAGCCTAGCACAACACAGGCAAAATGTAAACAAGCACCATCCAAGTGTTCACACTCTGGGAGCATGCACGGGCTCCTCACTGCCACTGCAGGGTCTCTCTCTTTAATAAACAGCCAAGTAGAAATTTAAAAGCAGCTCGGTATCAGCAGCAGGTAGCTCCATCAAGCTGCTCCTGGCCAAGCATGAGGCATCCTCCCCAGGGGCTTCCTGGGCAGAGCCGTGTTCCTCCATCTGTGGGGGTCCAGGCATTATCCTTCAGACACATGGAACCAAACGTGTGTCCATGAGGAAAAAAGGCACCTACATCTGAGAGGGGCTGTGGCAGTTACTCACGAGCAGTAAAGAAGTAGCAAAGCTGTAAAGAAGTAAATGTTTTTACTTTTAAAAAGTAAAAATACAAATTTTTACTTTTAAGAATGAGAAGTTATCTTTGTGTCAAAAACGGGACTGTATTCAGACCATCTCTCATGTAGCCTTTTGGACCTGGAGTTGTGACCTTGGCAAGGTGGCCAGGTGGTGGCAGCTGGATGCAGCAGTTATGATTCTGCACCTCTAGCCATCTGATCAACCATCCAGGAGGTCCTGCCTGGGGACAGACAAGCAGACAGACAGACAGGCAACCCAGTTCCCCTCTGACACATTTTCCCCGTGACTTACTCTATTTTCTAGTCAGTCAGAGAGAAGCTAGAAAGCTTTAAAATAAAAAAATAAACAAACCTACCACAAAGCAGTTCTGATGCATGCAGAGAGGACTTCCAGCACGGCCTCAGGAAATTTTCTGAGTCAGCGGGAAGGCACCACGGTGCCACCAGCCTGAGGGACAGAGGGAAAACCCCGCAGTGCTCCCGGCCATCACTAGATGCCGTCCTCGCTCACTCCTGCGAGTTGTTCCTGGGTTCCTTAAGTAACCCTCCAGTCCTTTTCCCCATTTTGGGCAGTTCTCAGCTCTCTTGTAACCACGTCTCGTTTCAAAAAACTGGTGAAGCTTCATGCTTCACCTCTCATGACAACAGATATTGCCTGTTCATCTGCCCAGTCTCTACTCCTGAGCTCCTACTTACCCCTTTCAACTCTGAGGAGGAACTAACACACCTGGTGATGGGTATAACTGACTCCATCCAAGTCCTCCCTGGTGAACCTTCAGCCCTGCCTGCTTCAGGACCTGCACTTTATTCCCTCAGAGTCTGTCCCACAAGTTTTCTCTGCAGGCCTTGCCAGCAAAATGTCATCACCATTTGCCAGTCTCTCCCCTGGCCAACTTGCCCCTATTCTTTACCACAGCAACCATTTTTCTGAGAGGGATATTTTAATCTATGTTGGTAGTCTGACCTCTCTGTCATTGTGAACTCATATATGTCCTACCAGCAGCTCAAAGACTGTTCTTCCAATAATAAACCTTTCTTTTAGACCCATTCCTGCTAACTCCCTCCTCCACCTACATAACACATTCACTCTCCTTTTCTTCTGCCATTTTCTTATTCCCTCTCTACAATCAGATTTGATAACTTCTGTCTTTGCTTACAGCACCACCAAACTCTGGGGCTTTCCTCATCTTGCTTGTAGTAAAATCTTCTGCTCGCACCTTCTTCACCATCCTCTACCTTCAGTAGCACAAATTCCTCTTCCCTGACTTCCTTATCAAAAATGCCCTTGCCCTCACTCCACCAGCTCACTATTTCTGTCATTTCTTTTTAGTGCCTACTCAGGCTGTAATACCACTGTCTTGTCCTGACATCCTAGACCTGATACAATGATCACCCTTTGCCATCCTGGCATTCCTCAGTGCTCTCCAGAGGCTCCATTCAGCCCTCTTCACACTACTTGATGCAGCATCCATGCAGTGGGCTGTGGTATTGTATCAACTATCTGCCTCAGTAGCCCTCTGCCTTTATGCAGAAGATGCCTTTTTCTGGTTCAGGATTTCCACTATATTCCTCCAGCCCATTCTAGGCTTTGCTACCAGTAGCTAGGCCATCATCTCCACCTGGTCAAGTCCTGGGTGGGCTTGGCTACCCTGCTATGGGCTGGTAGCTGAGAGCCAGGAGCTGGGACTGTGCTGCTTGGGCACGGTGGCACAGCAGTTTCCCATGTAGGAGGCTGTCTGGCTCATGATGTTTCTCACTTTCTCAAATACACTCTCACTTGCTGCTACTGTCTTGCACTCTCTTCCTTTCCTCCTTCTTGAAAGACACTCCCACCACAACAGCTTGTCTCACAAGAACCTTCCCTTGACCTAGATATTATAGATGACGTTTTATTTTTTACTACTGTAGCAACAGTGGTTTAGAGTTGGTCACACTTGTCGATATTCATGTGAATATGCATAGATCAGCAAAACCGATCTTGAAACTTAAAACCATTTTCTCACAACCATTCAGGTCTTTATTGCTTTCATGCAGTTAGAGCTGATATAAAATAACAGCTGCAGCACAAAAAGAAAGATTTGTGTTTACTGGCTTTCTGACATACTGAGGCAAAACAACAACTTTGAGAATAAGCTGCACGTGGACGGGACAACGGTTATGAGGCAACCAAGTTTGCTTTTGCTTGCCTCCTATTCTTGAGAAAAAGGAGAAAGAGCGTGAGTAGAAAAAAAAAAATACTTCCACATATAGGTTCCACATATTTTTACAGAGGGCCATACAAGGCTGGTTAGACCAATAACACTAAAGACAGTGAAGAGAAAGTGTCATCCAACTCCACAGAAAGACAACAGCAGCAAGACTGAGTGAGAAAAAAAAAAAATAAAAAAAGACCTTGTAGTCATTTCTATATCTGCTAGAAAGGTCGGTAACAAATTAAAGGAACTGAAAGTTATGTTACTTGTGAGGGAATTTGATGTGACTGATGCCACGGAAGCCTGGTGAGATGATTTCCCTGATTACTGTAATATTTCTGCTGATTAGGAAGGGCAGACTGGGGGTGGTTTTCTGTATCATCACCATCAGTTTGTGAGTTGCTAGGTCAGATTTACAAGATGCTGAAGTGGAAGAATATCTGCAGAATGATCTGCTACAAACCATCAAACAAAGTCAGAAAGTAGAAAAGCAGAATGAGTTGTTCCTTAATCCCATTATTCATTAAATTCTCATCTAATTTGTGGGAGGTTCTGTATCCATGGAGAACTTCAGAAAGCGAAATATATGCTAGAGATTATGGAACCAATAGAAAAATAGCATTTAAGTGATACAGGTGAATTCTTTAACCCAGCAGGTACAGCTCCCATGGTGAGATTGTTCATTATGACATACCATGGTGAACTAATTGCTGGGTAGAAAGTTTATTGCTGTCTGAAGATCACTCATCATGATTGTGACCTGTTTATTTGTGGTATTGACTGCCTTAAAAAGTCAGCATTGAAAAGACAAGTTCTCTAACTCAACAGAAGTTGTTGTCCAGATTCGTTGGGAGAAAAATCTGAATGAAAGTTGAGTCCTTTGATTAAGAGTTTATCAGATGGTAAAAAAGTCAGGATTTCCAAGTCAAGAGTGCAAACGATCCTGATAAGAAACTTGTCCTCTTTCAGTGACAAAGTGAAGGAATCCATGTGGAATAGAAAAGCAATCTATTAGAGATGCAAAAGGGACAATGGGTGCCAAGTAAAATAAAATGGAAGAACTAACTGTGACAAATGAGTAAGTGAAATTAAAACCATCTGGAAACACCTCATAAGAGATAGAGCAAAGAAAGTGTTTTAACATCTATCGAGAACAAATGTGGTTTGACAACAGTGCATGGATATCACTAGGGAGAGGTAGCAAATGTAATAGTACTGTAAAAGAAGGGGAATACTTAATAAATATTTGTCTGCATTCAGAAAGAATTCAGATTGTGTACATGAATAACAAACATGGGGTTGACGACAGACTTTTTTGCTTAGTAATATCAAGAGGATGATAAACCAGGTCTACTAGGGAAAAAAATATTTAAAATGAGCAGTGTGGCTAATTAGCATTCCTGAAAGAGAGCACATGACCTCTTTCCTTCTTCCATTTGAAGAAGTGCTTATGTCACATCAACACTCCAAAAGGCTAAAGAGGATGAACTGGGTAAGTACAGTCGAATAGAAGTGACAGATGTGAACAGCTGTGAGCTAAGGGTGGGAGTGTTGCAGATGTTAATAAGCATCCCTCAAAGAACAAGATTTGCCAAACTGAGTTCCAGCCTTTATGAGTCTAGCCCAGACATGATGGATTCAGAGTTTTCTAAGGCATTGGACTCTGCACCAGGAAAAAAAACTATGTCCTGTAAAACACTAAAAGTTATCCCATAACTGATGTGAAACCTAGAGAAGTGAGAGATTTCAAAGAAAAAATGAATTACCACAGCATGGGATCCCACTACAGTCCTCTAACATAAGGAAATAAAGCAACTGTGAACGTGTATATGGTGTTACATGTAGGCAGAGATGTAGGGAAATTATTTTATCTTTGGATGTTCATTCAGAGCACTAGAAAGATCACTACCTAAGTAGTCCCTGACTGCAGGTTCATGGAGTCAGGGAGAGGCTTTTGGGAAAGGAGACTGTGCTGCATCTGTTACACTGATTTTGCCCAGGGACTGCTTCTAGCCACTGCTGGAGACTGGGTCTTGTGTTAGTCCCCCAGTAAAGCTACTCTTACTGTCTTTCACTGTCCACACACTTCTTATGTGTGCACTCTTCAAAGCGATCTGGAAAAAGGAAAACATGAACTACCTGCAACAGCAACCTTCACAGGATTTTTTTCTTTACATAAAACAGCAAACATCATCCTGTGTAAGGTTCAGTACTCACTCTGCTCTTATTGGCTTTAGCCCTTAGTCTTCACATTAAATCCCTTCTCAGTCTCCTGTGACCATGTATGGGTTAATTGCACAAATATTTGAAAAGAACCCACTTGTTTCTTGAGTTCCTAGCTATCACAACAGCCTTTTAGACATGCCAATGCAGGTCTGACCTTGAGCATGACCTTTGGCAGGGTGCACAGGCAGCAGTTGTGTTTTGGGCCCAGCTGTCAGGACTGTTTCTCCATTTGATCCATTACAGTTGTCTGTTAAAAGCCAAAAATAGCCCTGGCACCAGGGACTGGAATTTCCTTTTGAGACCAGAGTTCCCCAGTCTTCAGACCAGTTCCCCAATCACTTTCCTTCTAAAATATAAATGTATTTTCCATATACTTGGCCTGCTTTTGGTGGGAGAGGTACAGATCTCACCCTCTTCCACCCTTCCTCTCTTCATCACATCTTTTTTATAGCCGCCATGGTTTTCATAGGAGCCGACAGGCACAGACTGGTACCTACCACAAGCTGGGAGTCAAGGACTATAGCTGATGGGCTGCCATGTACTAAAGAAAAAGATAACAGCATTTAAAAGAGAAATCCTGGGTGCAGCGGCATTTACTGGAAGGACCTGTTGGTGTGAGATGGCTGTCCCCAGTTCAGATCTGATGTACTGAGACTCCTGGGGAGAGACCAGTATTTTTTTGAACCAGTATGTTTTTGAATCCACACCAGGATTAGGTGTTTTGGTGCTCAGCACTGGGAACGTGGGAAGACTCAGCTGCAGGTATCTAGAGATCACAGATGATAAAAAGCATTATTTCTAAGAAGGCAAACAGATTGTGGGTTAGATGTGGGCTAAACAGAAAGGGGGGTTTCATGTTGAGTGTCAGTTGTTCTGTGAAGAATGGCTTCTGGGAGTTATGCCTTTTTTTGTGCCTCAAGTTTACATGGAAGAAAATACCAGAAACTAAAGAGTGTTTTACTTTAGGTGAGAAGGTTGAAATAGGGGTGTTCCTTATGTATTAAATAGATGTATTCCTTGTATATAAATGATGCACTAGCTTCTGCTGAGTCCAAACATAATGAGCCTGGAAAAAATGAGATGGTTTTCAGCAATGCTCTTTAATAAGTGGGACGAAATTCCATGGGAAGTGAGCAAACATGGTGGGGTACTGGTGGGGTCTCTGTTCTTTACATCTCCAGAGCCAGTCTGTGCATTTCTGCAGGAGATGCTTTAACTCAACAGGACCTTTTCAGACTCATTGCAGAGCAACAGGGTGAAACAGGGGTGAGATGCTGAGCCCAGACTCAGTGATCATACACCAATACTGGCAGAAACCTCCCCAGCCAAGGACCTGGCCCACTTTTATGCATACTGGAAATCTAGGGGAGGTTTAGGGAGAAGGAAATTGTTTGAAATGTTTTTTCTTTTGAACGCTGTAACAACACTACTCACATCCAGTTGTGCACACTCTTTAAAGAGCTAGGATTCCCCTTTCTGATAGAAGTTACAGAGTAGTCACACTTCCTTTAATCTCCATCAAACTATTGTTTCAACATACCACCTACACAGCCAGATTGAAAAGCACCAGTAAAAGGGAACTGCTGTTGTTTTGCTTTTCCATTCTCAGAAAATAAAAAAACAAAACAAAACAAAAAAACACCAAAAACCACCGACAGATCTTAGAAGAAAATCTCAGTTTGGCTTTGTACTTACAAACTCCTCCTTTCCATCTGGAAATTCCCCTTAGTTATATCATAAACAAACTCCCCTCAAATATGCTAAAATAAAGTGAACTGACGTTAATAGAAGACATGGAAATAGGGACTATTTGTAATCTGATGGTTACCAGAGAAGACCAAGAGCAGATAGAATCTGATTTTTCATTTTATACTATTACTTATTCAATGAAGTAATAATTCAGCTTATAAAATAAGTTGCATTTGAATATAGCTTTCCATTTGATTTTGTGATTGAGCTTGGTAAGATTTTTAACTATAGGAGGTTGCTTCTCTTCATTCCCAAATGTGGATTAGACTTTGAGGAGTAAACACCACCATGCTGCTAGCATTTTTCAAAAGGATTTTGGCATCATGAGATTCTTTATTCTTCTGTCATCCTACCACTGATGATTCTGGTAAGACTCCCTCTAACAGGGGAGGGCAGGCAGGGGAGTTTGACTCCATGATCTCCAGAGGTCCCTTCCAACCCCTACCATTCTATGATTCTATGATCTCTGAGAGTCTTTGTTTGGCCTTAGTTGGAGTCTTAGTTGGGAAAATTCTTCTCACTAAAATGGTAGAAGATTATCCAATGGTTTATTTTTCAGAGGGAGATGGACTTTCCCCTTTGGATAGAGGCAGACTTTCTTCTTTTGTCCTCACAGCACCTTCCTCCTGCTCCCAGAATTGCCAGATGTCACCTGAGGTGATGGGACATATGAAAAGGCCATTGTAGTGAAATAAACACCAGACTTTACATTTACTTGTATTAGTGTTTTCCTGGGTATCTGGCACTGGGCAGCCTAACAAGATCAGGTTTATTTTGACCTATATATCTGCTGTATGTATCCCATAAGCTGCAGCTCCAGGATACAGCTAAACTGCAACCTGCCTTTCTCCTGCTGGAGGTTCTGTTTGCCTGGGATCTGAGTGGTGATTTTGGCACAGCACACCACGATGCTTTTGCCCAGTCAGGCCGACAGAAGTCTTGTCATTTAGTTCTGTAGCATTCTGTGAATTTCATGCATGTTCTTCAAATGTAGATATCTACATATAATTTTAACTTGCAATAATACGTGAGTGTCATAAAGTATCTTTTTGCCACTTAATCTCAAAATATCTTCAAAGGAAGGAGACATCACAGCTGTCTTTTTAAATAAAGAAAACAAAGACTCAGACAGAGATGAGATTAATGAAAAGAGACCACAACATCAGTCTAGAATTGAGTTGCATTTGTTTCCTTCCCATTATTTGGTCATATACTCTACCAAAGCTGGTAGAGAATTATCAGACATTTGCATTTCTTAAAATTTTGAGGCCTGCAGCTCTGCCTGCACTGAAATTTCACGAAAAAACACCCCACATCTGTGTAACCTGCAGTACACAAAACTTTGTGGTGTCAATGTCTACCTACTTCCACGCTAAGAATAAAAATTATCTCTATCCCAGCCCTAACTAGGGCATCTGCAAACTCACAAAATCTGAGGTACCACTCTCATGCACCTGGAAAAAAGGGTGTTCTTTATTCCCTGGAGATGGGGCGCTTGAATCAGGTGCTGTAAAGAAAGCTCAGCTTACAGGACATTTTGCTATTTTTTAATATTTTTGTTAGACTTTATAGGAACTATTTCATTTATCTCAATCTATTTTTTATTTTGATCTAGCATTGACATATCTGTGTTAATGAATGTCTGCTATCACATGTTCTAAAGCACTGTGTTATACCAAGCACTTAACCAAACCTCAACACCTATCCCTATCCTATCTTTTTCCCTATATCCTTAGACATAAACCATTGTCTGCGTGTATGATTGGAT
Source organism: Chloroceryle aenea (assembly GCA_013399075.1). Classification (NCBI taxonomy): domain Eukaryota; kingdom Metazoa; phylum Chordata; class Aves; order Coraciiformes; family Cerylidae; genus Chloroceryle; species Chloroceryle aenea. Next base: position 177,534 of record VWZY01011588.1, on the reverse strand, counting down.
TTAGCCTCACCTAGGCTCCTCTCTGAAGGATTTTAGAAAGCAAGGGGGTCCAGTCTGAAAGTTTGGTATCAAACAGGAGGGCTACCCTTATCCCCTTCCTCCTTTACCATTCACAGTCACTGTGAAAATGAGTTATCGCAGCCCAAAATCAATTTATTGCTTATGGGTTCATCAACACAAATATTATAATAATATTTCTTTCAGTTGCATATAATTTTTTTCATACCCTATTCACTTATCTTCAATTAATTGCCTTGTAGTAAGTAATGTAGTGACCTTGCCATCAATTGAACATCAATTAACTGTTGATTCTATGCTGTATTTTACTAATTAACCAAATAATTAATCTTACTTAATAAATTGTATTGCTGCTTTCATCTGAGTGACATGCATTCCACTCATTTTTGCAGCAAGTAGAGCCTTAATCAGGGCTCTGCAACAAGTGATTAGTTATTTAAATAATCAAAAGGGGAAGCATCTTTCATATGTTCTTTTTTTGCCCCTGCAACAACAGGATGCAGGGTAGAGACTTCCCATCTCCAGTCTCACATGTTGGAGTAAGTCTGAACTACACCAGCTCCAGGTGAAGCTACATAATTTATCTTTCTATGGGTAGTTCCATTTACAGACTAATGGAAGTTGCTAGTGTCTGGAGAAAAGATGATGGAAGGGACAGCTTTTAATGTCCAAGAATCTTTCCAACTAACGTGGTTTCTCCATAAATGCATCTTCAAAAAAAAAAACATTCTCAGAAACAAGTAGGGCATAGAAATAGCATTTGCAAAATGAGGCTGTAAATTCATTGTTCAAGTGAAAGGAAACTGCTGAATGCAAGCCAAAATCCCGGGTGTCTATAGGAAGACTGATTTAAAGGAAGATCTATTTATACTAAGAAAAGTGTGCCAGAGTACAAAAGTCAGCATTTTCAGGGTGATTTCCATTATTTTTTTTCTGCTGTCTGTTCCATCTTTATGATGGAGTAAGAGCATCTGAAAAACTGGTGGGAAAAGGGAAAAGCTTGGATTTTTTACCCTTGGTGTGTATACATACCTAGAAATCTCAAAGATGACCATACTGTTGAGGTTTTTTCAGTATCAGGGAATTCATTAGAGAAAATGTGAAGTAAATATCTCAAGATACACACTCCTTCAAATCTTTCACTTTAATTGAAGGTTGAATGTCATACCTACATCAGTCACTTTCTTCTCTTCAAAACACTAAGTTGTTTGTGACAATACAGCATCAGAGACTGGAAGGGGACTTTCACACCTACCAGCATCCCTCAAGAGTCAGAGAAGATGTCTCAAGAAAGGCATCAGAAGTAATCATCTAACTCTGCAGGAGTGGTTCCATAGCCTGGACACTGCAGAGTGGTATCGTCACCCAGCTCATCACCCACATATGGGCCTCAGTTTCCCCAGTGGAGGCCAGTGACACAAAGAAAATAGAGCAAAATGAAGAAACAAGTAATTGTAACGTAGAGCCTGTGCAGCTCTGTGAGGTCCCCCACTGAGGGACAGTCAGATCACAATGTCTGGCAAAGGCTCAGAAAAATCAGCTGTGCAGAGGCTCTCCCTGATGCTCTTAGAGGGATACATGCTGCTGGCAGGAGGTGTGCTCCCATCATCTGCTGACACTCATATCCTGTGGGAAGTTCGTTTCACATGAAGTCATGCAGACCTCTGAGGTCTTCTTGCAATAGAGGCTTTTGAGAAAATCTGAGAAATGAAGCACAGGGGTGACAACCCTACCATCACATGCCTGCTCTGCAGCCACTTGTCCATCACACATTAGTGCTGAAGTTTGTTTCAGTGGCTCAAGGACTGATTTCCTCTAGATCACGGCTAGCATGTCAGGGTGATTCTAGCTGCAGAGAGAGAATTCCCAGTGCAGGAGAATCCCAAGATAATGGAAGTTCCTCATCTTATTAGATAAATACAGACATTTCCTTCTGAATCAAAGGACTTGCATCCTCAGTGTCCATGTGTGATCACAGGCCTCCACAGCGTACTGCGCTCAGGAGAAAACCCAGGAGAAAACGTCCTGTCCCCAGTGAAATCTGCCAGTCTGTTTTGTTGTTCTGTTGCCTTTTTCCTCCCACTCCTCCATCCCATTTCCTTTTCCTGTGATGCCTACACGGCATCTCCTGTACATGCAAATCAGTAAACCAAACCATTTACAGAGTAATATTTTCAATGTTATCTCTGTTCTGCAAATGGTTTCCTGCTTTCCTGCCTGCGGCATTTCTCTAAGGTGCCCCTCAGCAGTGAAGTGCCAGCACAGGCGTGCCAGGGATAACCCACTGGCGCCTGCCAGCTCAGTGGCAGTTTCCCCTAGCAGGGTGCAAGCTTCCTAAAGCCATCCACCTTCCAAGGGCTTGGTGCAGCTCTCCAAGGAGCACCCCTGAGATCTTTGCCACAGAGACCTCGCAGAAGGGCTCCCTGACCATACTGGGAGGAGCTGATGCAGTGTAAACACCGGTGCACTTTACATCTCTGTTGCATCAGCTTCGTCAAGCCTAGCTGCAGAGCAAACTGTTGGGGGCTAGAGGGGAAAGAAAAGAAGTAAAAAATATTTTTGGATATATGGCAGAAGTATTATTGATCCAAAGCCCAGGTTTGTGCGAGGCATTTACTCTGTGTATGCGAAATCCCCCTCCTTCAGCCATTCACTCCACTGGGGATTTTGAATGACATGACAAATTTTATGATTTTGGTTTTGTGGTTGACACAGTTTTTATAGTAACCTAAGATACAATTACCAAAACCAAAAAGAACCATGCAGTAGCACAGAGCTCTGGGTAGATGCATTAAAAAGTTGTACCTCCTCAGTAAATCATCCCCTTAATGCATACTGAAATACTGCAATTTCTTCGGCTTTTGGCTCTGGCATGGAAGCTTTCCAGATTTAAAACAAAAGGAGACTGGGAATCAGAGGTGCAAAACCAGCATGAATTACTGTGCGTTTGCAGCACAGGAAAAATGTGGTTGGTCAGGAGTGTAGACCATGTCATAGACATGCAATTTGTTCTTTTGTCTGAGTTTCCTCAGGTTAAACTGACTTCAAGTGTTGGCCCAACACCACTGCTAATTCGAGTTTGTAAAAAAATCATAAAAGCATATTCTTTGAACCACACCCTTTTCCTACCCCATGAACTAACTGCTGTAACCTTTTTAACTCTGTGGGTGTTACAGTTTCTTATTATAAGGAGGGATTTTTATTAAAAAAATAAAGCCAGACATATCTGTCAAAAGGCTGTGACCCAGGCTCCACGCATGGCACAAGTGGCAGAGCCGAGCCTGCGGTGCAGCGCAGCAGTCAGGGCTGTCAGGCAGTGATCGGCATCTGCTCCCTGAGTCTATTCATCATTTTTGGTTGTCTTTTATTCTAGCAGTTCAAACTAAACAAAAGGACAATGTGGACCAGCTGGGATGTCTGGGGACATGCACGTTCAGGTATCAAGTTCAAAGCATGGAGCCAACTCTGTTGCTGCAGTGCACTTGCTCATCTCACCTTTGGCTGTGGGTGCATCACTGACAGCTGGCTCTCCCAAAAAGGCTGTTGGATACTACACAGCAGTGTACCCCACCTCATCCCAAGCCCTCTGTGTACAGACTGGCATGTCTTTACTCTTAATTGCCCCAGAGAAGTAAGTAGAGTCAAAGGTCTCCAAGACACGCTGTGTGACAACCAGCTGTGCTATGCCAGGGAGCTCTTGAAGGGTACATATTAATCCCAGCGCATGAAGGAGTAGGACTGTCAAACATAGTATGACTTTTCTCTTCAGGGTGAGAGACCATCACCCAAAGAGGGCATGATCAGTGACATATTTGACTTACGGTTTTCCACCCCTCAGGCAGACACTGTCAATGACAACTGAGGATGACCAAACTCCTACATGCCATTCACAAAAATGGACAAATGAAAGGCAGGAGCACTTTCAAGCACATAGGTGAGATGCAGGTATCTACAGACCCCGACAAACCAGGAAGAATCTGTGTCATCCCACTCTATAATAGCACAGCATGCATCACATGGAGAAAAGCATCAAAAATCTCAGCAGCTGACACTTCTGTGTTTCATTTCCAGCAGCAGAACGGGAAAGTTTCCACATTCCCCCCCACCTACATGCTATGAACTGGATGTGCATGAGAAGGCAGCAAGCCATGTGAGCTCTCTGCTGGGCTCAGCTCAATGTTTTTGGCACTTAGATGGCCTGATTTCCAGGGTGGAGCAGAGCTACACTGCATGTGTAAGACTCTGCAGGTAGGCAGCTGCTGGGAGGAAGCTGAGGTTTGGTTCTAGCACAGAGTTCATCCCACACTATTTGGCTTAAGAGATCAAATTTAGGGTTGATCCTGATAGCAACTACAAAAAAAACCCACGTCTGTTTTTTGTCCCTGCCCCAGACAAACAGCATCACAGCCATTCTCACAGGTAAACCAAGTCTGAATCACAAACTACTGAGACTCTTTATTTGTGATATACTCTATCACATTGATATGAAAATCCCCCCAAAAGGTCTGTGTTACACAGCAGCAGGCTAAAGCAAAGCTGAACTCTTTTCTCCCTTATTCTTTGCACAGTAACTGTGCCCCAGTAGGGAAACAGTGATGAGTGCAGAGAAGATAATCTTGTATGCAGCTTAAATTGCTTAAACATGATCCCTTAAAGGCAACTATCTAAATAGTACCCAGCAATTAAAAGGTAGAAAGAAATAAGCTCAGAATACCTAATCTAAACTCACTGAGGCTCATAGAAACAGTTCCATTTACTTCAGCTGGAAGTAGGCAGCAGTCAGAGGTCTGCCTCTCCTCTAAATGCTTCTTTCTTATTCTTTTTCTGCCTGGGTATGACATCAGTACAATACAACTTGGGTCAAAATTTATATTGCTGTACTGCTTGTATGATCTCTAATAAATACAGACTAAACCTACTTGAGATGTTTGGTTTGGTTTTGCCACCCACAGAACCACCAGCTCTGTTTTCATTTCCACTCACAGAAGATCTCGTCAGAGGTTTTTGAAAGCATCTTTCAAATGTGAAATCTTGCTATCAGTCTTCAGTTTGCTAGGACAATGATTGTGGCTGATGTTGATTTGGGCCATATTACGGAGAGAAGCACGAAGCAGCAGTGACTCTACTAATGTTTTTCAGGTCTGCCTGGAAGATTCTAGGGCAGAGACATGTAACCTTCCACTTCTCTATGGATGGCCTCACAATTTTCAGTGTTTCAGCATAAAATCTAATTGGGAAATGCTTGTATCTCTGAATATCCTAAATCCTGTATCACTGTGTTCAAGAAGCACCACAGAGAGCATGATCAGGCAGGTATTTGACTGCACAGTTGACTGCACCTGAAGGGGAACTGTGATCTGGTGTATCAGAAATATCAGAGAGACCACTAGTCTCTATGAAAACTCCAGTTCTTTAGGACAGAGAGCACTCTTCTATTTTCTGTCCCACATCTCTGAATCAAGAATGGTCATCTACACAGAGAAATTAGTTTTAGCAAACTCAGAAAAATTATTTCCATCTTTCTTTGTGATTTCCTTTGGGTTTGATATCTTATGCAGAGAAGGACAAAGATGAAATCATGGTTTTGGACCAGTGCACAGATTTGGTCCAGCACTATGCCCAGTCAGGCTGAGCTGGTACAGACAGAAATTTCCTGTTCTCTGCAGATGAAGGCTACCTAGCTGCTTTGAGCTTCTTCTTCCACAGTTCCTTGAGATACATGAAAATGAATTGCTCTTCACAGAAAAATTCTTCCCCACTTCTCTTCAGCAGCACTGAACCAAAGTAACTTTTTGATCCCAGAAGCACGTGCCAGGCAGAAGAAATGCCTCACTTTCAGTACAGCTATTAAAATTAAATTCAATTATCTGCCTACCTTAGTTTGCCACCCAGATCTTCCTTAGCCCCCTGCAGTCTGTAGGTACTGACAGAGGCTCATGGGGTGCTGTAAGCTCTGCTGCAGGTGGACTTGGTAGAAGCTGACAGGAAAGTTGGCTAAAAGCCTAATAAATCTGGTCATAACTGACTTTCACAGGGTCATACACAGCATCTGCAATGACACTGTAACAGCTCTTACAGAAAAGGCCTAGGCCAGCAACATAACACTGGCATCTTCTTCCTTCACCTAGAGCCTGAGCTAGGACACTTAGTAAAGCTCATACACCCCTTCATATCAATGCTTTTTGCCATTAAGGAATTCCTCTTCTCAAGCTGCTCAAACCTCCATCTCATGTTCTTTAGCATTCTCAGTCTTTTCTAGCACAACTGGCACCAGAATGGTCTTTCTCTCATATCATCAACCCCTTCTGATGGGCTCTAATTCTGTTCCTCCTACATTTAAATACCTTGCCATTAGATACTCGGTCAAGTGAATGTATGCGTGGCACCCAGAGTGGGTATTACCTCCACTGCACAAGTAAGAAATAAGCACCTACTGCAGGTATCCTGTCCCTGACAGAGTCTGGCAGCCTAAGGCAGTAGGTTTGGGGTTAGTTCATGGTCTCTTGTCCCCCCAGGGCACATTAGCACAATGATAAATGTGCACACACCAGAACAGGAGTCCAAGACATGAAACTTCTGGTCACAGATGGAGTCTGGCAGTTACAAGAGCTGAATCTACATCTTCTGCCCCCTATACAAGTGCTAGAATTTGAAAGCAATCACTCCCCTTGTTAAGGGTTTCTTTTCTCTTAGCTTCTCTTGTGACTGCACTGGTCAGTCTCTGCTTCCTGCATCTGCCAGCTATAACAGCTCCTTGTGTCACAGCGACACATGCCCAGCAAAATTGCCCAAAGATACCTGTGCATGTCTCACAGCCCTGCTGTCATAGCAAGGATAGACTAAGCAGAGGCTGAAGTCAAACAGCAATGGCCTGAAGTCCCTGAAAAAGGGCTGTGCTCTCTGGTTTGGCAGAGGGGCTGGGAACCATGGTCTCTCTCATAGGCCCCCTCCTAAAATTCAGCTGTGGTTGTTGAGCCGCTGACTTGTGAAAGGCTGCAGCCACACACAGCTGATCTCAGGTTCACTGTGCAAAAACGTGGGCACTATTTCATATCTGACAGCAACACAGGGGACAGCAATGAGAACAGACTGTTAGAGAAGACTTTTTGAAAGCTTTGACTTCACAGCACTGTTGCAGAAATGCTGGTGTCCTGTATGCTCTGTTTAGTGGAAACACTACAGCCCTCAGTCCCTGGGATTCACTTACAGACTCACCAGCACAGTGCCCTTTATTCCTTATACCTTCCTGTTAATTCCACATTTTCCTGTCCTGACTTTTTGGTTTTTCCCCTTTCTGATTATTCTCTACTTACAGTAACTAGTAAATAGATTCTTCTGCCTCTTCTCACTCTTTCAGTATATTTTCTGGTGTGGGTCTTCCCCATGGATATTCCTTGCCATAGATGTCTTTTTACAATGACTTTCTCAAGTGATGACAGAACCAAGATTTTCAAGGCTGGGCTATTCAAGTCAGCCTCCTACCTATAAGCATAGAACTAAATACAAGTGGCACCCTTTGGGAGCCTGATGAAGTCATGAACAATCTACTTTTAGCCCACGCCACTTAAAACTGTACGCGGTATCGTTCGCAACTTCCTGAAGTTTTTACAGAGCAGCCTGTGAGCACGAGCTGGAGCACTTCACCATCTCTGCAAAAGCTAGAGAAAAAAAAAAGTAAGTGATTTCTGTTCCTGAGGCAAGGCATTACTTCTACTTAGCAGTTTTTTTGCTTTAGTCTGCTTTGATTACTGCTTCTCCATGCTGTGCATTTGTGCTTCAGAAACACGCTCTGTTGATGTTTCACCGTAGTCTAAATCTCCTTGTGATGGATATAATAAACATAAAGAGTTGCTGGTTGTGTATTAATTAGAGATTATTGCAGCTGATAGAGTCTTTGCTACCTGCCTTCCTTATGAATTCCCTTTCCTATAAAGAACATACTTCTCTCTAACAAAACAATTTTAGTTCCATTCTGGGATAGAGGATAATTAAGATTGAAGGATTTTGATAGGATACAGGTTGTTATGAGGTTAGGTTTAACTATCTGCAGAGAATGAGGCATGAATATAGAACTGTTTTAAAAACAGGAATGCTGATCTTCATTTGGTAGACCATCCAGCCTTTCCTCATCCTTAGTCTAATGGAAAAGCAAGACAGGTATTTTATTGTGATAAACTATAGTGACTGATTGGATATACTGTATTTCTTCTTTTTCTCTTTTATTCACACAGTACTGGTGATGTCTGGAACCCAGAAATGCAGAGACTGACTTGAGATTTTTTTAATTTTTTTCAAATCATTTGGGAGTTGACTTGTTTCTCTGAGACTTCAAATATACTGGGACCATGCTTAACACTCTCCTTAGCAAACCAAATACCTTGTTTTTAAAGGAAAGCTGATATTCCTTTGCATTTAGCATAGCTGTTATTTTGTGTAGTAGCTGCTGCTTTAAGGAGATCACAAGTCTTGTGATGAAGTCATGGGCTGGTAACAGCAATTGCAGCACGCTGTTAACAGCAATTGCAGCACACTGGTAGGTGGGCAGAATGAAACAGTATGGGTTCCTTCCTTCGAGACTTTAAACGATCTATCCTACTTGTGCTTTGGGAGATTCTGAGATCGGAGAGGATCTTTCCTATGTCAAATAAGATTTAACAAAGATAAGCATCCTACCTGTTGATCAAACTGAATTTTTTCCTGAATTTAGTTTCTCATAGGGTCTTCTTGGTTGTTTTCTTCTTCCTGTTACCTCCCTCATTTCTTTCTTGCAATAGAAAACACTACATATTATAGCTACTGGCCACTCTTGAGATTTTAACATGAAGTTTGCTACTCTGACAAAGACCAAGGAATATCTGGGGGTCTTTTAACCTGCCCTTCCCATAATCCCATTTAGATCATCTGCTGCCTCTGAACCAGCAGTTTCGTAACTTCCAGTAACCTCATCCGGGGTGGGGGGCAGGAGGGATGGGTAACCAACCAACGAACCGACCAACAAAAAACCCACAAAAAAAAACCCCAACACAAGAAAGAAAAAAGAAAAGAAAAGAAAAAAGAGAAGAGAAGAGAAGAGAAGAGAAGAGAAGAGAAGAGAAGAAGAGAAAAGAAGAGAAGAGAAGAGAAGAGAAGAGAAGAGAAGAGAAGAGAAGAGAAGAGAAGAGAAAGAAGAGAAGAGAAGAGAAGAGAAGAGAAGAGAAGAGAAGAGGAAGAGAAGAGAAGAGAAGAGAAGAGAAGAGAAGAGAAGAGAAGAGAAGAGAAGAGAAGAGAAGAGAAGAGAAGAGAAGAGAAGAGAGCCTCCTTTTTCTTTCTTTGTCACTAAGTGAGCAAGGCTGATTTTCTTCTGATGTCTATTCCACAGTTCTGTACACAGGACACTATATTTAAACAAACACTCACGGTTTGAACTGAGCACCCCCTCTGTACAGATTTCTGCCTGAAACTGAAAATGGCTCTTTCAGGTTCAGTATTTCCCATGCCTCTTAGAGAGACATTGATCTTATGGCCTCATCACGACCCCACAAAGAGCATTGCTGTCAGAGTAGTAGTGCCCAAGGGCAGCATTTCAACTGCCTCAGCTGCCTTGACAAAAATCAGTCCTGCTTTGGAGCTGAAATGGAAATATCACAGCTTTGTGCAGAATTATTTTGCCCTCTCAGCAAGGTTCCTTTATTTGTGTATGCAAGAAGCTACAAAAGTTCATGTAAGTCAGTGGCTCCCAAACCAGAAAGAGTGGGGAAATGGAGAGCAGTATTGCTGCAGTTACAGAGAGGGTCAGGCCACTGCACACATTAGTAGTTGTAGTGCCAATGCAGCAGGAATGTGTCTGGAGTGGCAGCTGCAGTAACTGCTGTGCCAGACAACATGAGGACAGGTTTCTGTGGCTGCTGTCTGTGACTTAGTTCCTATACATCTGGCTTGAGCTGAGCACAAGCTCAGGTTTTCTTGCCTTTTCTTGATACTCAGTGCAAACCCATTGTGTTCACAGTGTGTTGTGGGGTGTAACTGGCAACAGAAGTTCAGTGCTGAAACGAGTGTTGTCCCACTTCCATCTGAGTTTGTTTTTTCTCTTTTCCCTCTTTGCTTAGCCTTTAGCCCTGCCTCCTATACTGGGGCTATAATGGAGTAGTGGAGGAGGAGATAGATAGTCAAGGATACCGCCATACTGGCAGAAGTACCATCACCTTTACAGCTACTGTCTGCAGAGCACATCAGGCTTGACAGAATCTGTCACTTAGATTAGCACTACTTTGATCTTATCTACTGTGATGAATCAAGGCTATTTTTAAAGCAGAGTATTTAGTGCAGATGCATACTACCAAACACACCTAAGGTTCAGACCTGGATGCTGTTGTTGGTGGAGCACCATATGTGACAGAAAAGTTCTCCAAGGATGAACTATCTCACCATGGACATAAGTCCATAAATACAATTAATTCAGCGTGGAGTCTCAGACCTGGAAAGTGAAGTGAGTTGTATCGGTGCACAGGCAAGCAGGATGTGTCTGGAGTGGAAAGGTCTGGGAGATGTGGGAAATTCAGAACTGGGTCTACCATAAGCAGGTATGATTTGGATATCCCTAAAGTAGCTGGGATTTTTATATCAGTATCTTCCAGGGTAGACCCTTAGGGTCCCAACCAAGTCCCAACCAAGTCCCAACCAAGAATGAAATGCTTATTTTGGTTGATGAACAATCAGCTGGAAAAGATCACAGCCGTGGATTTGGACAAGACATTACAGGAGATTTAGCAGATGTGAGTGGGCTTATGCTGACATCAGAGACATGTAAGTGCAAATAGGAATCTTTGAGTGTCACAGTTTCTGCTGGTATAACTAAGGTCTAAAGGGGAAAGCCCTCCCACTGGTATGTGAGGTAGCTAGCTATTGGAGGTGACCAGATGACAAAAAGGGAAAATGTTAGTTCTCCAATTAGTTGAGAGTGAATCATAGGAAAACAAAGACTTTGACTTTTGTGGTAAATGGAAAAGTAGGAAATACTGGTGTCTGAGTTCTTGTAAGTACCATCTTTAACTACTCTGATAAAATAGGATTGTTTCAAGGACAGAGGGCACTGCAGCTTTCATAAGGTTTTGCAGATCCCACCTATTGAGACACATTCACTTTAGACAAAAGTAACACAATTTTGAGGGGAAACTAGCTAGGCTTCTTAGTGACAAGCAGTATGTCAGTCAGCCAAAGTCTGGTAGGTCACAAAAATATATTGGGCATCTTTTTGCTGTTTCTCCCCAGGAACTTCTTTAGTAGTGACAATGCTACCAGCAGCAGTGCAGTTCCCACATTGCAGCAGCTCCTGCACAGACCCACAAGGGCTGTGCCAAGACCAGTAAGTTCTCCATGGGAGAGAGTTACATTACTGTAACAAGGTCAATCTCAACACTGTCTTTTCATTTTCCTACTACTGTCAGAGAGCAGCCATCCTGTCTGCACTCGCTCCTTTCAGCACGGCTCAGCTGTATGGGGGGAATTTCAGGGGAATTGAAGGGAAAACCATATTTTGGGTGATCCCTGTGAGTGCCATGATTGCAGTGGAGGTTTCAGTGCAGGAAGGGGGAAAGCTTGTGAATTTGGGAATCTGATCAGATGTATTTGGCTACAAAACAACGTTGTCTCCAACTGGACATGTGTGGTGGCACTGGACACATGTCCTCTGAGCCAGCATACTCTGGCTTCTGTGGAAACATGAGTGACAGAGGGGGTATGAGTTAGAATTTGTGGATATCCTGCGTCAGCAGAGGTTTGAAAACCACTGAATGACTTGGGACAAAGGGAGGGAAAGCAGCAGTGGGATGGTGAAAGGCAGGAATGAACCATGGAGATGCAGAGATCATATACAGGGAAAGACAGCCCCAGGTGATGAGAGGCTGACAGGATGTGACCAGGTCAGCAAGGGAGGACAGAGCCTGCGCAGGGCTCAGCAGTGGCAGGCCAACAGCATGTAGGACCAAGCTGTGGTCAGACACAACCCTTGACCATTAATAAACCAAACCAATATAGGGAATCAAAATGGCCACAGCCATTTACAAATAAGCAAGAAGCTTACCACAAGGTAGGAGAACTGCATGGACAGCAAAACACATGCCTCCTACTTGACTCTGTGACAAAAACATTGCTTCATTCATGTGTGGCAGCAATAGAGCCCAAGATCTCCACAGCCTCACTGGGCCCAGTAGCATAGAGGTGTTGGGTGCTAGCTAAGAGCTACCACAAACCACAGGCATCCTTAAATTCTAAAGGATGACACAGCATCACTTTTTAAGGAGTACATCTGTGGGTTGAAACATAGGTCTTGGTGCTTCTTCAGCCACTTGAAGTCAGATTTTCCTTAAATCTGGCAATTAGACACACTCAAAACCCATTAGTGGTTTCCTTCTGATCAAGCTAGGATAAAGGCAGCTACTTTAAGATGGAGCTGTCCTCAGGGGGGATTCCCAGTATAGTCCTGTAGCTTTAAAAACCCCTTTTTCCCTCTACTGATTTGTGAAACAATATAATTTCAAAATTATATATTTATATATTATATTCAATTTTGACACTATATTGTTTCAAATCCCACCAGCTTGTGTGTGTCAGTAAAAATTATAGGTCTGCTGGGTAACTAAGTGGAACCATTGCTGTTTTTCCTTTGTATGCTTAGACTTGCTTATAAGTGACGTAATCTGCTAATTTGTTTATTACTAAAGGACATGCACACCCCCAGCCAAATAAACCATTTCACTGACTTGCTGGGCTAATAGGTCATAAGCTATTTTTATCCATAAGATGCCTCAAACTTTCTTCCTATTTTCAAGAACAGCAGAGCGAATAATCTACAGCAATTTCTTACTTTCTATTAAAGTTAACAGACACAAAAGCTACTGGATGGAAAACTTAGTAGTTCATAAAGTTTCCAGACAGATAATTTCTGCATGAGAATAAGAATGAGAAGCCCAGGTTCAGAAAAGTGTATTGCTGACAAAGAGTATGGTAGCTGTCATGTCTGTCATATCTGGGAAATGATGTCTTATGATACCTGATTTCAGTATCCAGCTGACATCACATTAATACTCTTGTGTCATTTAGTTACAGTACCACGTGTTACTAAGGAAAGCACACAAAACCCCCCAGGAGAAACTCAGGTCCTGTTGCACTGAAGGTTGGCTGATGCTTTAAAACATGCTGGTTGTTATCCTTTTCAGACACTGAGGGTGGAAAGAAAGGTGTGAGGCAATGGTTTGAGTTTATCCTAACATGATAAGCATGACATTTAAAAAAAATAAAAAAATTATTCATATCCATAATAAACCCCTCAAAATTTTCAGCTCTAACAATAATCCTTGACATAGAAGGATGATCAGAAAATTATTAGAAAATGAATAATACATTAAAAAATGTGTTCTGCTGATTTAATTGTACTCATGTTGTGGATTTCTCTCTGTCTTTCTTCTCTCCTGTCCCTTTGTATCTCAGGTGACTTAATCCAAAGACTGTCAATCAGTACTCTGTTCAACTATTGTGCTTTTTTTGACTTCTCCCTCTCTTCCCTGTAGCTGTAGCCACAATTTTGGTTTTGACATTTTGTCATGGTTTAGCCCCAGCTAGAAATTAAGCATCACACAGCCACTCACTCACTCCTCCCCTTTCCCAGTGGGAAGGAGAGAACTAAAACCAAAAAAAGTAAAACTCATGGGTCGAGATAAGAACAATTTAATAACTAAACTAAACTATAACAGTAATAACAAAAATAAAACAATAATAATAATTGTAATGAAAATGAATATAACTAAACGAGAGAGAAATAAAACACAAGAAAAGACAAGCACAATGCAGTTGCTCACCACGTGCTGACTGATGCCCAGCAGGGAAGCTGCTCCCAGCAAACTCTCCCAGTTTATATACTAGGCATGATGTTCTGTGGTATGGAATATCCCTTTGACTAGTTGGGGTCAGTGGTCCTGGCTGTGTTCCCTCCCAGTTTCTTGTGCATCTGTTCGCTGGCAGAGCACATTAAACTGAAAAATCCATAACTTAGGATAAGCACTACTTGGTGACAACTAAAACACTCATGTGTTACAAACAATTTTCTCACATTAAATCCAAAACATGGCACTGTACCACCTATTAGGAAGAAAATTAACTCTATCCCAGCTGATACCAGGACACCTCTCCTAATAGGGGTTAGTTTTATCACTCCAACTTCGCTGTTGGAAATGAAAACAGTTTTGCATGCTCATAGGCAAATAAAGAAAAGAAAAAAAAAAGGAAAGAAAAAAAAGGCAAAACAAAGTCTTGCTTTCCCCCTTGTTTTCACTTCCTTCTTTACACCTCAGTGCTAGCAAAAACACTTCAGTCTCTTGAGGGAAGATCAGATCTTAATGCAACTGGCCTTAATGAGTAGCAGGAGCCACCAGTAAAGTCTGTACCTCCCAGAACCAATTACTGGACCAGACTTTCATTCACTTTACATTCACTCTGAAGAGATAAGCACTAAGCCAACAGAAGGCTCACAGAAGTCTGCATGCTTTTCAGGGTATAGCAGTGGCATTTTCAAGCAAAAGACCCGAAGAAAGTGATGTGTTTAGAGCTGCTGTGCGTGTCTGCATGACCTAAATGGCCAGATGCACGGCTTACCCAAGGCGCTCTGCTCAAGACTTGCAGCTTCCAAAGAGAAGGTGCCCAGTTGGGTATCTCAGCTGCAAAGACTGAACAGTCAGCAGGGATCTGCAGTGCCTCTGGAGACTGATGGTGGGTGTAGCTTAGGCTATGGCTGATTTGTCTCTGTGCAACTGTCCCTCCACCTGCCTCAGGCTCTTCCACTCCTGGCCACATGCTACATACTACTAATTCCTCGTGCCAGCCCTGGTGTTGCTTTGACCCTGGTGAGACACTTCAGAAAGGTCAGCTGCTGGACAGCTGACCCAGATAGAAAAAGGGGATATGTTTTCTGGTAGCTTACCACTCTGTGCATGTTCACTGTGGGGTCATGGATAAGGCAGAGAGGAAAAAACAAGTGACAGCTAGGCTGTTATTCTGGTGTTACTCCGATGTGAAACCACATCCTCACAGCATCCCGGGTTTGTGATTTCATCTCTTGTAAACTGTGTAGGGCACCTCTGTAGGATAGTTCAATGCTCCCTGATACCGGGTAGGGTAGGTAGGGGAGAGGACAGATGACCATCACACAGGGTCTCCTGTACAACAAAGCACTGCTTTGGCCCCTGTCCACAGGACAGATGATCTGATTTCTATACCAGACAACAGTTTGGTATTTGAAATCTGACACTTTTGAGGAAAGCTGAGAAAGAGCACCTTTCCATTTCTCTTGGTAAATCTGGGCCACAGGCCAGAAGGAATGCAAGGAACACTGGATCAAAGAGAAGACAATGAAAGGCCGGTCAATCTCAATCTGATTTCACAGCTCTGCTTGGTGGGTCTGCAGCAAGACACTTCTGCTGGTTTCTCACAACACCCCCAAGAAAATGGGATTTCCCTTCTGTTATGACTCTTCTATCCATAACTCTTTCTACAGGGCATCTCCAGGCTTTCTGCCCTATTCCAGGGTTTTCTTTCCAAATGGTCTCGATAAATTAGTGCCTGTGGCACTCCATTTTAGGAATAAGGAATGTAATTATCCATTCACCTAACAGTGTGAACATAACACAACAACATTAGAAATGCTAGATCTACGTACTCCAATATTGTGGCTATAATCCAGGCCATGAGCAGCTGTACAGAGTAAGCATGCAGCAAAACTTCCATAGTGGATTACTACATCTTCTAGTGATTCATGCTCAAGCACCTCCTGAGCCAGTAGTGATGGTGTCTCAGTCCTGGAAAATGTGATGTTTTGCATATTTTGAAGGTGAGAAACATACACGTGCTGACTGCGGTTTGTCATGTGCTGTGAATCTCACAGAGCAAGAAGCCTCAGAGAGCTGCCAAATATACAACGGGTTGTTGTTGCAAAACAAAGCCAGGACTTGAGGTAACATCTAATGATGGTTGGTGAGCCCTAGAAGAACAAGATAGGTCACAGAAAGGTAAGAACAGCTACTTTGGAGAGGCTTTACTCAATTGAAAGCTGCAGAGCAGCTAGCAAACCTAAAGTATTGAAACAGCTTATCTCTCACAAATATGTTCTTGGATATCGCTCATCCTTGGAATCACAGCCACATTTGACCCTTTATAAATGCTTGAAAACTAACCAGTGTTTCTATCACTAAAATTTCTCAGCACCAATATTAGCAGAAAATGAGCCCTGAAATGGTGCGTGCTTTTTTTTCAGCTGTGTAATTATTATTTTTTTATTTGAATGAATTTCTGAGATGCAGGTTAGCCTGCTTCAGTTCTGCACCACTGTGGGAAAACAACAACATAATCTCACATGTAACCATCTGCCTCTTCAGATAAAGCAATACAGTTATGAAAGCTATGTTTGTGAGGTGTGGGGATACATCCATCACAGCCCAGCCACCACAGAAAACAGAACTGGGAACTGTCTGGGCTGAGCCAAGTGGAAAACCAGCAAACTCTAAAGGCCTGAGAAGATAAAAATGTGCATTCAATTACAGAGAGGCAATGTCAGAGGGAGAAATTTCATAAACTGTCTGCTGAGTGCTGCTTTCTAATCTTCAGTCTGTGAAGGAAACCCCTCTGCAGGCCCAGAGAGCTGCGCAGAGACAATGGAAGCTCAGAACTGAGGCTGGATGCAGTGGCCAGGGCCAGAAGACTCTTCCCTCAGCAGGGCAGAGAGACAGAAGAAGGGGGGTGGGGGCACAAATGGATGCCCTCCTCCCCTCCTTCCTGATAAGGGGCTGGGACATGGGGATTACTGCTAGGAAGGATCCAGGCTCCTGTGCTGACAGGACACAACTTCAGGAGAGGCCCTGACATTCAGCACATGATTTTTTCTCTACAAGTGTAAATTCATACCTGTGGTTGTATCTTTTCAGCTGAGGTTTTGCACTTGGCAGCTTACAGTCATTTAAGGGTGAGTCTTAGCCCTGTGTCTTAGGTCATATGTCAAAAGGCAAGGCAAAAAGCATGCAGGCAGATTAAATAGTCAGAGGCATCGCCTTCTCTGAGGCTCACTGACGGCTGTTAAGCATGGGAAGGAGACTTGGAGCAGAGTGAGAAGAGAGGAGGCGAAGGAAGGAGGCAAGAGATAGAAACATTGGGAACCATGTGTCTACAGAATAACTCTTCTACCACTTCCTTCCTGCCCTGAACCATGGGTGGCTGCTTGCTGGTGAGACAGGTACCTGCAGGGGAAGCCTGGCTTCACACACTGAGTGTGAACTGCAGGTATAGAGAGCACAGAAAGGAGAAAGTTCAGACTCCCAAAGAGGGACAGGAGAAGCATGCAAAGGCCAAGGGGAGGGGAGGGAAGAGCACATTCAAACACTCCCGAAGGTTCTTCCGCTAAGGCACAAGGGGTAGACAGTCACTGAGTAACTGAGATGGTGTGAGACTGTGCCCCATCCCCTGCCCTGGCTGTCACCACCTCACCTGCCTCATGTATGAGTTGTAGTCACCTGCTGGGTTTAGCTTTAGAAGGGCAGATCTCCAAGACCATTCTCTGGCATGCAGCTGTACAGCAGCTCTCACATCGGTCAGATGAATCTGATTCAAGGACAAGCTTTCCTATACCATGTCCCAGGTGAAGTCTGGGCAGAGAACCGCTGCTGACCCCGAGACCAAGCACCCCAGGCAAAACCCCACCTCATTCATCAAGGGTGGCAGATGCCCAGAGGCAGCAAAAACCTCGTCACCACCATCCCTTATCGCAACCATCATTTCTCTAAGTTAACACCAGCTATCAATACACTTTCACTGCTAGGTGAGAAGGAAAGTCACCTCTGATGCAGAAACCCTATGGCAACCCTGGTGAGTACCATGCTGCCTTCCCTACACCGCAGCATGAATTGTCTCCTCCAGTCATTCTTAAAATGGGACATTTGGAACTAGAGGAAACTTCAGATCCCCCTTGAGAGGGCTTCAACATACCAAATGGACACCAGTCTGAGTCTCAGATGTAGAGGGATGTGGCCCTCCACAAGACACTTTGGCCCCATGAGCACAGTGACCGCTGCCTGCTAATCTTTGTCAGTGTGTTAGCACAGGAGCAGAACATGGTTTGCCACAGGGGGAAGTGGAAGGTAGTTGCAGAGCGAGGTCTCATTCTATGGTGTACTTCTTCCACAGACAGCACTTTCTCAGTTTCTCTGTCTGTAGAGGAGCCTTCCGAACGTCCTCGCCCCAGGGAACAGTTTATGCAGCTGCTGGTGCTGGGGACAGCAGGTATAACATGCCTCTGCTCCATCTGCTCACTTGCCAGGATGTCTTCACTCAGAACATGCTGTCATTAAGTGGAATATGACTGCTTTGGTGTTCTCGATGGAAATTAACACCTCTCAACATAGAAACATAGAAATGTCTAGGTTGGAAGGGACCTCTAGAGGTCATCTGGTCCAACCCCCCTGCTGAGAGCAGGGACATCCTCAACTAGAGCAGGTTGCTCAGAGCTCTGTCANCACACACTGGCTGCTCATGCCCAGCTTCTCATCTACCAGCACCCCTGGGTGCTGCAGGGCTGCTCTCTATTGCCTCTTCCCCCAGCTTGTATTGATAGTGGGGATTGTTCTGGCCCAGGTGTAGGACCCTGCACTTGCTTTTGTTGAACCTCATGAGTTTCACCTTAGCCAACCTCTCCAGCTTATCCAGGTCCCTCTGGAACCACGGGCCAGGAGATCCTCTCTTGGTGTTTATGACTATGGCTAGCAGTGCTCTGCTGTGAGGGTCTTGCAGCCTAGGGCAACCTGTGTCCATTTTCTCATACAGTTCTCATCATCTGGTAACTAAAATAAGTCAGGGGACCTGACGGCTCTTTGTGCAATAGGGATCTTACATGGCAGGTGCTCTGTTAGGCATTCAGGGCAGAGCTGTTTGTGCTATCCAGGGAGTGCTCTTGCCTACATGGAAGAGAATGGTCTCATCAGCTTGTCCACCCTGAGATGCAGGAGTCAACCCCACTGCACTGGGAGTAGAGTGTTTCCCCTTGGTCTGCCTGAGATGGGCCCAAACAAGCAACAAATACATGTTCCAAGTGTGCTAAAAGCTACCTTCTTCCCTGCATGAACTCAGGGTTAAAGAAATTGTTCATGCAACAGTGTGGACTGGGAAAGCCCACACCCCTCCTTTGTCTGAAGGGACTGGTCTCTGTCAACATATCTCCTTCTTGTGAGTTAGCTGGCTGTTCCATGGAGTAAGTGTCCATCCTGTAAGAGAATACTCAAAAGATTAGGATAGACAAAACCTCTTTTTATCGAGGTTCTTATGTTACGGACACCTTCAACTCATAAATGCAACAAAGTATGGTGTTTAAGGGCACACAACAGCATTATGGAGTACCCACATCTGTATTCCTCTATTCACCCAGAGAAGACTTCTGTATGGAAACCAACATGCGACTTTGCAAGAAATGCTTCTTCTAGCACTACTTAACACTAACCAAATGCCTCTGCTTTTGTGTATGGTCATCTTGGAAAGGTGGAGTGTTTCATAACCTCTCTTGTTCAAAGGTCATTAAATTTTTTTGCCTACATTTCTTAAACATGTTCATATTCCTCTTTGGTCTTGTTTACTTCCTCTAGCTACCCTTATTTCCTGTTATTCCCAGAGGCATCAACCACATGTGACTGGCAGTTTCACTGGCTTACTGTTGTAGGTGTTATACCAGCCAACAGATCTATGTCCTTCAACTGTAGTTATTCATTAAGAGGAAGGAGGACAGGTGTATAAATTAGCTAGATCTGAACAGCTATGCTGTAATACAGTGTGGAGGTACACACCAGTGGCCAGATTTTGGTTCCTCTATGCTGGGTTGTCTCTGACACAATTACCACCACCCACTTCCGACAGTTCCCCCATCTGACCAAACATAGCTTCTTTTGGAAGTCTGCCTCTGAAATCTCTACAGTTTGCATTTTTTTGTTACAAAGTTTGAAGAAAAAAAAGAAAAAAAAAAGATTAACTGAAGCCTAATGCCTTCAAATTCCTGTGGGAAGTGGCTCTAGCAATTGATCAGTAGCTCAGTCTTATTTAGGAGGAAGCCTAGCTTAGGGCCCATCCCCAGTAGCCCATTTTAGTAGAGGCTTGATGTAGTCAAGAAATCCTCTGTGAAGAAAAGCACTTTCTCCGAAAGCAAATCAGACCTGAGTCCCGGGGGACACTGTAAGAGACCAGCAGGTATTGGAAAACTTGCCTGTCTTAGACACTTCCCCAAGACAAGCATCCCACTTGTTCCCCTGATGTGTCCTGTTGGAGCCTATGGGACCATAACTTTTACTGGCACATTTTTAAGTGACGATGCAGATGCTAACTTTCCACCTTGTCTTCTGATTCTCAGGAAACACCAGCTGGCAAAGGAATAATGGGAAATTGTACAGACACACATAACAACTCCATTTGCAAAGAACTTCCCTCCAGTGACAGAGACACACTTCTGGTTGCTGTTTACAGCATCGTTTTTGCCATAGGCCTTCCAGCAAATTGCTTAACTTCCCTGCTTACATTTGTACAAATCCAAAGGAATAAAGTAATTGCCATCTACATTTTCAGCTTATCATTGTGTGAGCTGATGTATTTAAGTACCTTGCCCCTCTGGATTATCTATGTAAAAAATAAGCACCAATGGCATTTCAGTGCAGTGGTCTGCAAAATAACAGGATTCATCTTTTTCTGCAACATATACATCAGCATTCTGCTTTTGTGCTGCATTTCTGTGGATCGTTATATGGCCCTGGTGTATGCTCTTGAGTCAAGGGGGAAAAGAGGACAGAAAAAGGCAATCATAATAGTGTGTTTTCTCTTTACTGTGGTCGCAATAATCTACAGTCCAGTATTTTACATGGAAGATGGTTCAGAACGTATGAATAACAACACCTGCTTTGAGACCTTGCCCCTTGACACAAAACTGGCTTCTTTCAACTTTGCCAGATTCCTGTTTGGATTTGCCATGCCTTTCACAATCCTCATTTTCACAAACTTCAAAATTTTCCAATGTACAAAAACAAGCAGCAGCTTGACTTGTCGACAAAAAGCCAAAGTGAAGTATCTGGCTATCACCATTATTGTAATTTTCCTGATCTGCTTTGCTCCCTACCATGTGGTACTCTTAATAAGGTCCATATACTTTATGTTCCATCAAAATTGCTCATGTCCATTTGAAAAAAAGATATATCCAATTTTTACAGAGTTTCTGTGTTTAATCACTGCAAACAGCATTGCCGATCCAATCATCTATGTGCTGGTTAGTGAAAATGTCAGAAAACATTTCTGTAGGACTCTCAGAAGATGGAGACTGAACTCATCCAGGCTGAATTCATCCATTAATCACAAGACAGCTAACAGCATAAAAATGAAAACATCAAGAGAATCACAGGAAGGAGGGCTAAGAGAAGAAAAAGAATTATCACATTCGTCTGACAACTGAAAGACCTGTAATAGTGGCAAAGACTAAAAAGTTGGTAGCTAGTAGTTTTAGTTCTTGAGGGGGTACATGTTCAGATTCTCATAGACACAGTCTGTTGTTACCGTTTGTGGTTAACCAGTGGAAAATATTAAAAATGAGGAAGTCTTTCAACAACAGCCTTGAAAATGTTCCTAATACTTCAGTATGCAGCTTTATCTACATTGTGCTTTCTGGGGAGCACCAAAGGGCAAAACAGTGGCCTGGTTACACAGGCCAACAGTACTTCTACTGTACTATTTAAGATCCTACGCTGTCCCGAAATTCTTAAAATGTACAGTTCTAATGTTTGACATTTTTCAATTAGCATTCTGCAGTTAGATATGGAATGCACTGACATATATATACAATCTATACATTTCCTAGCAGTGTCATGGACTGTTTCTATGTCATCTCCAAATGTTTATTGAACTCGTATTTCACTTCTAAGTTAACACTTCCCTTTTAGTATTGATCCAACTTTTACTGTGTAGGAGCCTGTAGAAGAGTGAAGTGCCTTGCTGACAAGGAAGAGCTGGCAGCATGGGGAACGCAGACCCTTCTCCCCATAGATGGGAACTCCTGCAGCCATGCTGGGGGCGTACGCATGAGACTATGCTGGGGCAGATTTCCTTGTTGCTGTTGCCACTTTCTCTCTGAACAAATTACTGTTGGTAGTTTCCTGTGCCTTCGAAACAGAAATTAAAAATATATATATATACAAATCCCACGAGATTTATCTAAACAGTTTGTTCATCTTTCTGTGTGATCAGAGTAAAACAAAGACTGTGAATCAGTTAGACATTTACCTGCGTATGAGTTTGTAACGTGTTTCGCAACATTACTCTGCTTCATCTCTAATGTTGTATTTCTGTAATATTTTTAAATTGTCATTAAGGTTGATATTTCTGAGTTGAACTAACATTAGCCAGTGTTAACGTAAATATAATATTTGTTACTTTTTTTAATTGTCATAGGTATTTCTGTATATTATGCTTTATTCTCATACACATTTCCAAAGAAGCATTGTACCAAAATGGTATTTTCTCAAGTTATTGTATTTATGACATATTTAATGTTTATATTATTTAACTACTCCTCTGGCATCTACCTGTGACAGGCTTGTGTCCTCAAAAGTAGTTCACATACTACCTGATGGGATAGAAGATTGTTTCTTGGGAAAATGTGAAATTCTGTTGTGATGTTAATTGACAAACCATGGTTTTGTATTTTCCTACAAACACTCTGATATCAAGGAGAGAACTACAAAGTGCTAAATATCTGTAAGTTTGCTGAAAATCAAACTTTCCATTACTGAAAAAATCAGCAGCAGGCGTTGCTGGTAAGAGCTCAGTCAGCCAGAGCATTGGTGATTAATCTCTGAAGACACATATGCAAAATGCCCTAACCTCGAGATTTTCATAGTCTAAATGTAAAACTCTGATGAATAATAGCAATACATTTAGGAGAAACCAAATGTACAGTTCAGAACTGATTGAAATGGATGCAAAATAGATATTCACCTCAATGAATTTTGAAATCTCTCTGGCAAAACATGAGTGTCCTCAGAGAAACCACTATTGGAGCCCAGGGCCATAGGTGCAAGGGACTGGAATTAGCTGGGGCTGATGCAACACCTGTAATTCTCCTGCATTGCCTAATTGACATGCTGTTCTAAATTACTGTATCATTACGCATCTTCTCTTAATGAAAATCCTTGGAGCTTCTTTGTTCAGATGCACTCTGAAATAAAAGCTTTAGGGGTGACAAGGACCCGTACATTCTGATGCAACTTTAAAGATGACCTAGATGATGTCCAGAGGTTCTTTCCAAACTAAAATATTCCATGACGGGATTAGGGGCCATGTACCAAGCAACACATCCACATGGGAAAACTGCAAATCCTGACTTTTTGGATAAATGGAAAAGCAGCTTTACACCTGAGTGACGACATCAAGAAACACTATTCCAATGTTGTTTAAACTATCCCATCAGATAAGCTGTTTCTCATGTGATAAATTGAAGCATGCAATCTGTTTTGTCATATAGTATCTGAGCCAAACTATTTTTTGCAGACAATATATCTGATTTGCTTGTTTATTCATTAATTTTGTTATTTCTAAAGGCTGCATTTTAAAAGTAATTGGGATAACTAACTTACAAATCTCTATTCCTGTTTAAGAATAGTTTAATGTTCAGTATTACATTTTGCTTCATGAAGACAGCTACACAAAACAAGCAAAACAAGATAAAAATTAACTCAGACCCTCTGTGCAAGACAAAGTTTCACTGGTGACCCTGTAGCTGATCTGATTTAGTCCCTGCTATCATGCACAGCCCAATGTTAAATTTCTTTTGGGTAGTGAGTGATGAAACCTAACCCAGAACCAGGTTTTCAAAAACATCCACAATCTAATAACATCTCTTTGTGCGCATATTGTCATCCTGCAGGTCACACTGTGGGATAGGTCTTTTAGGAAACACCCTCTGTATAGTGAAATGATGTCAAAATTGCCTCCCAGGTTAGAATATTTGTCTTATAGTCAAACCAGCACAAACTAAAGGTGGTAAATAAGAATGGAAGGATTACTTTGGAGGGATTACTTCAGAGAAATGCAATCTCTTTTTAAATTTTTTTTGTGTGTGTGTGTGCAGAGAAGCATACAGTTGGCAGCTTTTCCTAAACTGGATCTCCCAGCATGTTTTCTACAACTAGTGTCTAGAGAAGAGGTTGTGAATGCCTGTCAGTCCTCTCCATCTCTTCTAAGTGCATCCTGGGGTCTTTTGCATCCTGCTACACTCTCTTTTCCTACTGCACAATGAATCTTTGCACGGGAGAGGGTGCTTCTCATACTCTGTTGGCACCAGGAATGCAGCATCGTCTCATCATGCAACCTTCAAGTGAATGTGAACCATAAAAAGATAAATCTGTTATCCCAAATTGGACTAAAATCCTGGTAATAGGTGTTATCTCCTGCCATCATGAGCTATTGGTAAGAAAGAGTAGGACTCTAAACTCATTATGTGTCAGCACTGCAATTCAGATCACTGCTAACTTCTAGGCTTTTACTCTCTTACTCCATCCTGTAGGAAACGCTCAGAGCTAACAAAGCAAAAAACAACCTTGGAGACAGACAGAAAGTCTGTTAAGGAGAGATGATAAGCTATGTGGTAAGAATTTCACAAAACATATCATCTACACAAGCAACCTCAATATAAGCCTTCTCTGTATGCCATGAAATGATCCATCCTGTTTTGCAGCCTCAGTCTGTGACAGGGCCCATACAATTCAGCCCATGATCACAGAGCATCCCCTGTGAGTTCAAAGGTCTATCTTGAAATATCTTCTTGAGGGAGGTGAAGAATCAAAGAGAAGAGAGATACTGTGGGAAAAGGGTGACGTATGATACACAAAGTCCTGAAAAGCCTTGTAAACCTAAAATTGCAGATGTCCTGAAAAAGTATGCAAATACTTGAGTGTTCAGAAAGCTACTTAGAAATGTATCACAGTTCCCCATCTGTAAAATGGGACACTTCTTCCCTTGAGCACTGTCTGTATTCTCAGTTTAAAACACAAGCCTTTGCAGAAGATACTAGAAAGAGTGAGCAGGTGTGTCATGTGCATGTTCCGAGCTTAATGCAACAGGGCAGTGAATAGCATGAAGGCAAATAGAAGGTACTAAAGCACAAATTCTAATGAGTCAGCACTTTCAGGGGCAGACTCAAAGCACTTTATTTGCTCCTATTTATGCTGAGGCATCAAAAACCAACACAACAAAACAAACAAACAAAAGACCCAAACAAACAAAAAACTCCAACCAACCAAAAAACCAACCAAATCAAACAAATGAAAAAACAACCAACCAAAAACAAAACAAAACAAACAAAAACCAAACCTAACCAACCAACAAAAACAAAACAAAAACCACACACACACACACACACAAAAAGAAAACAACACACATATACACACAAAAAAAAACCCACAAAAACAGGCAGACTTTTCATAACTTCAGGTTTTCTTCTCTTAACACGGGCACTAGACCCTTGGGGACTTCACTGGGATTTTTCCTCACTAGGATATTTTAGTGTTTGGAGATGTTTTGCTGCTTTCAAAAGGTCAGAATAATACCAATCTGTAGAGTTGACTTCCACATGGGAAATACTCATGGCCAAGTGCTCACAAGGCTTGTAGCACTTCATCAGGTACAGAACAGATAACAATGAGTAACACCAATAGCATTTGCTCTTGCAACTTCTGTGTGTAGTAGGCCACCTGTAAAAATCTCTAAAACTTTGAGATCTATCCATGTGGACACCGCCTCTCAAGCTTTTCCCTTCCTGACACTGTTTGGGAAGCACTTTCTTAGCAACAAATTTCTCAGATGGGTCTCTGACAACATGAGCCTGATATGCTTGAGGCAGCAGGACTACTGCTTAGCTGTTTGATTAATTTAGGGTTTTTTTGCTTTTCTTTAATATAGTCAAGGAGACTAGTCTCACACTACCCACTACAGGTAGTGTTTATTATTGTACGTTTGACATTTATAGGTGAGCTGACGATATGATGGATAAAGGACATTTGATAAAGTTGTTTGTTTTTTTTTAAATACTGACGTTTCCATTTAGCTGCATGTACAGTTCCTATATACCTCTAACTTTTTTGTTCAAATCTTTCCTAAAATAAGGCTTATGAAAATGGGCAGACCATAGCTCTGAGAGAAATGGTGCACTTAACCGCATCACTTGCAGTAATAGCCATGTCCTGAAGACAGCAAATGCACAGGTCTCAAACTAAACTCGGGACTAGAAGCAACTATTTGCAAAAGGGAAGAAAAATGTACATTAACTAACATGGGAACTCAAGGGTATGAGTGACTTCATGCTTTCTTGGCCATTACTGTGGGAATGGCCCATTAACAAAAGGCAAGAGTTTCTAGCAAGGCCAAGTACCAATCTAAAGTTTCTATCAGAAACAAGAAAAAGGGGGCGAATGGGAAACTTCCTTTGTACGCAGGGGTGTGAAGCAGATAGAGACAGACTGTAAGTGATAACAGAAAAGATTAGATGAGAAATGAAAGGTCAGCAACTCACTTCAGTACCCCACAAAAGCAGAATTCAAAGGCGTGTGTGACTTTGTAACTCAGCGAGGTCTTGTCCCTAATGAGAGACTGAGTGGCCTGCTTGCTTTATTCTCCCTGTTCTGAACAGAAACAGACCCTCTCATGAGAGGGAAGAAGCTGGAAATTATATTAAACACTTGCATTTTTGTTTTCGTAGCATGCAGTTTCAGATATTAGAACTATTTCTTAGTCAAATTCCAAGAGGAGAAATAACACTGTACAAGGAAAAATCACAGAAAATAATCTTTTTCTCTTTTTTCTGGAGGTACTGAAAACCACTACACATAAATCAACAAGAAGTTAAACCAAAGCTGTGAAATCAGCCCTCCTTCCCTGAAGTCTGTGAAAAATTGAATGTGAATCTGAAGTTTTTCTGCTGGACCATAGTTTCAGATCATAATGTCTTCAAACCTCCAGAATTTGGAGAAAAAACTCCTTTGTTGTTGTTGTAGAAATGTAGCTTGGACATATTTTTCCATGATATAAAGCAATACCAACGTATAACCCTGACCTGTCTGTGCTGCAGTATCATATCTAATTGAGCAGCATCAAGAAAAGCTTTCACAAAAGCAACATATCATTGAAGTATTCACCACATCAGCAAACTATGGGCTGTGAGTCTACTGCCTCTGTGCTGAACCACACATCAGAAGTTTCATTTCAGAAATGACACTGAGAGGTTAATTCCCCTTTTCTATTCTGCAGCTTTTGTTTTGGATAAATTGCTTTGCGTTTTCCAGTGTTAATTCAATCCCTGGTCTTTCAGTGCAGTCACAAGAGGGCACCAGACTCTAGCCTATTTCTCCAGATGGCCATGGTGGACTTGACAGTGGAAGAAAAAAAAATTGCTCTCTCTTAAATTGACAGTTTGTAATAATAAATTTGTAAGAGTACTTCGTGCTTCTAGATAAAACAGTCCGTAGAAATGACTCTGTGTGTATGTATACTCATGCTTGCCATACAGATAGTGTTCAGGCAGACACGTTTGGTTATAATGTTTATCCAGCTATGGCAGACACATACAACCTTGTTCAAATGGTGGCTATAAACAGGCAGAAAAACAAGAAGCAAAAGAGCAGAACTGAAAACAAGCAAGAAAAATTGTGTTGAGAAAAAGAGTGACAATCCCTTGCATCACACAAGAAAAGCTGAAGGATGACAGAACTTGCCGGGATCTGTCCATGATTCCGTGGAGAGGGTTAAGTGTCAGGAGGCAAACAAACATACCACCTAAAGCATTCAGCTGAGCCAGCCCCTTGCAGTATCTAAACACAGAGGAAATTCTAAACAACTCTTTCAGGGGCTCCAGTTTGACTCCCTGACTGAGCATTGAGAACTCCAGGTCATCCTGCACCACTGCTCACTGCAGCTCCCGTAACTTAAACCCAAGTCTGTTAACATTTAGTGCTATTTGTTAACCAGATTAAGTAAAGCAAATTGAAGATGCATTATTCCGTTAACATTACACATCTTGAAGGTCATCCTGCACCAGCACTGGCTACCGAGAGAGCACCAGGAGAGATGAGATGACATTCCTTTAACGGTACAAAAGTCAAAGCTGTCATTCCCATCAAAGTACAGAACCAGAGCAGAGAACAACACCAGCTCAAAGCCTGTTATCTGTGTTCGTGCTTCTAACTGGGTTAGCCCTTTAACCAGATAAGACAGATGGATATTAGCCCTCATTCTCTTAGGAAAAAATAAGGTAAAAAAAAAAAAATCACATTTTTAATATGCCTTTTCACACTTTAGTTTACCTACTTCTTATGTTCATTTTTTGATATGCTCATTCAACTATAATTGCTATGTTCCTAGTATAAATTATGATCTATTTTTCTTATAGACTGTGTAATTAAGTCATCATCAAATCCACATCAACAATAATTTGTGGATACAGTACATTTTCCAGTTTAACTCATCTGTTCAGCGGACTCTTAAACAAAATTTGGAAACAATTCAAACACCAGCAAGTCACCACAGCCTTCGTCTACTCATCCAAGGAGCATAGAGGGTCATTTTAACTTGCAGATAAAGTGTCATCTTCTATAATGAGCCTATTTCTCTTACTGATGCTTAGTTTTGTTCTCATTATTTATGATGGGTCTAAGAGAAATCACATTTCTGTTATGGAAAATCTAAAACAACTAATGCTGTCAATGGCTTGTTACTAAATTCTCAACCACCAGAATTAAGTTACTGCATAAGAAACTCACTGTTCTTAATTTTCTCCTTTTTCCCCCTAGTTTTCATGGTCCAAATGCTTAACAACTTTAAGGTAAGCTTAAATACAAACAATTGACTTAGATATATTTAAAAGTTCTGTTAGCTTCAACTGTGCATTTGAATTATAACCCTACAGTTTGCCACTACTGCAGAAATTAGTTTCTCACTGGTGTTATAATTTTCAGAGACACGGCTTCTAGAAACAGCACAGTGCCTTCCAAAAGGCTGGTTTCAAGAGCAAAACACTGCAATATCAAAAGATGCAGAACAGCAAAGGTGTAAGCCTCCAATCTGGCCTAAAATAGCTGAAACCCACACTTTAATGTATGTTCAAGGATATACAAAAAAGGAATTATTCATTAACTTCTTCAGCTTGCAACTGCTTCCGGCTCTTTTGTTCTTACAGCATCTGCAGTTTTCAAAGGAAGGTAGAGCTGGTGGGGGAAATCACATGCACAGCACAGATACATTCATCAGGACCAGACTAACTCCCAAGATGAAAATATGGTACTTGTATTGCTGCAAAGAAAGGAATACCTTCTGTAGTGACAGGCTGCATATGTTTTTTGAGCTTGTGGGTTCTATTTAATAGTAGAGGCTTTGTTACTATAGCAACTGTCATACCCTATAGTATTTATGCTTAGATATGGAACACATATTTTAGCAGCACCAGACAACATGGCATTCAAGTGTCCAAACCGTATATTTAAAAGAAAGCCCCTGTTATGAAGGAAGTAGATGTGTTTCTCTAGTTACTAGAAAATCTTCATAATGCAACGCTTTTGCAACATGAAAACAATCTTGTCCCTCACAAACATAAAACAGAACTACCATGATGATCCAGAAGAGGGCTTAGGGGACTTAAAACCCTAAACAACATTCTGCACTTTAAAATCCTTCTTTGCTGACTGCTACTGCATGATCTGGAGAGTTTTGCTGTTCAGTACAGCTCATGATGCTTTGTCACTAGAGGTTTCTATTATAATTTTAGTACCTTGCTAGGTACCATGTTGAAAGGCTTTGTTCCTACCACAGATGTCCAGTATCAACAATAACCACGTACTGGTCGTTGGTCCGTGCTCGCCAGTGCCCATATGTGTTATTTGTGGTTTCATGGATGGAATTTCTCAGGCATGCTTTGTAGCCCCCTTGGCTTTTGTAGTTTTGCCCATCAGCTGCCATGGAGGACACTTTCTCTGAAGTGGCTAGCAACTGTAAATTTTTCCAAAACTACTTCATTTATTTTTACTTTGCCGCATCCTGGTGGTTGAGGAGCATAAACTCGTATTGTAATATGAAGGCACTCTTTTTTCAGGTCCTTTGCAGCATAAGAGGAAACTGATGGTCAGTAACTTCTGCAGCTGCCTGTAGAGGTTCCTTAAATCCAACACAACCACTCTAGCCAGACAGGCTAAAAGAGTTTCCAGACTACTAGAAGCCTAACAGCTTTCCTGTGTCCTGTTTCCACTATATTTCATGGTGGCCTGAGGCAGACAGATTTCTGACTAAGAACAGATTTTCTTTGCTACTGTTGTACTGGCAGCCACACACCCTCTCTCCCATCACCTGTCTATTACCGCTCTTCAGTTTTTCACCAGCACAAACACACAGCTGAGCCCGTACAACCATCCAACTGCTGCCCTATTCAGACATGTATTAGCTGGTTCTTGGATTAGTTGGTGTGATGAGTGCTCTAACTATGCTATTCTCATTTTGTAAACCACCAACATTTGATGCCAGCATCATTATCATCCAACATCGAGATGCAGTTAGCCCACAAGTTCTCACTCACTCACTATGAACACTCTGGTTTGTTTTACAGGCATGAGATGCTCACTGTTCTTTGCCCAACTTCCTCCTACAGGCAGTGACAGCTTTTCCAGGCTCAGAGCAGTGCAGAAGAAGTTCACCCTGACTGAAGGCTGAGCAGAACTTTCAGCCATCTTTGGTGGTCCACACATTAACAAGCTGTAATAAGAAAACACTTTCTCTTAAATTCAGTATGCTGTGACTGCAGATGGCATGCAATGAAGTTGTATCCAGTGCCTGACTTACAGGGCCCAGCTGAGCTGCTACAACAGGCTTACTTCTTAGAGAACAGCCATGTTTAATTACCTCCTTAGCCTTTCTTCCATCTGCTCTTGGATTTTTTAGGCTAGCTCTGCTGCAGGAATGTGCTTGTCTGCAGAAGCACTCAGGACTGTTTCATAACACTGCCTATCTCAGAGGTAATCAAAATTTGCCAGGTTGGGTTTAAAGGAAATGGTACATTACAAGTGGGCCTCCTGCCCTACTCTGGAGCCAAATTAAAAGACAAACTAATCTTAAACACTTGGATCAAACAGTAATTATGAGAAAAACAATACAGACTCAGAGCAAGTCCATGTTGCCTTTAGCAGGCAGAGGCAAGCAAGCTCTGTCCTCATTCTGAATTGGCAGGATCACAGCCAAAACTCTTCTAAACCTCATGCTGTTGTGCCAGTACAGCACAGAGCTGAGCTAACACACCTTGTCTCTCAACAAGGCTCACTAGCCAGAGCACAGCACGGCACTGCACTGACAGCTCACGGCTTCCAGTTCAGGGCTGAGTCATGTCTGGCTGGCTCCAAGCATTGGCAGCGCACGCACACATTTTCCAGCCTCTGAGTGCACAGCCCTTCTCTGAACTATTCGCCCAGCTCCATAAAACCCAGGGCCCTCAGACCAAAGACAGAAAACACGGCAGCCACACAGGAGTGCAGAGTGCAAAATGCTTCATTGTCAGCTCAGTATTGGTATTGAGACAGAATTCTGTCCTATCTTGCTGAAACTATTTGTTTCAAAGCTTAAGCAACCTCCTGACTAATATTCCCACCCTATTTATCTGAGGGCTTGCAAGTCATCGGTTGTGAAACACTTCACCAAGCCTTGTCCAAACACCCTAGTGAGAGACGGTGTCTGTCAGAGCCCAAGAAACACTCGCTTTGAGACACCCCTCCACAGATCAGTGCAGGGATCCAGTGGAGAGTGAGAATCTTCACTCTGCATGTATTTCTGTTTCTTATTCACTACATAATCTATAATAGCCTTTTAAAACTATTAAAATCCACTATTATTACAATTACTTGCAATGTGGAAATGTCACAGACAGATCCTTTTTGCAGATTGAAATGTCACAAACAAACAGGAGATCCCGCCTTCTTTTTTTTCTTCTCTTTAAAAAGTGCCTTGCTACCAGACACTGAGTTCCTATGAATTTCTGTGTTTTTATAAACACTGTCCAACTCTAAATCAACCTTCCCATCAACGCCGCTGCGTCAAAGTCTGACCGGCTCAGCAGGAGCTGAGCAGCTCTGAGAAAGGAGCAGCAAAGCTCCCGAGGCATTAAGCACAGCCCAGCACAGGCTTGCTCCAGAAGGGAAGGAAGGGGGCTGGGAGGAAGGAAGGGAGGGAGGTAGCAGTAGCTGCTCTCCAACGAGCATGGCCGCAGGTCACACCACCCGGTACCAGCCACCGNGCCAACGCTTTAAAATCCCCTCAGGACAGCCACCCGCTCTAGAGATTTTTCTGGGTGCCAGCGGTGACCCATCTTCCCAGGAGAGATCTGCTGAGCTGGCTTGCAGGGTTTCTCCCGTGTCGCGGCTGTAGTCGTTTCACCAGCAAGCAGCTTGCCCCGCAGTGTCTCATTAGGTGAGATGCCTCTCAGCTGACTGGAAATTCAGCACATAATCCTGAATCATCTTGCAATTTAAAAGTCTCCTGACATTTCTGGCCAGTAATTCCCCCCTTCCTTTTCTGTTTATTATTATTATTTTGGCATGCAGGTTTTGTCTTCATTTCTGTTTCCCATAGTGGGCTGCTTTACAGACATTTCTTTCCAGTTCTGCTCCATGCTTTGTCTCTAGAACTTTAATTAGTAATCAGTTCTGCTTTCACTTGCGGATTATTTTCGCTGCAGAAGTTTCATGGGCTGAGACAGCTTTCTTGATATGTAAATATATGTTTAGGAAAATACCAGGTCTTCATCTGTTCTTTTAACTCTGATGTTAAAATTTCATTTACTGAAAGCAATAGGAAGATGAAAAACTTCAGCACGCAGGCAAAATTTGATCATTCTCTTTCATATCGAGGTTACAATTCAGTTAAAATTCTTTATGACGCTCTTTTAGGCCTATCAGAGATTGTTTGCTTTCTAATAAATACTTTGAGTTGCATTGTTTTGCATAGGTATGTCCAGATTTTCCATTTTGACTCTTCAAGTTTTGTTTCTCACCTATGTGAGATGTGAGAGTTGTTTTCTCCTGAGAATAATTGTCTTGTCATACCTCAACAAGACACAGCAAAAATGTCAAGACCTTCTCATAGTATCTAAAAGGGGAAAAAAATCAAGCAAAACAAAAAAAACCACCCACAAATAAAAACAAACAAACAAAAAAGGTAAGGAGAAGGGACTTCTGTACCTTCCTATACAGATGATGTTCTCACTAGAAAGAACGCTTCAATGAACACTTCGAGCAGTGACCCTCCGGGGAACGGCACCCACACTGCCTCAAAAGGGAAGTCCAGAGAGGCTCAAACGTTCTTGCAAGATTTGTTGTGGGATTACCTATTTGAATTCTTTGCAGTGAAACTGGAAGAAACCAATGTCGAGCTGAACAGAGCATGAGAACATCTCTCTTGGCGGTATTGTTCTTTCAAAGTTTTGACTTGTATTCTTGCACCGTGATACCATAAAGCGCAGTACAAGAAACTGTAATGTAACAAGGGGAAATACTGCACTTTGTAACATGTCCCAGAAGCAGATCTTCCTTTGCTATGGAAATGCTATTCCCTCCTGCTTTCTCAGATCAAGCGACATCTCTGTTGTTTTACTGCCTTTCCTACGAAACCTCAGCCCCAAGGCCAGCTGATGCGTCACCCCCCCGCACTGCCTAGCCCACCCTGTCTCCATTTTCTTTCTTCCCTCGCTCCCCGCCCCGCCGCGGGCAACAGATTCTCCCCCTTCCCGAGTCGCGGGCTGGAGGCGACAGCTGCCGTGCCCCTGCGGCTCTCTCCCGGCAGCCGCCTCCAGGGCACGCTGGGCTCCCCCCGCCCCCGCTCTTGGCTGCTGTGGCGGCAGTCGGCACGTAGATGCGCGACCGGGCGCTCGGCCTAAGCTTAAGCACTCGCAGACGTGCAGCAGCGAGGTGGAAGTCCCAGCAGCGTTCAAAGCTTTCTGTTCGTTTGCGTTTTTTT
>VWZY01011588.1:125722-137435 GCA_013399075.1 Chloroceryle aenea | reverse complement strand
TTTTTTTTTTTTTTTTAACAGGACACAATGTTTGTGCGAGGATTAAAGAGAAAGTGTTTTGATGGTGAAGAAGATATTGAAGGAACTCTGGCTGGTATTAAGGCTATTCCTTCCTATAATCTTCAGCGGCAGTCACTTTTAGATATGTCCTTGGTTAAACTTCAGCTGTGTCATATGCTGGTTGAGCCTAACCTTTGTCGTTCGGTACTTATTGCCAACACAGTACGACAGATCCAGGAGGAAATGACTCAAGATGGGACTTGGCAGATGATAAACACACAGAGTACAGGGCAGGCATCCCTGGATCGTCTTGTTTCAACAGATATCCTCTGCCGTTCATCTAGGGAACAAGCTGAGGGAAAGCATGTTCCAGGCTATAGTACTTTCAATAAAGACTTTGAGGGTGACCAGGAACGAGAGAGTTCAGAAACTATGTCGACAGCCTCTTCAGTGCAAGGCCCAAGAAACCTGCAGAGCAATGTGTGGGAAATGGAGAATCCACAAGAAAATAAAGGAACTTTTCAAAAATCATTAGATCAAATATTTGAGACACTGGAGAATAAAAGCCCCAACTCTGTTGAAGATCTGTTTTCTGAAGTTGACAATTCTTATTATGATCTCGATACTATGTTAACAGGCATGATGAGCAACACAAAAATGGGACACTGTGATGGGCTTGAAACGTTTTCTTCTACAACAACTACACCTTCTAATTCAAATTGTAAATCTGATCTTAATGAGCTTGATCATATTGTGGAAATCCTTGTTGAATCCTGAAACTCCTAGGAGATAAAGATCTGATAATGGGAAGAAAAGACTTGAGAAAGCTATTTCCACAGTTTGTTCTATGAAATCTGCACGTGTATTTTACAAATATCTATATATTATATAGATATGTTATGGATGAAGATTTCATTCCTTAATTAGTAACATATATGTTTATCAGATGTGGTTAATAAAAGGCAAGTACTTGCTAATTAAGGAATGAAATCTTTATTCATCACAATTTGGTGACCCCAACATGATTACATATTTTTGGTCCTCATAATTCTCTATCAGAGAATGATCCAGTGGCATTCCCTGGGAGTATGGCATCCCATACTGCATCTCTTAAGGTGAGATTCCAGTTTTGCTATGAGGCATGGTTCTGATATTTAATAATGCAAATGGTATACATTTTACCCATGACAACTGGGTGTCAATCATTAATTTAGCTAATTGTTGTTTAATGGTGTGATTCATTCTTTCAGCCCGCCCTGAACTTTGAGGATGCCTGGGGTGTGGTACTCCCACTTAATGCCCAGGGCTGCGGTCAAGGCCCTTAACACTTTGGATGTAAAATGTGTTCCTTGGTCAGGATCAATATTTCCAAATAAGCCAAAGCATGGTATGACATTTTCCAATGAAGCTTTGGCTACGACAGCAGCAGTTGCCCATGCAGCTGGGTAAACTTCTACCCAATGTGTTAACTGATCCACTATTGCCAACAAATATTTAAATCACCCCAGTTTAGGTAGTTTGGTAAAGTCAATCTGTATCCTTTCAAATGGTCGATATGCAATCCTCCTTCCTCCAGCAGGTGTTTGCCTAACTGCCTTCTTATTCACCTTCTGACAGGTTACATATTTGATATATCCCTATGCATACATAAAATTTCAAAAAATGATCACTCAGTGCTGGAGTTCCCCAATGGTTTGTAAGTGTAACTGAAATAACAATCACCTAGCCTGGTCTGTTGGTAATATTTCTCTTCCATCAGGTAAAACACATTTTCCCCCTTGCTGTTGTGCTCCCGTCGTTCTTACAACTTTTATCTCTGCTTCAGAATACTGTCCTTTTGATTTTTCTTGTTCATTTCCTGTCTCTTGTAAAGTTAAGACTATAGAAGGCTTTCTAAGTGCTGCTCCCCGAGCTTTTTGGTTTTCCTCGTTCCTTCTTACACAGAAGGTGTAAGTGTGCTTCCCTCAACAGTTCCTCCAATCCCCCTGCTCCTGCCAATCATTGAGCTTCTCCAGCTTTTTATGGATATCTTCCCAGGATTTGGCTACATACTGTGTTTTTAATAATGCTCCACAAACAGGAGAGTCAGGATCTACTCCTGAATACCTCTGAAGACTTTTTCTTATCCTTTCTAACCATGCAGTCAGGGACTCTTCCTTTTTTTTTTTTTCGATGTTCATTAAAGTCCTTCTTATTAATATTCTTAATATAATATAATGCCTTTAATGAACATCAAAAAGATGTTCACAGAACCATTACAGTTCTGAGGTCTCTCATATTTTGTCTTCCTATCACCATTTGATGGTCCCAATTGGGGTCTGTATTTGGCCATTTTACATCTCCTGGGGGACTGGCCTGATTCTGCCTTTCCCATAACCTCATCCCTGCCTGTCTGATTGTTCCCCTTTCTTCCGTTGTAAAAAGAATCCTGAGTACACACTGCATTTCCTCCCATGTATAAGTATTTGGTCCCCAAAATTGGTCCAGTCTTTTGGCAACCCCTGCAGGGTCATCCACCAGACTGCCCATTTTCTTTTTAAAATTTCTTACATCTGATGTTTTTAAAGGGACCTCCACAAATCCTGTTCCCCCTTGATTTCCACCTACAGGCACTTCCCTAAGGGGATAGAGGCCTCCTCTATCTGTCCCTGCCTCTGGATTCTTCACTTTCCTCCTGCTCCCTTTCCCTATTCCTTTGTAGCCGCCTTCTCTAGGAAGGGGGAGAGGGTGAAGGGGTCGTCGGAGCATTGGGAACCAATTGATGATAAGGGGGTGGTGGGTTGTCTAAAGGTTCCCATTGTTCCTTTTCCCGGTCTTTGTCTTTTCTTTCGTCTGCAAACTAAACAGGCCTGCTGCAGGAGAGTTGTTGCCCTAATCCACATAGCAGCATAATCACTCTCTTCTTGACTAAAAGATTCATTACCATTAACATAAAGATTTAAAGACTGACACACACAATCCTCAAAGGAACCAAACACTGGACAAAAAACATGGGGCCGTAAGGGTTCTTTTGGCCATTTAATCATACAAAACTGAATTATTTTGAATTTTTCTTTTCCCTTACTAGATTCAAAATCCTACCTATATTTTAACATCAATCCTAAAGGACTGTCCAATGGAATATCTGCTAATTTCTTCCCTTTCACAGTTCTGAGGCCCCCCTTCAAGCCTCCAGGGTTGGAGAATTTACTCTTCCCCCAACCCATCCTGGAACTTCCAAAAGTTCTGTATCCCTGGCCGTAGCTGTGTCTCGGGGTGTCCACCCACGAATCACCAAGGCATTCGCTTTGGTCCTTCACCGGCGGAGTCCCGCGTGGGATATCAGAAATGTGGTTACAAGACCTCCGGACTCGCTTCAGAACCAGGTTCCATCTCGCGCACCCCCAGACACACGGTCACACAGCCCGATCCCACCCAGCCGAGCGGTGTACTCACCAAACGACGACTCTTCCTTCGGGTTTCGCGCGCAGAATCACGGGTATCGACGGGGAGAGCTCTTCCTTCTTTACTTGCCTCTTAAGTTCGTAATCTTGTTGGGTCCCGCACCGTCCTCGGCAAGGGCCACAGAAAGGCAGGAGCGGGGCACCTCCCTTAGCCGCTTACGGCCTTGAGGCCTAAGAAGATCATGTCAGGGTCACCAAATGGTTATGAATAAAGATTTCATTCCTTGATTAGTAACGTTTATGTTTATTAGATGTGGCTGGGTGCACAGGGAGTCTTCGCTCTACCAACACGCACCCAGTGCTGTTTACCTGCCTTTTATTAACCACATCTAATAAACATAAATGTTACTGATTAAGGAATGAAATCTTTATTCATAACAGATATATATTAAAAAGCACTTCATATTGCAAAATAGAGTTAACTCTTAAAGTTGACCTGCAACTTGTTGTGTAATAATCTGATTTGTTGTCCATTGAACTGTAAGTATATATGGTAAGTGTTTTTAAGTTCGGGGTCCAAGGCTCTTGAAATTGGGTTCCTTTTACCAATTCGGTTTACCCTGTGATGGAGGATATGCTCAGTGAGAGGGATTCTCTCATCTTTTTCTTACACTTCTCCCAGGGAAAATGGTAATAAACATATAGAGAAGTTGGATAACTGGTTTCCTATTTTCCTCCGGTTTCCACTGTATTACACCACAAAATGCCTACCTTATCTGCTGCTTCTGTTCCAAGTCGCTACATGGCTCTCAAAGAGCAGTATGCAATAGTTCCTTTTATCCTAGCTAGCTTTTTCTGTTTTTTGCTACAATTTTTACTTCAAAAATAGTTTTAAAGTGTTTATTGGTGTTTAGATTTTTTTCAGGTATTTTCCTAAAATATATTTTTACTACAGATGTTATCTCAGCTGCTAACTTAGTAACTTTTGATCATATCTGCAGTTGATGTATTTTTTGAAAGATTTTCAAAAAGGGATGTTTTTTTTACTGTGAGCTACCCAATGTAGTTCAGTAAAGTGTATGTAAATGTAAATATACAATTTTATACTTTACATTAAAATGTAAGATCTGTTTTCATGATTCTGTTTTATAGAGTAGTACTTTACTAAATTGAGAATTGAACAGTTATGCTTTTCATATGCCATATACTTGAGTATCATTAGAGGAGAGCTTTGATCCAGCTAGATAAAATTACATTTAATTCATTTCAGACCATACTTTTTGTTAACTACAAACCTAAGTTACGTAGGTTTTTATTTATGTGTATTTATATGTAAATGTCATCAAGTGAATTGTTTATCACTGAAGTCTACCATCCAATATTTGTTTATATGGGATAACTATCTTGCACTAATTACTACAAAAAGTGTTATTAGTGGCCTTTAAATCTCAACTGGTATGTCATGATGTCTTGTCATAATTAATACACTCCACTCTTACCAAGGGTTTCCTCTTGGCTTTTTTTAATAACAAAAGAGAATACAGCATGGAATGGTGTTCTTTTCTTCAACTACTCACATTCGTTTCAGAGTGTATATAATTAAGATTATTCCTATGAGACTTCTTTAAGGGAAAGGGATAAATCACATACAGGGTATGATTTTGTTATAAAATGACAAATGTTCACCTTCAGAAGCTGGTACTAGGGAAGAGCTCTGAACTTGCATGGAGGTGATTTTTCTCTGGATTGTGTTAGCACTGGTTCTGCTAGGGGAAGACATCCACAGGTAACACAGTGGGTTTCTATACACCTGAACCAGGCAAGCTGCTGGATGTGAAGAGGATACGTTTCTGTGTCTGACAGGCTCTGTCTTCCCACAAGCAACCTTAGCTACTATACTTTATCATTCTCAGATTCTCAAACCCATAAAAAGGGGAGAGTGGGGGCAGGGGGGATGTTAAGGACATTCCAGTGTCATCTCCACAAAAGGAGGCCACCAAACTTAATAGTTTCAAGTGCTTTAGAAGCATCTGCTTTGGGGAAAAATGGTTATCATGTTGCTAAATTGTTCAGTCTTGATAGTTGAATGCAAGTTGGTGTGAGTCTTTAGTGAATTGGAAAATGTTCCTTGTGTTAAACTTGGTATGAGATGACCCAGGGTTGCTGTAGTAGTTAAACATTGCTTTCTCAATTAAAGCTTGATTAGTAACTTCATGCAGAAGGATAAAATACTATATAGACACATGCAAGTTCTGTCCCTAAGATACAGCTGAACCAAAGAAAACAAGCCAATACTATCTGTCTTAATAAATAGAGACATGACTCATAACTGAGAGGTGCTGCAGTAGTACATCCTGCTTCAGGAGGATACAAATAGTGGTGAGAACTGTCATATCTCACAGTGAAATAACAGTCTTTTATTTAGCAGTGTTTGTTGTAGTTTTGGAGATTGGTTTGAAGTTAAAAACGTACAGGAGATTTTTCTTTATGCTTTTCTCTGTGTGACTAGATCCACTGAATTGAACAGTAGATGCCAGGGTAAAGCAGAAAGCCAGGCAGCTTCACAGTTTTCTAAAGGGAATGTTAGATGCTCAACTCAGTGTTAAATATTGTCTGTTCCTCTGGGAAAAGTCCCCAAAACCACTCTGAACTGAGTTTGAAAACCTGTGGGTGTTCCCCTCTGCCCACCCTCACCCTCCAT
Organism: Chloroceryle aenea; assembly: GCA_013399075.1. Taxonomy (NCBI): domain Eukaryota; kingdom Metazoa; phylum Chordata; class Aves; order Coraciiformes; family Cerylidae; genus Chloroceryle; species Chloroceryle aenea. The sequence goes on along the minus strand of VWZY01011588.1, from coordinate 131,351 downwards.
TTTCATTAAATGAGCAACTGCATGAAAAGATACTTGAAAATATGGTCTCCCCCCCTCTTTAGTGCACATCAGTCTCCATGTTACAGGTAGAAATTGGTATACTTTGTTGATAACTCTTAAACTGTGTCAAACGCACGTGTGTGTATACACAGAACTACGTGTCTGCTGTATGAAGCATCGAGGTGGGTGCATTCGTTCACTGAGCAAGCTATGCTACTTAGAGCAATTGGTAGAGACTGCTTGTCTTAGCAGGAAAGGTATTGGGTAAGTATGCATTTATGTAGTTAAGCATTTAAACAGAAATATAAAGCCCATTTTATTACATTCTTAAAACTTATGCCAAATCTTAAGTGCTTTTACACGCCTGATATCTTGGCTCAAGCCTTCAGCAGGTCTAGGAATTTGTATTGCTGAAACTTGCACACAGTGTACAGAACTGATCTGTGCCTGCCACTGGTCTGGCCTTCCAAGGACCAGGCAGTGTAAAATCAGCTTGTGTCCCTACTGCTTCATTAGGGTGTCTCACTGTGATTCAGCAGCTCATGCTGGGTAGCTTCAATTCGGTTTTTAAATAAAAAATAAAAAACAATAAAAAAGTCGCTTTATTTTCCAACTTGCATTGTCATTTCTTTGATACTCCAAATAGGTCTTCAATAATCGTGCATCATTTAAAGGTTAGTACACTATATTTCCCCTCTATGTATTTCTCTAAGATACCGAGAGACATCAGCAGTGATAGTGTGCTGTGAGATGGCAAATTACAAATTACTTATTTTCTGAACTGTTACTACAGCTGGCAAAAGATGATAGTTGTGATTTTTCTTAATTTCTACATATAAATAGGAAATAGTTTAATCTCTGCTAAATTAGGAAAGGCTTCTGTCAGATTTGGCTACCACTTCTAGGAGCCATGTTTCTTTTATGTGCTCCTAGGAAAAAGAATCATGAAGCTTGCTGGGGAGTCAGTGCTGGGTCTGAGACCAGGCTGTCAGTCTGAACGGTGTAACTCGGCTGTAGACTTGCACAAAAGAAAGTACTTTCAATCAAAGAGCTAATATCAAATCTGCTTCTTTCTCAGGTAACTGTGAATATCTGTCCCCTTCTGCTTCTGAGCCTGTGGCTTTATTTGTTCTTCTCCCTTGCCAGAAAATCCAGAATGCGTGGAGGTCCTGGAGCTTGGGCATTCAGCAAAGGCAAGAAGTGTGAGAATCCAGGTTTCTTTACCAATGGCTTGTGCACGTGAAAACTTGTCTGCTTATTGCTTCCCTGCTTGTTGGTTTTTTTAATCCCCTCTCTTTTCCACAGCTCTCTGAGTTTAGCAAAAGTGTTGCCTGTCTGTAGGAATTTGCCTAAAGACAAATTTGGTAAACGAGGGAATAGTTTCTTTGGATGAAAAGCACCTCCCCAGACTGCCTCAGAGGCACAGCAGTGAGGGGTTTCAGCCTTGGGCAGTTCAGGGATTCGCGTGTGGGTCTGTGCACTCACCAGGAATTACCTGTTTACAAAGCTGTCCTTTCTTTTTTTTTTTTGAAGTCTCAGATATGTCTGGACTGCTTTAGTCGGCATCTTAAAAGCATTAGTGTAAATTGGCTTATGGTATTGTTTTCTATTGCAATTACCAGACCATTATGTATGTCTTATGCCTCAGAATATTGATTTGAGTGTAGGACTGCTTTACAGTTCTGCAACTTCTTCCATATTCCCATATAAGTGAACAAACTGTCAAAAACTATGGTGAAGAAAATAGCCATTTATTTGCTGACATCTAGGGTAAGAAAATAAAAATGCTTTGGAAAATTACTTCTGCTCAAAATGAAAGTATGCATATGTCTCAGGCCTAGAATGTCCCTTAAGCAAAATAGTCCCTTAAGCAAAAAACCCATAACTGATCATGCCAAATTTTGATTGCTCATCAACTCTTAAATGAGTGTGATTTCCCACTATGTGATTAATACTGAAAGTACAAAAATGCCAGATTCCAAAGGAAATGAAATATACATCTTGGGAAAATAGGTACTTTTGTCATTTGGCTCGTGCAACTCTAAGCTTTCACAGGGATTGTGTAAACTCCTTTGTTGTTTTGTGCAAAGTTGACAGTTAAGATAAATTTTCCTATTCTTTCAAGGAAGTTCCATGAAGCACTGAAATCCTGCGAAGTTGTCAGGAAAGAGGTTTACTTCAGATGTCTGTAGTGACCTTTTTTTGTTTAAAGCTGGTGAAAAACACTACCATTTCCTTATCTGATGTGATTTTCATAGGTTTGTATGGTAACTTTCAAAAAAACCCAAATGATTACTCCTTTACTTAACCAAGATTCCCCCAAAGTGAGTGGTTTATGACCTGAAGAATTATGGTAAATGTTGATGCACGACCAACATGCCAACAGGAAAATAGAAAGCTTTAGGCAGCTTTTGATTGCAGGGAAAACATTCAGTAATTTCATCTGTCATCTTTTTAGGGAAGAATAATTGAAGATACAGGTGATTACACGATTTCTTGCAAAAAGAGAATTAAAAAGAAATTGTATCCATATGTCTGCTGTGTTTGGAAGGCCCCTAGGAGCATGTGGGAAGTGACAAGTACGTAATAGTAAAATGCTACAACAAAGGAAACATATTTTTCATGTGCCAATTACAGGCAGGTTTTGAAGGTCAAGAAAATGTAATATAACTTCATCCTCAAGTTGTGCAAGCTTCCAAAGAAAAAAACAAAACAAAACAAAAAACCCAAACCCAACCAACCAACGCTCCCCTGCCCCCCCCTTAGAATTTATGACTCTGAGGAGAAAAACAGTACTTCTAAGAAATCCTTTTCTCTGTTTGAGATCATTACTGAGAAAAATGATAGATATGGAAGTACTGAGTGCTGGGATTTTATTTTTTTTGTCCAGGCAGTTGACTGAAGTTTAAGTTAAAATTGTTGAATTGTTATTTGTTTTAATTGAAGCCCAGTAACATGGTTTGCTTTTGTGCCTCTGCTTTGTTTGAAAGGTACTGAGAGAAAGGGCTTTCTCTTGTAAAGTGTGATTCTTTTGACAAAATAGAATAATGGCTTGTTCGGTACTCTGACAAATATTCAGTAATGTGGGTGTTTCTTTTAATAATTATGATCTTGAATCACGCCTCTTACAACAAAACAAAACAAACTTGAGGGAAGTGTAGGATTAGTAGTTCACAGAGGCTTTACCACCAAAAAGAGGTGGTAAAATTTACCAGGCTTTAGTGCAGTAGACACTACCCTTCCTCACTTTACTGCAGAGCTACAGCACACGCCATCGTTCTGCCATGTAGCTTCAGGACAGCTAATTACTTTCAAACATTACCAGATCTCACAGTCACTACTTTTTTAGATTTTTTTTTCCAAGTGTGAAGGGTAGAGAGACATCAGAAGAAAACTGTGTTCTGTACTGATATCCAGTAATCCAAGTAAGGGAGAGATGTAAGTTTCCAGGCATGAGACCAGCTTCAATTAGAGTTTGTACCTTAGACACCAAGTCAATTAATCACAGGCATAAATCCATAGAAAAGCAGCACTTCATTCGTTCCTGTGTTCCTGGAACTGTGTTTTTGAATAGATGGCTAGTGCGAAGGTAAGTGGAAGTAGCAGACCTCCAGTAATCCTTTCAGATGAGTTATACAAAGACCCTGATTGGTTTTGGGGTTGGGATTTTTTTTTTGTTCATGTGAAATTTGCTGCAAAAGTGCTGCTTATGAAGAGGTATCCTGGGCTGCTGTGGTGAGTGTAGTCATACTGAAAAAGCATGTTTAAATCCTAAAAATAGTCATATAGTTAAGACTCTTAGAATGTGACCTCATCTGAGAAAGTAAGGGCCTCTGAAAGAAAATTTTGTCAAGGACCTTGTATGTGAGCTCAGACCTCTGCATTACTGAGCCTGTGCAACAAGAGTCACTTCTCTAGCTTAAGATGCGAGTTGCACGGGACATAAGCATCGCTAAACTGAACTAGGTTCTGGTTCTTCTACATGAATTCCACTGATGGCAAAAGTGAAAAAGTGACAAAAACATTTCAAGTACTCAGGTCTATTTTGTGCCATTTCTATTAACTTCTCCAAATGTTAGGCCATAAATCCAAAATTCAGATGCTTGTATTCAAACAATCTGATGTTAATTTTTTCATAGCTCTTGTCAAAGCATGTTTGACGGACTGTTCTAGAAACACCTGCTCTAGAGGCCGTGTGCACCCTTTGCTATTAAACAAAAGAAAATTGGCTACAAAACAGCTGACCACCCGACGTTAGTAACTTAAAAAAGAATGAGGAAGGCAGGGTGACCAGCACTGGAATATTGCTGTGGAACAGGAGGAGAATGGCAGGGTGGCTCAGGGATGGCATTAACTCACTGTAGCTGAGAGAGGAATGAATTATCCACCATGCGGTACTGTCTGTTGCTAAGAGAATAGAGTTTTGACCAGTGGGGTCAAATCTAGAAAACCTAATTTTTGCACATTATAAAAATACCTTGACAGTGCTGCTTCAATTACCCCTCTATATGCTTCATTAGACATACTCATTCCAGATCTGTCCTTTTGACATGAGCTACCTTTGTGCACCTATCCTGCATCTACTCCTTGGAGATAATCCTCAGCATATGGCAGGGGTCGGTCCTGGTGCAATACTCCTGGCTGTCCCTGAGTGACTTGAGCAGACAGAAGAATCCTGAACATCTTGGAGTTACTCTTCCACTTAAGCCACAGTGCCAGGTGGGAAGGGAAGGGGCGTAGGGGAGATATTTGGTCCACTCCTCCCCCTTAGCACTGCCACCGGTCCCTCGCTTATACTTGCAGCAGCAGATGGATTGTGGGGGTATGGGATGTCACCCCTCAGCCACTTGGGGAGGCATCCTCCTCTGCCACAGCCTCAGCAGCGTGCCAAAAAGGATTCATTAATGATGCTTGCAGCAGCACTCGCTCCCCTTCTGTGCTCTGTGACCCCCAGCAGCGAGGTCAGAGCACAGCTGTGGCCTAGAAAGCCCTGGTAGCACGCTGCAGGGGAGAGGTGGCCTGGAGAGACGGTCCCCTCGCCCACAGCGATGGATCCTGCAGGGTCAGCTATGACTTTCTGCACCTCTCTGCCCTTTGCCCCCTCCCTCCTGTCACGGGCCCTGTACACTCCTGCAGCTTCACAAGTGCCTAGCAAGAGGCATGAGGGTTAAAATCTGAGGGGTTTCAAAAAAACAACAGTTTTCTTTAGCTGAATAATCAGAAAAAGCAATTGATCCTTTTTCAAAATTGTAGTTTGAGTCAGCTACGAGTGCTCCTATAGCACGTATACCAGTATATAATCTGTGCTGTGTCAATTTGGTCTGCGCTAAAAATTCATCAGAGGAACAGCCCATCTGTAAATATGCTTGGTTTTTGTTTGGCTTTACTACGGATTAATCTAAACCCACCGCAGAGAGACCCAAACAGCTCTTGGAGGTTTCATCGGGTACCCATGATAGGGTTCAACAAAGGCTCAAAATCAATCTTTACAAATACTTCAGTATTCGGAGGATTTTGAAACCTGGTTTGCACAAACAGCTGCCAGGATAACTCGATTACGCAAATGCCCGTGGAAAGCAAATATAAGAGATATGAGACCAAAACCACCTATCTTTAAAGAAAAAAAAAA
>VWZY01011588.1:97366-124816 GCA_013399075.1 Chloroceryle aenea | reverse complement strand
AGGCTTTCCCTGAATAGCAGCTTTTTAATTCTGGTACTCGTGATCGCTGCCTCTTGAGAGTTGCGACTTGTATATATGCTGCAGTTACATTTTTAATAGCTGGTTTTGTTTGTCTCGATAAACGTGTATATTAGGCTGAACCACAGGTAGGTGGGTAAGGCTGGAGAAATATAAGCCCGGTCTCTTCCTATGCATATTGTAAATTCTTCTCACTAATAGATTCATTTAATAATTTCTGCCCTAGATAGGCCTGGAAATTTTCAGACTATGTTGGAACAGTTCATTTCCAGAAAAATAGGTAGGGGCCTTGCACAGTAGTTTTCTACTTTGTTTTTTTAATTCAGCTAAGATTCTGTAGTTCAGGCAGTTAACTGCAATATGGAAAATACCATTAAAATTGAAATGAATGCTGTAATCTCAAATTTCTGAAGGGAGCTGTAAACAGGTACTAGGAAACTGCAAGGGAAGACAATGAAGGAAAAGGAAAGAAAAAATATTCTACTTGACCTGTAATTCATAGCGATCTACAAGTATTTTTAAAATTTATTATTTTTTAACAAATTATAAAAACTAAACTGAGTAATCTTACTGCTGTACTTCTTGTCCCAGCATGAATCATATAGGGAATGAATCAACAGTTAATTTTGCAGGAACCCTTTAAAGTATATAATAAATGAATTAAATTTGATTTCTTCTTGGATTTCAATTCATTCTGTCAAAAGATTGGACTTACTCAATACAATTAATAGCATTAAATTTTTATCAAATGCATTTAGCTTTATTTTTTTTATTAAGGTGCTGAAGTCTATAACTTCTCAACATTTTAGTATGCTTGTTAGGATTCTTTAATGCTTTTGTATAACATTTGTTATTTTATGTTCATTGTATAGAAAATGCAATGAATGTACACCTCTCCTGTGACCTAACAAGTACCCTTTAATAAACCTCAGTAGCGATCTTACGAAATCCTGCTGATTCAAAGCAAACAGGTTATGAATCTTCATTTGTCTATTTATTTATTTATAAATAGCATGGATCCCCTTCTGATGGGAAAGAAGTCAGCTTCTAGAAGGAGGAGGAGGGGGTTTTTACTAAATGATCTTTAAAGTACCTTCCAACACAAACCATCCTGTGATTAATGTGTTTATTGCTGTGGGTTAGATTTGACGTTCTTAGGTCACGGGCATTTTACTGCTGTTTTACTGCATCTTTACAGTTCCGAGATTCTGTAAACGGAGGAGCCCTTTGCTAGCATCAGGCTAGGAGTTGCTATGTAAGATGAACTGTATTCGTTTACTTGTCCGTCTGTCTACATGTAAGACTGCCTTCCACTACGTATTGTTTTAAGATTTGTAAAATAACGTATGAACTTTTGATCCCGAAGTACTGTATTTACCTGGATATTGATCCTTGCTCTTGTAAATTCGTGAAGTAATTGGTTTGCTGTAGTTGGGGGGCAGGTGACCGTGTGTATGTATGTATATTGCATACACACAAACTTGTTAAATAAGATCCAGGTGGTAGGCTGTTAGCCTGTGTAAGGGCATTAATTCTTGGAATTAAAAATCTTCGATTCTTCAGGTGGAGTTGAGAACTCAAGAGCATGGATCATGCAATTCCCTCCACTTCTCCCAGCCTAGTCCATAGTTTATTGTCACTAGGGTCTTTTCACATTTCCCGTTTTCCAGTGTCTTATCTAATTCATGAATTAATCCATGTGGTCTGTAGCCAAACTGCAGATGTTGCTTTATCAGGGTTTTGGTGAAAATGATGCCAGACTGAATATTGTATGCAATCGTAGGACGTCTTGCTAGTGATCTTCTCACACTGCTTTTGTTATGCTGAAAATGAAGAAAGTGGGGGAATTTAATAAAAATCTAACTGCTTTTGCAGCCTGTAAGTGTGAGGGGATAATTCTGAAATGTACTTCTTCACAGTTCATGGTATTGTCTCTCCTGAAACGTGATTTCTGAGATGATTACAACTGTAAATCGCTGTTCAGTAACCTGAAGATGTATCAGTGCAAGCTCTTATCCTAAAGCCTAAACACTTAGAGGATCAGCGTTCTATTCTGTAGTATTCATTTGTGAAAGGTAATTTTTATATTTTATGTGCTCATAGGTGAAACTATTAGGTCTTCTTATCTCCGTGTATTAATGTATTCGGTTTTCCTTATTCAGTTTAACTGTTTTAATGGGATTTAGCACAAATCGTTTAAAGAGTTATATTGAATTGAATGTTTCATATTTCTGGTTAAAAAAAAATACTAATGAACCACTGTTTTGTTTGTTTCTTTTCCCTTAAGTCACATTATCCTACCTCGGTGGATGGCTTGGCCTCTAGAATAGTTCAAGACTCTTGGATGATCACACTTTATGCAAAATCTGGAATCTTCCTGCCTGGAGTCCTTTCTGTTTTCTAAGGGTAACTATTTGTAAGTTTTTATGAACCGTATTTTACGAGCGTAACACATGTTGTGATAATCAGCTGTAGATGTCATTTTTATGGATTGGAACAGTAAACTGAAAAAAAAATAATTTAATGGGGTGTAGAGTACAAAGTAAAATGCATTAGGCTTACTGAATAGTATAAGCTCTTTGGTTTGAATATTCTGAATTTGCAGTGTATGCAGGGTGGGGTTTGTTTGGTTTTTTTTTTTTTTCCTTCTCCCTTTATAACAAGGAAATATTATAACGTAACAAAGAATTTCATATTGCCATAAGATAATATTTCTTGGAAGTTCATTAACTAAGGCCACAATCTTATAGTGAGGTCCAGTGTTCAGCTGATGAAATGGAGTGTTACAGTCTTTTCTTGCGTGGAGAAGTCACTTTGGATACTGAAGAAAAGTTTTGTATTACTCTATCAGAGAAGATGTAAAGTGATTTCTGGTTTGGTGATTGAAAATTATTTAACCAAAATATCCCATCCAGAGAGCTAGAGTAAATGCATGGTACTCTCAGGAAGAGAGCTTTTTCGTTGTTTTTTTTTTTTCTTGGTTGCTTTTACTGTTACTGGTCTGATTTTTCTGTTCAAGTATGGGCATGCCATTTTGATATAGATATAGCTTATTAACTTTTGTTATTAATGGATCTTCAGTTATATTACTGTACCACTAAAATACATGTCAGAATTATGTAGGTAAATACATCCAGTATCTCTATATTTAAAGTAAATAGATACTGTAAAGAAAATGGATTGAGAACTTTTCAGTGGATTAGAACAAGCCGTGAAGAGATGTCATCACATTTGCAGTTGTTAACGATCATTTGTGTCTCCAATGAGATACTTTGGTGGAACTGTGGTGGTTTGGTTCTTGTTGTTTGGATTGGTTTATGTTCTCATTTAATTACAATGTAGTTTTACTATGGGAGTTTTATAGACTTAGTAACTCTTGATCATGTGTTAACTTTTGCTAACTACTATTGATCCTTAGCATAAATGATTCCCGCCCTTTCTTCTGCTTAGAAAAAAAAAAAAAAGCCCAAGATTTCTAAACACATTTTCATTAAAAATACACACCCGTTAGCATCATTTGTACATGTGGAACTAAATACACAAGTGTAGAGGGAGAGAGGAAGAGTGGTTTAGTTTGTTTTTGTGAAAGACTGAAGTTTTTCTCCACGTAACATTGATACTGCTTCAAGCAACTTTCTGTATTAGCCTCTAGTGATATCAGCTGCAGAGAAATACTGTTCGTTGCTGTTGTAAGCAGCCCAGTTCCACTTGTTTAGCTTGTGGAAGGTACACATCCTAACCGAGGAGTTTCTTCTCTCAGTGTGCTCTGAAACCTAGCTGTGATAGTTTGTAAAACAAAGCTCTTATCAGTGCTTTATGAAATAAGTGGGAGTAAGGACTTTAGGAAGATGTCCTTTAAGTGCTGGAATTTTTGAGTTTCCATGAGACATAACATAAACAGGTTTTGTTGGAGGGGTTCAAACTAACTTTTAAAGTAAGGTAAAACTTACTTCCAAATGCTTTGTAAACACTGCTTCAGCTTCTAAAATACCATTGTGTGATACATGTTATTCTCCACTTCCAGAAACAGTGAAGTGACAGTGGGAAGGGTATCAATTCCAGACTAATTTCTGTGCTAGACTCAGTTTTCTTCTCATTCCTTTCCTCTGCTCAATAAATCCTGTTTAGCCTACTCTTGTTTTCAAAGTGCAGGAAAGGATGTTATGTGCATCCACAGGTGTGGGGTCTTTTTGGGCCTTGTTTTTTGGGGGTGAGTTCAGACTTCTTCTAAGTCTAAAGAGTAGCGTATTTTGGTTCTTAGTTGCTTTAGTAGTAATGGATTTAGGGGTATTATAGGTCAGGGTTTGGTGACCAAAATGCTGACATTAATTATTCCTTATTTGAGCAGGTATTATTAGGTCATTTCTAACTCGTGTAAAGAAGTTGTTACGTAGAAGTTTAGCTATGGGAGTAAGCTGCACTCCTCCCTATGCACTTTTAGCCTCTTGTGCCTTCCCCAGCGGTTACTCATCTTGGCTAAACTGGGGCAGGGCTGGGGGGGTGGGGAGGCAATGGGAGGCAATACATTTTTGTGAAATTTTAAGTGTCTTCAGGTCCAAATTACTTTTTACTTTGGTGTTTTCTAAGGTGTTTAATCCTCCTTCCCTCACTTCCTCTTAATTTTGCTAACAGCCAAGATGTGATGTTATGGGGATCTCCAACAGTTGCTGTGGACACCAGATCAGATACACTGTTCAGTGTAGTCTGACAGCTTACTGTGTTACGTAAGTCATGTTTAAGTGATCAGCATTAAGTCCGGATGGGAGAAAGGATTTACTCTGTCTGTTAACTGTACCTTCAGACTTACCTTTTCTTGTGCAGCTTCTTACACAGGGAATACTAGTCAAGACCCAGTCCACCACTCAGTTAAAACTGTTAATGAAGTGTTGCCTAAGCTAAAATGTATGTTGGGTAGGGGAAGGATTATCATTAAGACTAGTATGCGGCATACATCAAATAATTCTGGGAAATAACCATAACTGCAGGGCTGTTTGTCTTCCTTTGCATTTCCTGCAGATAGATGTGTGCTTCTGAGATGTGTGTCCATGGAAGAGAGGGGAGAGCCGGAAATCAGGTTATCAGTCGGCTTCGGTCCGTCACTAACGCAAGTTTGCAATACGAAGAGACTTCTGTCTCATCTTTGTTACATGCTTTCTACAGTTGTGAGCTGAAGGAGACTATGAGAAGGAATTACCCAAATCACAATAGCAAGAAGTCTCTGGTTTTGATTTTATTTTTAATACTTAAGTTGCATTACTGAAAACTAGACAGGCAGCTTTCACTCGAGGTGCTTATGACTTTTCAAATCTCCTACTGCCCGATGAGAAAATTTAATTTTCCACTCTAGGGCACTCTTAGGCTGAAAAATGCAACACTGTGACTGTATGAAAAGGATCAAACAAGTCTGAATTTATTAATATCCTAAATAGAAAACCCAGAAGGGACCATTACCAATGAAATGATTTTGATTTGCATACACTGGGCCAAATACTTTATTGATGGTTTTGGTATTTAACCATATTCTTTAATGGTACATTAATAACTCTTCTATAGTTGACTGTAGCGCTTGTTTGGGGCATGAAAAGTTCGTGTTCAGACAGTACTAACTGTGGCAGTTTTGTCTTATATACTCATGTGTTTTGAAGCTCTTCTCAACTGAAAATTAAAGCTTTGTGCAGTTCTAAGTTCTGAACATTGTTTAACTTGCTCTTAAAACCTTTTTTGGAAGGTGAGGAAGAGGAAATTGTGAAGTGGTTCGCCCTGATAGAAGTAATTGAGGTTTTTCACATGCTGCATTCTTCTTTGTGACTGTTTCCAGCTGTATTTCCTAACCAAGTGTCAGTGGCAGCTGCACTGCACTATCAGACCCTGTGACAGATGGAGCTGTGTGTTTCCTCCAAAATGGTGGCACGAGTCCTGTGTCATCCCCAGTGCACTGCAACGTGATATTTTTTTGTTTGTTTGTGTTTGTTTTGGTTTTTTTGTTTTCTTGGTTGCCTGGAATGTTTCTTTTGAGTAGCAGCATACTCTGACCAGGCCTGTTTGTTTGGTATTCTGCAGGGATTTGCCAGCCAGGGACATGCCTCTTCCCTCCAATTTATTTTTTTTTAAACCCTGGTATGGTGTAGGGTTACAGTGCATGGATGCTTCTTCCTGTCTTAGCAGGGAGGAGTTTCTATGAAATGTCCTCCATGGATCTCGAAGAAACCAAGGAAAATATTTTAAGGGGCAGAATTTCTACTTACAGCCTCCTTTGTAGTTCAGTGATAATGATGGAGGGTTTGGCATTCCTGAATATTGAGTTTGCTTTGCTTCCTTTTTTTTTTTTCCTGTATCTGCAAAATAATTAAAGAATTCTGCCATAAGTGGCCTGTGGCTCAGTTTGCATTACTGTAATGAGAGAAGAGGAGAACGTGCCGGAAGAAAAAAAAATCATTGAGAAGTGGTGTTCCTCATTTGTTCTTGGTTTGTTTTCTTTTTTCATGACAAAATGTTTTAAAATAGAGCATCTAAACTCAAAAAAAATTGTTTGTTGAACTTGAAGAAAAAGTTCAAGAGAAGGGTGACTTAGAGCTTGCTTCTTTTCTTATTGAACAGCTGTGTGTAGACCTCATATTTGAAGCTGACAAGCTTTAATATTTTTCAGTTTATTTGCTTTAAAATTACAGAGTTACCAGACTGGCAAGTTCCAAAATCCTGTTACTTGATCCATTTTTTTTCCACATCTGAGGAGGTTCCTGGAATTAGGCTGGAGTAAAGAGGGTGCAATTTCTGTGGATGCTCTTTGTGTTTTAGTGTGCCCAACTTGTGCTGCTCTGAACTGTCTGTGCCGTTCTGTCAGCTGATGGAAAGGACTGACAGCTGTGCACCAGTCGCTCAGCAATACAGGATTGCCCAGGCATGGTAGTGTGGATTTTTGTGTGGACTTCTCTTTCTTTTCCTTAATACCAAAAATTGAAGTGGGGGAGCACTGCATAATTAATGTCATCAACGTCTTACATTGCCGAGTAGCGCTGTCGAAAGAGAGCATTTGAGTAGCGTGTGAATTTTGGGCTTGGGGTGTGTGTGCTAACACATAAGGCTACAAAAGGACAAGTTACGAGAAAATATGGAGTAGTTGTTAAGGATATGACCCTGTCAGAACTTCTTGTGCTAGAAAGTAAAGCAAAATGCCTGATAAAATGTAGATTAGCTGGTAACAAAGGGGCTTTGTATCTTTTGTAGGTCAGCAGCTGAGTGTGTTTGACAAGAACTGAAATTTAATGTCTCCTGTAGCAACCATGACACTAGTCATTTTTAAATCCACTGTACCAGTGGTACTCTGGTTTTCAGTAGCCTTTTCCAAATTTTTATGTAACCTCTGAAGTTGTCTAGAGAGACTTAGGGATCCTTGCAATTATGCAAAAATCATACTAAACAGGCAGAATTTCTACAAGGTAGGACTATGTATGTGTATTAAAAAAAAAAAAGTCTGACATTTAGAGAGGGGAGGCTGTTAAGTAGAAACATTTGAAATTGGAGCAAAAATATTTCTTGCAGTTCTTTTTTATAATTCAGAGTGCTGTCATGCTCAAACTTTGTTGCATATTTCTAGAATGCTCTGGTACAATTTTTCTGAAGGAAATTTGAGGAATGAAAAGGAGAGTGTCTGCATCTATGAGCCTGAAATTTAAACATTTTAAGTTGTTTTAGTGAAATGATACATCCTCACCTATGATAATTTGCTTGCTTTTCAAGCTTGCTTACAGAATTTAAATAGTAGCACATTTTTTGAGATACTAGAAATTAACATTATTTATATAATTCAAATAGATCAGTTTAGTATTTCCTGTATGTCTATCAAAGTGTAAAAAGATATTTTAAAAGTATACTAAAAGCAGTAAATTGTCAAAACCAAGCATTCTGAATGTATAAAATATTGGAATTACTGTTCCCAGTATGGTCTTAATTTCATTCCCTTGTGAGAGTGAATTTTGGTCTGCTTTAGTTAGTGGAGAAAAGGGAGAAAAGAAAAAATTCAAAACCAAGCAAACAACAAAACAAACCAGTGTGCAGTTTATGGGAAGGATGATGCTTGGTGAACAAGTAGACATTTTGATGTGTATTTTTACTCTTCATAGTAACAGTATGAGGTAATGCCTTGGGTAGTACACAACATTTAAATGCTACTTAAAATGGAGAGTTAATAACTTTGTTGTGAGTTTTCTATAATTTGCAGACACTAATTGTCTTTGTTATAAGTGGGTATGTTTAGCAGCAGTTATACTGTAAAGTCCTGCATAATTGTGATTTACATATAGACTGTGTCTGTAATTATTGTTTGCTGACAGTGTTATTGATAGTTTCACTGAAGATGTCCCCCACACACGCACACTGCTTTCCAAAATACTTTCCATTCCTATGTTGGTGCCTGAACTCTGTATGCAGATTTATTCTGATTTTGTTTGTAATGGAGTGCTCAGTACTGTCTGATTCCATTTGCTCTAAACGGGGTGCTGGAGTGGGGGAGTTATATGTGATGAGTGGGGGAAGATCATCTGGGTGAACACCACATCCAGACACATTATGTTTTTTTTAAAGAGGTTCAGCTGGTGCTATGGCAGTTCATCAGGAAACTTTGAAGTAAAACAGATTTCCAGAGTTAAAAAATTGCAGCACTGGTACAACTACAAGTAAAGTCAGTTGTTTTAATACTGAACGTGTTAGTAAACTGAACTGTAGGCCAAGCTGCTACCTCTTAGTAAAAATGCATTCTTACGACACATGTATTTAGCTATGTACCTAAAAAAGGAAGTGGGTATGATCAAGAAGTCTTAAACCAGTCTAGCAACTCTGTTTTCTCTTGTGTGCCTCACTGAGAGGTATGCACTGCTTGCTTACTCTCTGTTTCTCCAGCAGAGCTGAGTTCTCTAGCAGTCTTGTCTAGGCAGACGGATGTAGCCATGGAACCGTGCAGATCTGGAGGAATCCCAAAAGTAAAAGAGGCTTTATCCTGCTGCCTTCTCCTTGTCCCCAAAAGTCTAGCAACAGGCTGGCAGCTGCAGTCATCAGCTGAGCTATTGCTGGCAGTGTCGAGTGCTCACATGAAAAGGAAGTTGGGAGGCCCTCTGCACCGTGCAGGGTCTGCATCATTGTGTATGAAGAATCTGCCCTTAATCTGCCACTGGGTGTCTAATTTATGATTGCTTAATATTTTTATTTTTTCTGTTTGGGAGTGAGGTGTCTGTATTCCATGGACACATTATGATGTATGTAATCAAGATTTTACCAGTGTTTCCCGTGCATGCTATACTCCTTTTCTGTTTATATAAGTGATTGCCCAGTGCTTGTTGTCCCTAATAAAACACTTTCTGTTTTGAATGGTAGTTGCAAAGTATCCAAGCATGTGCTTGTTTGGATCACGTGTATTTCAGGTGTGTGTGCATACAGGTTTTTGTACCACAGTGTTCTAGACCTACAATATTTCAATGCAAAAGCACACAAAGCAGACTGAAAGCAACTAAATTCTATTTCTTTTCTTTTAGCTATTTACCGCATTGGTCACTTTTAAAATGCCATTTGATAAGCTCCTGCTGGCTGTCCTTAGTACTAAGTCAGTAGCAGGTTGTGAGCCAGCAGCCATGAGCACCCATAATCATTCTGTGAGCTCTGTGGCTCAACCAGCCAATTTTCCTCCCACCGTTTAGCTAAACTGCTAAGCTATGGAATGGATATAAAGATCTCATGGGAGGCCTTGTTGTTGGTCTTGCTTGGTGGTTCAACTGTAGGAACATAACTTTTAAGTCACTGAGGAAGAGTGAGAGAATTGAGTTCTACAGACAGCTCTCAGAGACACTGAGAGAGACATTAAGCATACCTTGATGAGGTAAAAGGGGGTGTTGTAACTATTGTTAAAATCTTGCTCACTGTACCTGGGAACAAATGTTAACATGAAAATGTTGAAACTTTAATGGTCTTAAATAACTAAGTTTAATTTGCCATAGAGTTAAAAGTAAACATTAAACCCAAAACTCTAGAAATAGTTAACATTTTTTTAACAAGTTACTGTATTTCCTTCCTGGTTTTGGTTTAAAAAACATAATAAATTGTGAAACAATAGAGCTGGAAAGGGAATCTTCTCAATGAAAGTAGTATCTTGTCTAGATATTTTTTTTTCTTTTCAATGTTATGTGGCATTAGAGTCCAAGTTAACCAACACATTGCATGCTGCAGGCTTTTCAAAAGTGTGTGTTGAGATCTTGCAGAAGAAGTAACAGTCTTGCCCACGGTTAATTCACAGTTTCTCTCTTTCAGGTTCATGTTGGGGAGAGGTCTAAAACGCAAGCTGAGTGACTATGAGGAGAACATGGCTGGTCTCTCGAGTGCCTTTGATTCCAGTCGAAATCTGCCATATCCACTTAAGAGGCAGTTGGTGCTTAATATGTGCCTCACCAAGTTACAGACGTACAAAATGCTGGTGGAACCCAACTTGCACCGCTCTGTACTCATAGCCAACACAGTACGGCAAATTCAAGAGGAGATGAGACAAGAGAGTAATCAGCAGCCAATTAATGTCTGCCCTGGCATTACTCCTAGTTCTCACAGCTACACAGGGATGGAGTCATCTGGGATTTCTCTGCAGTTGCCTTCAGGTATTAGTCAGCAAGAGTCTAACTGTTGTGACTTGCGGTCTGTAGAAGACCCAATTGAAAATAGCCTGCTGATAGTTTCAGATGATGATATGTCCTCTGCTATTTCATCTATTCTGAAGGATTTAGACTTTGTAGAAGATATAAGCCCACCAACTTGTCTGGTTCCTACTGGAGACGACCAGCCAAAGTTTCCAGAAAATACTAGCCTAAAATTAGAAGATGATAGACAGGATTTGAAGGGAGCTGAATGTGTGTTTGGTTCCTTTGAGATTTCAAATTCAACTAGTTACTTGAAGGATTTGGCAATAGATGACATTTTTGAAGATATTGACACGTCAATGTATGATTCAGACTTTTGTTGCCCTCCACTACTGCCGCCCAGACCACCATCTCTTGCTATGGAAGAACCATTGAAAACCTTCCCATCTTGCAATTCTTCTTCAGCAAGCAACATTCAGATATGTAGAACAGATCTGAGTGAGTTGGACCACATCATGGAGATTCTGGTTGGATCCTGATACTTGTTTTACCCAAAGATACTTTTTAACTGCCACTTCCACTTGGTTTCAGGATACAAGCCACTGGAAAAGTTGTAAAGAATTCTTTAAAACACAAACTCAAAATAATTTGTCCATAGAAGGATTTTCTAAATAATTCCAAAACTTCTAAACCTAAAGAGTGGCAGATTTTTTTTTTTAAGAAATATTTATTTATCAGAACTGTGCAATCATCTTTTTCCTTCCAGGGTGTGTGTGGAACAATAGCCACATACCCTTATCACCCCTCATGCCTCTTTCAATAAACTTTTTTATGTGCAATTTTTAATTTGTCAGAAGAATTTACATGCAAAACAAGTTTCATATGAGATGATCTTTTACAAAGCCTCCACTTTATTTTTAATATCAAAGTCTATGCCAAGTCGGCGTTTGTCAAGTTGCATAGGTGGATTGCGTGGATTGCAGATGCGTTACTAGAGATGGGTATATTTTAGAAATGAGACACGCTTTGCTTTTGTTTGGTCAGAAAAGCAGATCAAGACATTTATCAACAAAGTCTCTTGCATTTTCTAAAGCATTCAGAACTATTTATTTTTGTAAATTTTATAGTCTTTCTACATTTTACTACGTTATTTCATCATAGTTCAAATATAATGGACTTCTAGTTGGATGTGTTTAGCACTACCTCTGAGCTGAAATGCTTTAACTCTTTCCAGTGCTTCGTCTAAGACTGCAGATCTTTTTGTTGTTTTTGGTTTTTATTTCCTTTCTTTCTGGGAGAAAATACTTCTAACTCATTAAGCTGATCCTTTGACAGTGACCTAGCTGATTTGTGAAATCAAGGGTATTCAATGTTTAAAAACTTTTAAGTATTTACAAATGTAATTTATATGTAGATTGTGCAATTTTAACATTCTTCTGTCAGTATTACGTGCTTAGATTTTGAATAATCTTGGCGTTCTTAAATTAAAACTTAGTATGTACAGATAGCTTTTTAATCTGTTTTGGAAAACACTGTCCTTCAACCCTGCTTTCACTACAAAGTTTGAGATGATTTTTATGTGCAATATTATTTAAAAGATACACATTTGTATACCTGGCATTGTGGAAAGATGCTTCAAACTTACAACTTCTAGCACCTTCAGAGGATACTCATGAGAGTCAGCATTTCTGTATCCTTTAAGAAACAAAGCTGAGAACACTTCTTACTACACCAGTGCTTACTGCTTTGACTACTCCTGAGGTACTCGCCATTATGGGGTGAGTCAGGGCTGATGACCAAGTTCCATCAGGTGGCTGTGCCTGTGAGAGCTCGGGTGCAGCACCAGGGCTGGCGCCTGTCTGGGCTTTGGAAGCATTGTGGTGGCAGCTGCTGCTGCAGATTGTCCCGGGGAAGGAGGGGTGCCTGTGTATGGCAGGTGTGTATAGAACTAGATACAAGCGCACTCATTAACTGAAGGTGAGATTTTCAGTGAGAACTATTTTACTGTAAGGCAGTGTGGATGCTGTTTCAGCTTGAACTGAGGTGTATATTGATCCTTGCTACCGTCTTCTCAACTACACACTTGCACATTTGCTTTTGGTTTGTTTCTTAATTTTTTTAATTGTAAAACTTTTACTTTGTTCTTGAAAGCTGCAGCACCTGTCTTGTAAGAAAATTTGCAGTTGTAAAAGCTTTGCTTTGGTTTGTTGGGATTTTGGATTATTTTGTTTGGGTTTTTTTCTGCTGAGACTTTTCATGAATGGGGTATTTGGGGGGGTGGGGGGGAGTGTTCCCTGTGTGTTGCATCTCACAGAAGCTGAAATCCTGGCCCTATTGCAGGGGCCAGGGTGTCACCTCATATTTTTAGTCTTAACTGATGCTGTGGCACACCTACTTGGTGCAAAGTTCTCCATTTTTTTTCTGTGACTGTTTTGGTTAACAGCTGCCGATACAATTTGGTATCCCAAACCAATGGAGAGCCAGTTCAGGTCACCTCCTTTCAGCCATCTGGGTTGTTTAGCAACCGAAGGGTATAAATGTATTTATATGCATATAATGTATTGATTCTAATATAAAACTTCTGATCTAAAGTATTTTGAATTGCTGGATAAAGGGATTTGTTTGAAAAGTGTATAAATAGTTCTTGAAGAGGTACAGCTTCAGAATGTACACAGATTGTGCATTGTGTATAGACTACTCTGGCTTTTCCTCAGCCTCTACTTTTGTATTAAAGATATGACTGAATAAATCCTTGAAATATTAAGGGCCTTCTGCACTGTGATGAAGCAGAGTTGTGGTTTAAAATGTCTTTAAATTCAGTGATGAGGGATAAAATAAGACTGCATCTAATTTCTTTTTGCATTTGAAAATATGGAATGTTACTATGCAGCAAAGATATTTTGGTATGAAAATAGTATCATGTAGCAAATAGTGAACGCTTAATAAATCCACTCTACCTTGCAGCCCCTACGGGAATGTAAGAGAAGACAGCTTGCTTTTCAGCATTGACATGCATAAGTTTTTTGTATACGTAAGAAAATGATTAAATTGTTGGTAGGTGTTTTATCAACAATTCAAAATGCAATTTTTGTTCAAGTGCTTGTTACAAAGCTCTCTTTCTAATTGGTTGCTTGCATCACAGTGCCAAGACCATAAGCTGGTATGTAATGCAGTTCGGTTATGTATGGAATTACATGCAAAGGGAAGTTTAATTTTTAAATATGCACAAACTAATTTTAAAATCCTTCCATGTAAAATGAAGTTAGAGGCTAGTTGTGGTGGACCTATTTATTGTACGTTTGGAAATAAAAGCCACAGTTTTGCAGTTTAACCATTTCTATTTCGAAGCCTCTAGTATTTGAGTGTGTTAAAACCAAAAAGCATCGTACCTTGCTATCCCTTCATTTGGTCTTCTGCTGACAAAGATGCAACATTTTCCTTGGGTGGTTGCTTTTGTACCTTCCTTCCTTCCTTCCTTTCTCTCCAGAAATCCTAAATGCCTTGCACAGCTTTGCTGTTATGCTTGCAAGCCATCCTAACAGGGCTCGACTCTGGGTTTCTGCACAGGAGTGAAGATGAGTTCCTTTATGAAAGCACCGCTTATTTGTGGTGCTACAGCTCAAGCTGGCTGCCTCTGAAGAGGGTCCATGAACAAGGGAAACTCTGGGTAATTATAATTCCATTACAGTCTAAGTTCCCCACTCCTCATGTAATATTTCATACTACCAAGGTCTGGGGTCTCCTTGCTTTTCATTGTCTGGATTTGTTGGTGGTTTCATTACTCTGCATTTGTAGTCATCTTGTACAGTAGCACATCCTCCCCGGTTGGTGTTGGCCAGTTCTGTAATAGTTGTGTCCTGATACGGTTGTTACAGTTCATATACCATCATCTACAGAGCTATTGCCTGTTCTAGCAATTAGTATCCAAACTGCTGACTTTGTCTACTTCAGCTACTGTTAATGTCTAAGCTGTTGCCTCTAAGTTTTGATGCACTTTTCTACAACATCACATCTCCTTTGTGCATCCTGTCCCTACAGAAAAGGGGGGGCTGACAGCACTTTTCTGGGGGTGGTGTGTGTTCCCATTGGATAGTGGTAACATAATGTTTGTTAGCGTTTATTTGCCTTCTGGGTTTTGTCTCAACAGCCCTGTGTAGTCTTCCTGGCTCTTGCAGTTCTTGGTGTTGCTTCGGGGGTTGCCATGCTGGAAAGCAAATGTCAGATACAAGTGTCCTTGATGCACACACTGTTGACATTTCAGACTTGTGTACTTGTCAGTCTGCCACAAAAACACCGCCACTCAGTGCTAGTGGAACGTTGTTTCCTGGTCTGTGCTGTACAATTACACTGTCAGCTTGAGGTTTAAAGGCTTCCATCCTGTTGGGGACCTCTAAAATGAGATCCTGACTCTTCTGCAGTGAACTTTATTTTATTGATAATGTTGCTGCACTGGCTGCTGCTTACAGACCGGGAATTTTTCCTGCATCCTGCCCAGCTAACCTCAGTGTGGAAAGCATAGATCTAGAAGTAACTTCTTCACAGAACTCTGGTTCTGGCTGTGAGGTGGGTCCCACCACGACCTCAGCCCGTGACTGTCTGCACTACGGAGCAGGACACCGCACACCGCAGTGCGGAGCTGCGCTCGTACTGATGGAGGTGGAGGTTTGGCAGCAGAAAGTGCTGCTTCTGAAGGTATGCTGCAGTTGGACTTTCTTAAAAGTATTTTTGAAGTATTGCTTTCAGGCCATGTTGAGACTCTGAAGGTGGTATGGGGTTTCATACCTTTCATCAATTTAAGCCACACTGGAAGAGCTGAACTTAAAAGTGTGCTGAGCAGCACCAGCTTAGTGCAGTGCTGGTTTGAAATGGAGCTATCTGGGGGGCTGCAGGTACTACCTGGCATGGTCTGTCTAGCTCAGTGTTCTGTATACTGGAAGTGAGACTAACTTCCCAGTGAAAGCAAGAGTGAAAGAGACAAAAGAAAATAACCCATCCATTAGTTCTGTGAGGGAGATGAGTTATGATTGGTTGCAAAACTAATGACGAGGCTAAATCAATACTAGAAGCAGTGAGTTAGGCTGTTAAGATGCAGAAGTGTGCCTGTGAAAGTGTGTGTTGTTAAAGCAGATGTTCAGGGAAGCTGGAAGATGTTTAGTAGGTAAGTATTTGCCCAGCATTTGCGGGCACCTTGCCCTGATTGAAACAGAATGTTGCAACTTCATTCCGTGCATTTTTCCCTCGTTAGGGCCGTTTCCCAGCAGAGTGCTAAGCCAGGCTCGTGGTGCTTTAGCATCCAGGCTGTGCTGCGGGGTGGCAGTTTTGGAGGTTCTCATCCCTATTTCAGTAGAAGGAGTGGAGAACTTGTGCTAGATGTGACTGAAGTGACATTGTTCCATCTGCTGGCTGGCTGGCTTGTCTTTGTTTTCTTGCAATCCCCCAGAGTAGGTCTGGCAAGTTAAACTCGGATCCACAGAGAAGTTTGGGGGTTAAGAATAATTTTGAAATCAGTTCATTTTTAGCCAGATTCCTCCTGCCATCTTAACCAGAGTGAAAAATAGGTGAACTATTAAATCTTCACTATTAAAAAAGCAAGAGTGATTTTAAAATTCTGCACTTTGAAAAGTTCTTTTCAGCTTTTACAAGATTTTTAGTTTTTACTCAGTCTTCTGCATCTGTCCAACCAAGGGTGGGCTTATGTTATACGGAGGAAACATCCCAGGGTCTGCATTGCCCCCCTCCTTTTTTTTTGTAAATAAAATTCTACACATAATTTGTACTTCCAAAGTAAGTCTAGAAATGTTAGCACTATGCTATTTCTCAAAACTTGCCAGAACTTTGCCTTCCTACTCCGTTCAATTTTAGGGACTGTTCGTTGAAAAAAAGTTCCCCAAGATTTCACTTATACTTTTGAATAGGACATGTGTTGAAATATTTTCAGTCTTTCACAGTGTTCTTTCTTCCCCACCCCCCCCAAGCTGTTCAGTGTTCTTTCTACAAAGGAGACATTTTGGTAATTACACTGCTGATTTGAACTTTTGAAAACTGTTGTTCTATGGGTATATTTTCTCTCAAATATCAGTGGAAGAAAAAGGCATTTCTGTCTAGCTCTGGTGTCTAAAATTCTTACCTTGCTTTAGTTTTCACCTTTTCAAAATCCTAAGCAAATAGCAAGAGCCTGTGGTATTTGCTTTCTGCAAACACAAAGTACAGTAACATGTTTAGTTCATCAAACCTCAGTATTTCTCAGCTGCGAGCTCCCAACTAACATGAGAAAATTATGAAAGTTGCAGCTCAGAATGTAGTAAAAGACAAAGTTTTATTCCCTCCATGCACCATTTCCCCAGAATAAACACCTGCTGCTCCTCCCTGCAGCCGCACACTGGGAGCGTGGGTGTGCAGCAGGGGTTGGCATGCGCAGCTGGGGCTGGGGGAGGCTGGAACAAGGAAATGACTCAAGGAAATGGAACAGCCACCACTTGAGCAAAACACCCCGGAGAGGTTTCCGGCACCCTTGCTTCCCAGGATGATGATGACAGAAAGCAAGGCTACTCGATGTTATGCAATACTTCTGAAACCGTCAGCTAAAATGCCGTGGTCTTCACGAGCGTGCGCTGTCAGCAGTTAAGGAAAATGGTGCAATTTTCTCCTGGTAAGTATCCCCCAAATATGTGGATTCTGTCCAAATTCTGAGGAGGGCTGTTAGGACTCTACAACCTCGAAGTTGAATTTAAATACTTTGCAATTTCAAACCAGGTAGTGTTTTTTTTTTTTTTCCTTAGAAGGTGAACTTGCTCATCTCAGACCGAGGACAGGACTTAAAAGGTCTCTTGGTTATCTTGTGCAGCCCATCTTTATGGGAAATAAGGGCTTGGGGTGGCCCAAAGCATCTGTCCAAAATGAAAATACCTGAAATACATCACTTTTGGAATCCCAGTCGTTTTTATCTCTGCTGAATCATGAAGGGCTGAAGTCTTTTCTTTTTTTCCCCAATCCCTACCTTAGAAATAGCTGTAAAACCTGCTGCTGTGAGGGGAAGATGATATATTCACCCTTCTCCTGGGGTACCAGTGCAAAACATTCTCTGATACGTTTGTCCTTTGTTAGTGAAAGCAAAGGCAAACTTCAAAGCCCAGAAGAAAATAGGGCGAGGGCCTGGGGCCTTTGGTGCTCTACGTGCCACAGATTGCCCCCTCAAGCCCCTCTGCAGGGCCCTGCTTGCCTGAAAGCATAAAATTGATTTCAATAATGTTTATTACCAACCTCAACTATCCATCATTCACTGGCAATTTACTGTTCAGCGAGTTTATGACTACAGCTTATTTAATACCTGGTTAAGTGCTCTGAAAGACTTACAAGGGAAATGGAAAATGAATTCAAATCCAGTGCTAAATGGAAAAAGTCAACCCTCCTCTTGCATCTAGAGGGAGTTTTCAGCCTGGCACTGCAGCCTCCCTCCAGGGCCTGTGAATCTGCTGAGACACTGTCAAACAGCACACTTCCAAATGACCTGTGACCATCTACTGAGTCATGAATACACTGTTCAGCTTATGCTAATAGCACTGAGGTATCATAAATGTTACTAAAGTTACAAATTACTGCAATTCCACTGCTGAACAGTTCACTAGATTAAGGGTTGGAGTCTGCCAGTGCTCTGTGGTATGCTTCTAAGGACAGAATAGGCACATCATTTAATAATTAACTGACTTAGGGTTTGGAATATCCAAGTTCTTTCCCTGTTTAAAAAAAAAAGTAAAATCCTTATATTGCAAATGGCCACAGCAGTAAACAGATGAGTAACTTGCATAAAAGTTATTGCCAATGAATAAATAAAGCTGCTACCGTTGGAAAGGAAGCACATGGATTATATGAATGATAGTGAAGTGCATCCCCTCTGGCACTCAAGCATGCAAGAAGATGGGCAATATAGTCAATAGTTACTATAAATTTGTTAAAGGGCAGCAATTCACAGCACTGTGCAGTGCACATCCTGAACTACCCTGCTGTTCAGCTTTGACAGGCATGGTTAGATGTGATGTGTATTGTAGCTGAATGAACCCAACAAGTCCTGTTAAGATCAGCTTCAGAGAGGTGGTTTATTTCAGCTGGATGACAATGCCAGAAGAAAATGTTTCACCAACTCCACCTATATCACCACAGTAGACCTTATTAGATGGAAGTTAAAACAGTTTTATTTTCCTAAACTCCAGTGAAAGCCACTAGACAGGAGAGGCTCACTATGTTCAGCAGTAGCAAAGTAACAAATCTCAGCTGATCCAAACTGGACCAAATATGAGGAGAGATGGTGGCAAGGCACACTTTACAACACGCCTGAGGCGCATTTAGACTTTGGTAGGGAAACGAGGTTTTTCATCCAAGAGGCATTAAGGCCTGAGAGGTCAGTAGTTCAGCACAGCAGTCCACCAGAGTACCTTTAAAGTGTGATAGCAGCTGGATTTACTGCAAGAGATCCGACTCTGCAGCAAAACTTAGCAGGGCAAAGTTACACCTTTGACTTCATAACTAAATAGGATAAATACCTTCTAATAATATGACTTTAGGTACCTCATACACAGGAATATGTCACTTTCCTATAGAAAATACATAGTCTACAGTACCGAGCCAATAACAAAAATAAGGCAAACTGCACTCAAAAGGTAAAAAAAATAATCCAAAAGTGCACTTGGTTCAACAAATATCACTACTGAAAAATTTCATTTTTAGGTTGTGTGTATCAAAAATATGCTTCTTCCGTGGGAATGTTATATACTGCATGTTTCCATTTGATGATGCAGTTTTCAAAAAGAGGTTAGGGGTGAAAAGATGACCATGCCTGGAATCCAGTGATACAGAAAGCTAAGAGAAAAAGAAAAAACAAGTTTTTTACACCCTATAGTAAATTAATAATTTTGCATATTTCTATCCAATTTTTATAAAGTTTTCTTAAAAATAAAATTAGCATAAGAAAAATATACATAACTGGAATTAAGTGGAAGGCATCCACTATACAATTTAACTTAACATTAGAAATTGCATCATACATTTCCTAATGAGCTTTACTTTGAGACACCAAGCTGTAAGGCTTGTTCTTTCCCTTCAGAGACTACTCCAGAAAAACACTGTCCCTTTAACCTTAACGATTCCTTTTACTCCATCTACCTTGAACCACTTCTTCTTTGCCTAAACCCCGTCTCTGTATTTTACACACTACTCTTCCTCTGTCATCAGAGCATCCTGATGACATGTTATACATCTCTGCTCTCTAAACCAATGAGTAATGAATCTGGCCTCAAGTCCAGTGTATGTAATAAGTATCCCTCATATGATGGTGCTTTGCATTTCGTGCATGATATTGTACCTTTTCTGAAGCTGTCAGACAAGTTCCAAGAGCAAAAACAACTGCAAATCCAAACAATTACAGCAGGACCAAACAATGACATCGGTGACAATATCTGGCTAGAGCACAGGGGAACACGTCAAACACACCGGTGGTTCTCTGAAGTGCTTACTCCAGAGCAGTTCTTACCTTAGTCTGGATCAGTGCTTTGCAGTCATTAATACTGAACCCATCGAATCTGAAGTCCTCATTAACATTTGATTCCTCAAAAAGGTCATCCTGGCTCTCTGAGAAGTCCTGTAAAACACAGTTTACATTTTCTTTATAAATTTCCATCTGTTCTCAAAGCATATAACCTAAAGAGAAGTTCCCCTCAAATAACAATACATAGATTTTACTTTCTGAAGCCATATTTTGATTTGTCATGTTCCTCCCTTGCATTATAATAATTTTATTTCAAAACTAGTTCTAGACCCATGAACTTAATTGTTACTTAAATAAATAAATAAATAATCCATTTCCAATTTGAATTAGCATTAACCTACACCAGAAAATAGCTAAGAAATAAATCTTCATCAGCATTATTAAAAATAATACAGTAAGTTTTAACATATATTATGCCAATAGGTTTACATAAATTTAAGCTTCTTGGCATTGCTGCCAGTGTATCTGTGGGCAAGAAAGGAACAGAAGGGAGTTTATGCGAGAGAAATGTCTCCCATTCTCTCCTCTGAAGTGACGGTTCTATAAAAGTGACTTTCAAGTGCAGAATGGATCCTATACCTTCAGCACTGTCATTCTGTTTGTATATAACTTGCATGAAAGGTCAAATAAGTCCATAAAATTAAAACTGAATGCTGTACCCACTGTGCTTCAGCAATTGATTTATTGATTGAAACAGTTACTGCTGAAAACCAGACGTGGCTAAGTCATCCCAACTAGATACCCAGGCTGAATAGTAAACCATCTCTGATGCCTTTATCTTCTCAAAACTAGAGATTTAACAGAGACCTTTCTTTTTGAGATCTTTCAATACTGTTGGTTTGGTCTCAGAACAATTTAAAACCTACTCTCCCTCAAGCCTTGCAAAGCCAGATAGAATAATCTGGGGAAAAGGGAAGTGGAACACACTTGCAGTTTGTAAAAACACCCAGTAACTACTTCAACAGCCTCGCCAATTCAAATCTGATTTTCACTTAATGGAAAGATATTAGAGGCTAACAATTTTCCATGATCTGAGCAAAAAAAAGAAAAACATCTTCACATACACACATCTGAAAGCTAATTCTACATATGTAGTAAAGCTGAACATAGTACCTAACAACAGGGAGCTACATAGTGGAGACTTCAATGTAAAGACAATCAAAATTTGATCTAGCACACTTTCACAGTTACACATAATGATGAGGAAAATATTTTTAAACTATAATTTTAAAAGGCTCTCTGTAAAAAAAAAACAACTCACCCAGATCTAGCTCTTCGTGCATCTGCATGTATAGCATAGAGAAAAGCAGATTCATAACCAAGTGTTTATGCTGGCACAGTAGCAAACTGTTGTTCAATTACCTTTTGATTTGCATTTATTCCAAGAACACTCAAGAGGTTTTCTTGGCAACGAGATTTACTCCTGGGATGTCTTAAACTGGGGGTATTATCAAAGTCTCTCAGTGTTCTCCATATGTTTCCAGAATCAATGCTAGGAAAGAAAACACAATCTGAGGTTATCAGGTGTACAAAGTTTCCAGTGAATGTATATAACTTTTCCTACGTTCCTACATGGTCTTTTTCCTACATTTCCAAAGTATGGTCTGACCCAGTTTTCTAGATAGAAAGCCTCAGATAATGCAAAACTAACTACAGTACTGTTCAGTAACTACAATACTGCTCAGAAGCTGCTGATTGTTCAAAACCATGTAACATCCCTCCAGCTGTCTTCAGAGAAAGCTAAGTTAACAATACTAATTGCCATTAACATAACCCCAGGAAAGAAGCCAAATGCACCACAGGTTCTGAATCAATGCAAAGTAGCTACCACCTGGGAAAACTGGGAAGGGAGGAAAACAAAAATAAGTGAGCACGTTGTCAGTAGAACCAGCAGCAATGCTTCTGCTTCAGACGATGGAGAAGTGTCAGATGTGATGTAAAGAAAGGACAAGCAAACAGGAAGAACAGGCTGCCTGTTGGGTGTTCTGGCATTCCAGAGGCTTAGTCATAAGAAGGCACAGCAACCGCAGGAAAAAACCTACACCGGAATTTGTAATTTTGATATATCCCTTCCTTGTTTCCCAGTGGCTAAAACACAATCCATTTCCTTTAACAGCACAATACAAAATTGGTAAAATCTAAATACTGAAGAGTACAGGGATTAAAAATATTTTAAAGTTCACCTCTAAGTACCACTGATTTTTAAATTCTGGAATAACCAGCAGAATTGCTGAGGAACTTTTTTATTTGTATGCGGTTGATCTAAACTCATTACCAGAGTTGATTCTTTGTAAGTTCGGGAATCCCAACATCTTCATTATTTGTATCAAGCACTTGTTCTAAGCTTCTTATGCTCTCTCTGGACTGTGATACAAAGACTTGTGGAAAGCCCAACTTAAATATATCCTCATAGCTGTGGTTTACCTAGAACAAAAAAACAAAACAAACAAGAAAACGAATTTTATTACAAACATTATACAGGCCATCCCCACAGCTCAGGAGGGACCTAGTCCAAATACTACAGTGTTTCTAGATTGAATTATTGATAATTTTTAACATTTGTATTAATGGCACAAATGGACCGAGACCATACTTCAGTGTTTTGAGTATTTATAATAAGAGGAAGAGAAGCAAGAGTCCAAGTTTCTGATGAATCTTTGTCTCTAACTTCTCTAGCTCTAGTATATAAGCTATAACTTAGTATGCAAGTTATATTCTGGATTGCCTGTTGTCACTCAAGATACCTGGTGCTGCTCAGCTAATTCAGTCCAGGTCAAAACCGAATTATACATCAACTGAAAAGCTTGTTTTGCTACCTTAGTATTCAAACACACCTAATTCAGCCAAGGGTAACATAACTGCTAGATGCTATAGTTACCAGTGAATGCTTGCACTAAGCCTGCTGTATAAGAAGCTGGAATGAGCACATCTCTGTATCTCTGCATTTGCACCAATATTTTCCAGCTTATGTTAAAAATCAGAGCCAGATTTACATACTCGTTCCTTCTCCAGCAGTGAGGAGGAGGTTTGGAGGACTAACACAAGTGATCCAAACAGGCCTACCTGAAGTTACAGGGTTATCAAAAGACTAAGAAATGCATATACAAGGAAAATGTGCATAATTTACATCCTACCCTAAAGGGATGTTATCATGCCATCTGGTCCCCAAGCCTTGTCCTTTTATTCCTTCAGTGAAAGAATTACTGCAATTTTCTAAATCAAAGCAATTATTTGACTTCAACACCCTGCAGAGGGACTGCAATCCAGGAGCAGGAATGTTGTGAGAAAACCAGAGAATGAAACCAGTCCATTTTCTCTACCTGGCAATCAACAATTTAATCTGAAAAACATTAAGTATGGATACTCTGTATTTTAACAGTTTCATTTAATTGTAATTCAAACAGCTGAAATAAATTGAGACATTTCCAGTTGAATTAAACTGAACTTGGAGAAGAGCAGTGAATACTGAGAGAGTATAGATTTAATCTAGTGATGAGCGGGCAAAATCACCAGAGCTGGTAGAAGGCTTCTTCTTTCAGAAACAGAACCTGTGCCCCACACTGCTCCCTCCTGAGGCAAGGCCTTGCTCAACTGCTTATCCCGAAGGGCAACTGCTGGGACATTCAAAGACTCCTGAGCAAAATCTTTTGGATCTTGCACCAGGTAGGATAATACTTAAAATTGATTTGTTATTTACTTCATTAGATCTAACTTACTGGAGGGGTACTATATGGAGGATAAAGACACCTGAGGAACAGAATTCTGTGAAGAAGACTTGCTAAAGCATTCACAGAGTCACACTCAAGGGAAAAGAATTTCAAAGCAGGTACCAAAGCCTAAATAGAAGGTGAGCTAAGGAGAAGTCAGGCAGTTGCTCTTGGCTTTGGGGTGGGGGGGTAAATAACTGCTGCAGAAGCATGAATCCAGGGGAGCACTGGTCTGCCTTGTTTGTAATCCTGTGATGTCACTCTGACACGCATACAAGTCACTTGCTTACAGTCTAGCAAAGCCAGATGAAAAATGCAAGACTTTATTACCTTTATTACTATCTGCTTCAGAGTGTGTTTCTGAAACTAAATTTGGGCATATTTCCATTTAACTTGCAGCTTTGTACTGATTATAAAAATACGAATGCACTAATTTCACATCCACGCTTTTTGACTAAATCCTCTATATCCTATTACATCAGAGTACTCCAGTGCTTAAGCATGTGCACTAGTCCCTCTCACAAAGGCCAGTATTTAAAGAACACATGAAACATCCTTAAATCTACTCAATCACATCATCAGAATACCCAGCTACTGCAAGGAAATTACTGATTGTTTTCATCTAAAAATGTATAGTTCTGCTCTAGACTGTTTAATTAACTGATCACTCCATGATCTTGCCAGGCACAGAGGTGAGACTGACTGGCCTACAGTTGCCCAGCTCTTCTTTTTTTCCCCTTTTTGAAAATGTGAATGATGTTCCCCCTTTTCCAGTCAGTGGAAACTTCACCAGACTGACATGATTGACTTCTGAAATATGATGGAAAGCATCTTAGCAACTTGGTCTGCCAGTTCCCTCAGGACCCACAGATGTATCTGGTCAGGTCCCATGAACTTGTACACCTTCAGTTTCTTTAGATATTCTCAAACCTGATCTTCACTTGCAACCTACCTGGACTTTTTTCTATTGACCATACAGAAGACAGAGCCCCAACCTGAAGAGTTTATGATCTCAAACCAACAATACAGAAAGCACAGGGATGAAGGACAATCTACACCAATATTTTACACTTCAGTAAGATCAAGATCTAATGCTTTTGGAAAGAAACAAAACAATCTGCTATACACTATTATCTGCTCCACTCCATCAGCACTGGACATCTTATCCCACGTGCACCTTTGTGCTCTCCTGGGTAATATCTCTGCAACAGGTAAGTTCCCAGGCAAGTGTGAGAAAGCCTGTCACCAGAACACCCTCAGCTCCCTACACATACTCAAACTCATCTAGAGGACTACAAGCACTAAGCTATTACAGCTACTGATTAACCCTGTGGAAGTCTTAGTCAACTGTTCTCCTCTTTCAGATGTTTTAATGTGGGGTAAAAGTAGTATGAAGGATGACATTTTGGTTTGTATTTGTACATTATTTTCCCTTTGTTAGTTTGTTTCATTGTGTTGCTGCACATTTGGTACATGTGGAAACACATCAATTACAAGAAGATATAACCCTTAAACTGAACCTTTTTTGTGCTGATAGACACATGATATTATTTGTATAGATTATGAGTTGCAACACTGTATGAAAGAATGTAACATCCTACAGTAAAAAAGTGCTACTAAATTATTTCTATTCATTTTTCTGTGTCATTAACTTCTCTCCCCCCATCAGTCTCAAATTCCTGTAATACTGCTGGACTATTTAGTGTGTATAATATATAACAAAAGTTAAGAGCTTTGCCAGTTTCTAACTCAATGTTATGTTGCTTTATTTCACCAAGCTTGCAGGCAACTCACAGAATTTCTGTCCACTCTCTTTTTTATAGAATTGTCAGGGTTGGAAGGGACCTTAAAGATCATCTAGTTCCAACCCCTCTGCCATGTGCAGGGACACATTTTGTTACTCACCTTCCCGATTTTTTGTTTCCTGTCTAGTTTCTAAATTGTGTGTGTGTGTCAGGGCAAGGTTCATGGTTTCTTCCTACTTAGTTATTCCTAGTGCCTAGAAGCATTACATTCTTTAAAGCTCTCCAAGCAGGAAAACTTAGGTACTTGTTGAACACTGTGAAGCAAAAGTACCTCAACAGTTTCTCTCCCTGTATAGCGTTATGGTCCAGAGAAGACATTCAGATACAAATCTTGAGCTGTAGGAAGCGGTAAGAAAACCATTCCTGGTCTTTGGTTTACTATTAACACATACCTCATTTAGGGAGCTCGAAGCCTCCTGTATTGCACTGGGTAGAGACGGCTCAGAACAGAAGTCACCAGTGGAAATGCTACAGCGTCTGCTGCTTAAATCCATATCAGCTTGAGAAGTTTCTGTTGACTTCACCAAAATTTCAGGATTATGACCGAATCTCTCTGATTTTGCTATGGACTCTGTAAAGCCTTCAAAATCACCCCAGGAACTGCTAGGTTCTGAGGTGCTGTAACTGCTGTCAGAAAACCCCTCACAACTTCTCCCTTCACTATTCACTAGAGTGAGGTTTTGCTGCATTTCGTCAGGATTAATAATTTCTTCATTATTTGTCCTTCCATTCAGGTTACAGCCACTTTCATGGACAGATGTAACCCCTACTTCAGCTGCTATGTCTTTTAAAGACATCTGGTGTGATATGTCTGCATTAGTGAGACTTTCTACTAGCGACAGGTTCTGCATCTTCATTTAAGAAAAAATTAGTTGAAAACTGTACTGCAAAAAAGGCTACTGAAGTTCAGTTGTGTTAGAAATCTCAATATTTCCAAAACAGAATTGAATTCTTCATTTTACCCCAAAGAATAACAACACTGCTAAATGAAAACAGGATGTCCTTCAGACTCTCCTTCAGTAATCATCATGTGAATGTTGTTGAGTCTCACTTTCCGTGTGGGATATTAGCCTGCAAAGGAAGAATTATAAATAAATACTTCTGTGATAAGAGCTGCATATGAATGAAGATATCTAGCTGATAAGGTAGGAGAAAGAGTACTTAGTTTAAAATAAACACATTCCAGTATTACACAAATGAAAATCACTGTAGGCAAAATTATTTAAAATTTACACTACCCACAAGCAAGCCATTAAATCAGGGAACAATACTCAGAGAAACTTAACAGATGTTATTGGATATTAACTGAGACTCAGTATGCATCAGACAAATCAAAATAGTTATAGACAATATCCAACAGTTACTAAATATTTTCAATAGCTATTTCATCCACCTCTGCATCCTCAAACAGTGCTCTTTTTGTTTGCAGGGGCTTTTCTCTGTCCGAAGGATTATGAAAGGGGGGGGAATGGGACATGCAGCAACACAGGAACTGGATGTTTAATCCTAGGAAAATACAGTGCTTCCAACTACTTGAGCAATTAAGGCAGGTCTAATGAGTTCGGTTTAGTATCTGTAAATTATACAGGCAATTCTATATTTATAATTTTGGATTAATCGCATCTCTTCAAGTTATTTTGGGGGGCGGGTTAGGAGCGACGCTAAAAACACTTCTGAGACTGGCCGCTACTAGATTATTTTCTGTGTTTACCAGAATAAATCTTGTGGGGTTTATTTTTGTGGAGGGTTCTTTTTGGAGTTACTGATTTTTC
>VWZY01011588.1:81215-97139 GCA_013399075.1 Chloroceryle aenea | reverse complement strand
TGACCTTTCCTTGGCCTTCTCAGCGGCTTCCTCGGGTCCTGGCGAAGGTCTCGCTTTCCCCCGTCTACTGTTTTGCCAATCGCTTCTCCGATTCTCCAGCCTTGCCCTGGGCTCGGTCGCTGCGGTTGTTTTCACCTGCATCTCCCCGGATTGAAATCACCCCGCTTGTCTTCCAGACAGAAGTCAACTGCCCTCCAAGAAGAGATTGATTTTAAAATCATGATTTGAAAAAGTTAACTGTTAACATTTTTGCAGCTTCTTCCCCCAGTCTGGCAGGCTAAGGGCAGATGATTTGATGCTGGTAGTTCATGTTTGCTTTTAATTTGAGAATAGCTAAAATCCTAACGTAATTACAAATATCCAGGATACAGACCTTAAAAAGATAGCAATCAATCCACACAGTAATATAGCCTCATAAAATGGTAGCCATAACCCAGCAACAGTCTCTCAGGAGCTCCTCTTCCTCTCTCTCTCTTTGTGCCCCCTGAGGTATTTGGTGGTCCCACCCCTCTGATGAGGCTGTGGCTTGATCCACTCATTGTATCAGATAAAGCCAGCAGCCTGGGGTGACTGTCTCTTCCTGTCCACTTCTTGGGGAGCAAAGGTGTCAGCTGGAGACAGCACGCCCAGGCCTGGCTGCTCCCACATCTGTGTGGCAGAGGGAAAAGCGCAAAGAAAACCCCTTGGCCTCCCTGTCCTCAGGGCTGGGTTAAACATCTGGGCAGTCCCAAGCAACAGCTGTAAAAGCAAGAAAAAGTTTTTATGGAGCAAATCCCAGAGTAAAAAGCTTTTTCTAGGCATTAGAGTACATACGCTTTCCAGCCCAGGCACAGATACGTGCACTCTTCTCCCACACATCTGACTCTCATTCCAGGCTGTAGTGCTTTATCTGAGGGTGAGAGGCTGAACTTGGGAGCGATGCCCAGACAGAGAGCCAAAGAAACTTTTATTGGCAAATCTCTGAAAGTTTTTAATTTGTTTTCATTCTTCTTTGGAGCCGTTTCTTACCCTCTGTGGCCATCCCGTGGCAGCCTGCAGCTCTCAGGATATCCGACCAGCTCAGCAAAACTGTGGTTGAGCCCCAAACGTCTGATACTGGTATGCTGTCATCATCCCACGCTGCAATAAATTTGTGATGCAGGGACCCCAGGGGGTCCATCTCTCTTTTCAGTTTTGAAGGTAACTCAGTATTTATTCAGCTACCAATATTATTTTGCACAGCTTTACATTTTCACCTTTGTCTTCTCAAAGGAAAAGGCTGCAAGCAGACTGCTCAAAGGCTGAGATGCTCATCTCCACACCATGCCTGGCACCTGGAGGGGAAGATGTGTGTGGGTTTTGCAAACCTGCCTCTGCCCTGCCAAGTTCAAGCTGTCTTTCCACTAGTGCAAGTGGAGCAGTGGGAGAGGTGGTGAGCATCAGAAGCTGCCACGGACCTCAGAAACCTCAGTGTAGGAACAGAAGAAACTGTAGTGCCTTCTTCCCAGAGTAACATCAGTAACTACTAAGGTTTTGACATATGACAGTGTTAATTTATCTCTCCAGCACACTTTATAACCCTCCTTGGAGAAAACCAGTTGCTAACCCTGAGTCCCTGCAGAAGAAGCAATCGTCTGCACCTTCTACTGGATGTACCTACTGCTGCCTCTGCTCTCAGGCAAATGCAACTGACAACCCACAGAATCACCCCAAGAATAATCTGCACTGCTGTGTTTTGGGGGAGTTTTCAAATCCAGACTCAGCATGAGGTACAGCCACCCTGCAGAATGGATTTCACCTGCCCTCCTCTGAATTCACTGCTCTTGACCCAGCCCAGCTGCCTGTGAGTGTGACAGCTGCTGATGGCATCTCCAGTAAGTGTTTTAAATTACACTCCCTCATAGACTGACTGGATTAAGTTAAAAGCATTACCAAGGCTGGTTTAAGAGTTTTCCCCTTTGAAGTATATTGAGGACAAAAAATCATGTTTTCTCTTTGAGGGATAAGTCTGACATCCTACCAAGCCTTGGAAATAACCCCATGATTGCTGCATTAAATCAGTAATTTCTTTCTGAACTATCACTTTTATTTTTTTAAAATTAACCCAGTCTTTACTGAAAAGGTAAATATGCCAAAAGCTTCAAATATGGACAATAAGTTTATATTTAGACACTTAAATATATGCATCTGCTAGAGCAGAACCTCACCACTCAAAAGTTCACCGATGCAAACAATTCACTGAACTGCAGCTGCCATTGCTGCTCCTGCCACCCTTCCTACTTGAAAATTATTTGAATTTAGCACACATACTCCAGAATTATTCCTTTTTTTTTTTAATTTTGTCTTTTGGAAGAATACAAATTTGCAAAGAATAACTAAAAAGCATTAAGCAAATCAGCACTAGGTTGCTGTAATGTGCAATTTCATTTGCTCATGAAAGATCTTGTCCTGATTTACTGAATCGTGTGGTTCCCCTGTAAACGATGAGGGTGATATGGATGGCTTTTTTTGTCACTCCTTTTCTCTCTTGGAAAAGCATACAAACAATCAGTACCTTTGTATGCAGAATTTTCAATGAAGTGTGGTTTGGGGTTTTTTTTTGATTGAAACATTAAACAAGATTAACTTTCTATTTAAATGAATGGCTATAAATGTTTTCTTTAATTTGTCTTGAGTATTTGGATGTCTTGTAAAAAAGAAGCTGAACTGGCTTAAAATATAGTTTAGGAAGTAAGAATAAACATATTTTTAGAAGTTGATAAGTAATTTTGATTGACTCAGAGCAATTTTTCATTAAATGAACCATCCTATCAGGAGTAATTTTTTTTTTGAGAAGTCATTTTTTTTCTACCATGAGTGTCCAGATTTTATAAGTGTAGGACATCAGCAATTCTTTCATTTCTGTAGTAATAGAGAAAAACAAACAAACAAACAAACAAACAAACAAACAAAAACCAAACGTTTTGAAAAACAAAACAAACCCAAACCCCATCATTGTAAATATCTGATCTAAACTCTGATTTAATTGACTAGCTATGGCTCAGTTTGAAAATGATGTTGATTATTCCATTAAACTCCCTTCTGGGGCACAATGTTTTTTTGCCATATCTTCCAGCTTTTGCTTTGCTGTTGGTATGGATGGTTTGAAAGGTCAGTAAAATCCATCACCTTTTTCCAGAGTTAGAAATGAGAACAGCAGCACTTCAGGGAAAACTTATTCTCTCCAGTGCACGCTGGGTGCCGATTTCTTGGACCTCCTGCGAAATACTGCTCTGTGTGCTAAACCAGTGGTATGGAGAGTCACTGGAATTCCTGAGTCACCTGCAGCAGTTAGCAGTGCCTGGGCTGAAAGATGAACCAGAATCTTTCCAACAGCAGATGGCAGCTCTCCCTTGTGTCTCTTTCGTCCGCACAACACCGTTCTCTGGAGCAGAGGAAGTGAATCAACCCCTCTCTGCACTACGTTAAAAGGTATTGGACCACCAGCGTTATGTGCTGACCACAGAAAAGTCATTTGACAGAACCCCTACACTGACGGGCTGTCACTGTAGAAAGACCTACCCCTAAAAAAGGCAGCATCCTTTGCCAGGAGGCATAAGACATAGTTTAGGTCCCTCTCCTCAAGGTGAGGAAGATACAGGAGCTGTAATCCACCTCTCAAAAAAACTAGGTATCTGTGCCCCGGGTTCAGTGTCTGCCTTTAGTGCTTTTGTCTAGCCCAGTAGTGTGGTTTCGAGGCAAAGCTCACATGGCTGGTCTGGTTCTCAGAGCGACTCTAAGGAGCACAAATGAGGTGTATTTTGGGGAAAGGCAGTGAAATTTCATTCCACTCTGGCTCTTCATGGAAACATCATCTTCCAAATCCATACGTGGGCTCCACTACTTTAAGATTCTCCATCATGTTGCACAGCACATGTGCCAAAAGAAGACTCTCAAACCATTCAGAGCTCGCTCAAGAACCTGAAGTGGTTCTTGTGCTATATGTAAAGGTCCCAGTGCCATAAGCACCCTCCTATTTGCCAGCATCTACCAGCCTTCAACTCTTTGCCACCACTTCATCATCCACTGACACTTCTAGTTTTAAATCCTTTCCCATTTTCATCTGCTTCCCCTTCTGTTGTCTGTCTCACATGCTGAACCCCTCATTTGTTTTAGCAGATCCTTTTCTAATATCCATTTGCCAGCTGTCCTTTCTTCTGCACTTAGCCTCCTGAGAACTCAGAGAGTTGCAACTTGGGCCCCTTATGGAAGTGGTAGTGCTTGTTATTCCATGAGAGGGACGTGATAGGAACAAAGGTTTCCTGGGTAGCAGAATAATTTGCTGGCAGAACCAGGAGGTTGCTAATGTCATGACAGCTCTTGGTATGACAGCACTGGCAAGCAATAGTTCACAGAGTTCAGGACAGTAAAAGTGATCCTCCTGAAGTCCCATTACACTTCACTGAGAGCATGGCAGACAGGCACCTGCTATGTAAGCAAAACATGGCAGCAGCAGCAGTTCACATGCTCTCTGTTCACATGGACTCTGTCAGCATGGTGGAGAACCTGGAGAAATAACAGTGGTTTTACATGGCTCCAGGGCTCCTATTTTTGGATCCCATAGAAGATTCCTTCAAGGTCTTACTGGGAGATACTTTTTTTTACCTCCTTCCCACCAAAGCTGCCATCAGCACTCCCATATGCATACTCCTATTTCCCACATAGTAGGTGTACTGATTTTCTGTATGTGTTGCTTGGCAGGGGGCACAAGGCTTTGGGGTCAGAGCTGCAAGGAAGTGATAAATATCACCATACTGCCCAGGAGAGCTGGTGCAGTTCTAAACGTAATTTTACAGGTGCTATGAGCTGCAGGAGAAATCATTCACACAGCAGCTACATGAAACTATCCACAACAATCAGAAACCGCCTGCCCAGTCCTGACCCAGTATGGATCACTTTATCTCAAAGCCATGCAATAAACTTTGTACTGGATGTATAAAACAAGTGGTAGAATGGCTTCTTCATTCACTCATTTATTCAGCAGGGCTGACAGCCACTCCAAGTGCCAGACTGGCTACTCAGAAACAAAGGCTCTGGGGAGGTGGTGTGGTCCCACAGCAGTGTGTCCCTCCAAAGCCACCAAGCTGCTGCATACACATGCTGCAGGCAGGCTGGTGGCAGGAGCCGGAGGAGAAGGGAGTTCAGCACCTTCCAGTGATTGATGTGCAAGTCCAGTCCTCTGAGAGACAGTTTATTTCCCACTGTAGGCATAGCCAGTGGCCATCTACAGATCTTGCTTCTTGTGATCCACCTGGCCAAGGAAAGGCCTCGAGGCTGACAATTGCACATCTCCTGAGCTCTGAAACCTCCATCTCCTTCTTCTCTTACTGCTGTTTTCTTCTACTTAAATCTCTCCTTGCCCTGAGTATAGTCAAAGGAGAAAGACTAGGAGTATACTTCCCTTAAAAGTACCCCTTCTGAACACAGGTGAAAGTGGGACCTACTTCCTGGACCTGCTAGAGCTTGTAGAAGGATGCTGCCAATCCCACATCTTCAAAAAGGTGGCTGTTTAAATGTACAGCAGTAGTGTGTGGTTCCAGAGTTGAGTGTATTCAGTGCTCCACAGCCACCTACCTACCTATACCCACTCCTCTCTGTAGTATCATTCCCCATTAAGCTACTCTTCTGCGTTGCTTTTTCAGCTGATTGTTCAAAATCGTCATATACTGAGTATGAGTTCAACAGGCTCTGTTGCCCACAGATACATAGACATTAATTTACTGAAAGCACCCCTTGTGATTTCTGTCAGTCCCCTGCATGCACTGTAAGTCGCGATTGCTGCAGCTTGCAGCTCACTAATCGCCTGTTTTAATGGCTGATTAGGTCCTAAATCCATTATTATTAGAGAGATGTGGGCGTGCGGAGGGTAGGAGGTTTTAATCCTCTTGGCTGAGAGTTAAGCTGCTAGAGGTACACCTGACTGGTGCTATACCAGTGTATTAATTAGCTTGCCTGGAAATTCCGCTGGGGTTGTTGAAAGGTCAGATACTCCATTAGGAGTGTTGTGCTTCAACTTTTCAAGTCATAGCACTCAACACTTAACAAATAACTAGGAAAAAAAATCAAATAAAGCATTAGCATAAAATTATTTTTAAAAACTCAAGTCCCCACTTCAAGCAGCACTTGAAAGAACAATGAATCATAATAATTAGCATCTTTGTAGCTCCTTAATTACAAGGAACCTGCTTCTTCATTCTCCAAATGAGATTTACAAGGGCTCTAAGGTAGGTGGAGCAGTGGTCACCACTTCACTTTGCACAGGGGAAACACCACCACTCCACCTTGCTCAGCAGGAAATGAGGTTAAAGATAATTTATCTGCCCTCAAAAGAAGACAGCAAGTCCCTGGTAGATGTCTTCATGTCCCAAACCCTGTGAAATGAAACTAATTATTTGTAAAGATGTCATTTAATTGCTTAAAGTGTAGCATTGCAGTATGAATGAAA
This sequence comes from Chloroceryle aenea, assembly GCA_013399075.1. Taxonomy (NCBI): domain Eukaryota; kingdom Metazoa; phylum Chordata; class Aves; order Coraciiformes; family Cerylidae; genus Chloroceryle; species Chloroceryle aenea. The sequence continues at coordinate 90,676 of VWZY01011588.1, read as the reverse complement.
AATACATGCCATCCTTGGAAAAGCATAAAACCATGGAATTAAATTGCAAAAAAGCAGAATTTGTGTGAGTTTTGCATAGGTATGTAAGGCAGCCACCTGTTTATTCTGCCAGCAGTGTCACCACTCTGGCAAAGCAGCATGTCTGTGGTACAGACAACAGGCAAGGACTCAGTTACCAAGTAAAATAGGTGACAGTTGCTGAAAATGAAGTAAATACCTGAGCTTAGAAAGCCTTGCTGTGCCTGCCTCTACCCCTGGGAGATAGGAACGTGCTCCTTCAGACCTCTCACTCAGCTTTAAGACAGGTGTGTGTATCTTGTAGCTAGATGAGCTGAGAATGTGTGTCCAAGCCACTGGGGCAGTGCTGGGGACAGCTGGCAGCTAGTGAACTGCGCTAACTCCATGGCACTGGGGTGAGCCTGAAGAAGCAGGGCAGGCTGGCAGCTGGAAGGTCTGTGGGAACAAGCCCTTTACTCCCACCTTCACTGCAAACAACCTACATGTGCTCTCGGCTTGGCGCGCTCCCTTCCCATCACAGCTGAACATACAGCATGTACCACACTGACACATCCAGCTCCTTGAGGCACGTTTCCAGATGCTCTTTGCAGTGTGCAGTTAATAAGGCAGCAGGCTTTAACCTCAGTTTGTCCGAAAGGCAACTAAACAGATCACAGAGCAGCCCTTTCTGGAGAGACTGCTTAAACCCACAAGGTGTCAGAGCTAACAGGCAGGAGCAGGATGGGGAAAGGAGGCTGCTCTCCAGCTCCCTGTGTAACACCATCAACACAAGGCTGGATACTTTACAGGAAAGATCAAAAGAGGGCAGGCGAGAGTACACAACCAATTCCTCCCGTGCTAATGACGCTACACAGCAAAAGCTGGAAGAGGGCAGCATGTGTTTTATTTAATGGTTTCTCCTGCTCCATTGCTGAGGTCACACATTTCTGAGAGCAAAACAAATGAGCCGTAAAAGCAGGAAACCTCTGCTGCAGCAAATGGGTCTGGCCTGGAAAGTCAGAGTTTGGGTCTAGATCCAAACTCCCCCCAAATGCCCAAGGACTTGCATTTTAAGAGTTAGATTGTGTTTACTTCTATTTACAGTAAAACAACAACAACAAACCCAACTAACAAACAAAACAAAAATCACAGAAAAAGCTTAGCACACATCTCCTAGCAGCTGGCCAAGGCTTCCTACACTATTGTAAATTAGATTAGCAGGGCTCTGCAGCATTGATCATAAGGTTGCAATTAGCAATAAGAATTATGCCACACACATTTTACATTAAAGGAAACAGTTGCAGCAAAAGGCTGTTCAGTTCAGACAATACCAAACGTGGTTTCTGTAAATCTATAATGGAGCAAAATATAAACTTTAGAGGCACAGACACACCAATAGTTTATTTTTTTAAAAAAATCCTCTTGTGAGAAGTTTGGTTACACTTTGTATTAGTTTTCCATATTTAAATATTTTATAAAAGGTCACTAATTCATCATTAGGTTGAATACAGACATAAGGCTGGGCATGAATGTGTCAGGGAAAAATATGAGTTATCTGAATATGAACACGTCACAGAAAGGTATTTGGTTAACTAAAGCTCTCTTTAAAAGTAAATTTACTAAGCTGTTAAACATCATAAAATTCTTAACCACGTCCTAGCCTGTCTGGCTCTTCACCTGTTGCTCTCTATTTATAAGCTACTGATGCTTTATATGCTGCCTAGGAGCAGGACTTTGCAGAATAAGGTGACTTGAAAACTTCAGATCTTTAAGTTTATAGCTAACCCCGGGGTGCTGTTCTCCCTAAAAGCAGTGAGGCCAGTTCATTAGCTACAACAGAAAAATACTGTCCTCTCTTTTTAAATAATAACACCAAGGTTTCTGTATTGAAATCAATTTGTATGGAAAAGCTAGATGACAAAAATATTCTGAGGACTGAACTGAATATAATGGAGTAAATTTAGTATTTTAGATCTTTGCCTCACTTAATTTTTAGTGTATTAATTTTGCATTTCTATACAGCCTTTTTAAACATAAAAGTACTGGTCTAAATTTAGTTCCAGTTAATATAAGCTCCACTAAGTAGGGGCCATAAATGCATTTGACATCTTCAGAAAGGGCTATAACAGCACAAAGCACCTTCTTGAAGAGGATCCCAAATGGTGGCTTGGAAGTCAATGACATCAGATGGCAAATACACACAGTCAGCACATGTGGGTCAGCACATCACAGCAATGTTTGCTACAAGGGGTTCTTCTGAGCCACAGTCAGGTTCAAGCTGCTGTTCTCCGGGCAGATGCCTCACAGAAGACTGCAATATAATTTTCCTAGCCCCCTGTGGAGGTCGATGGTGTATTGTGTGTGTATGTGTTACAGTAGCCTGTTTTCCATACTGCCCATACATGGGCATGCGGATAAAAATGTGATTAGTCATCACTTGCTCCCTTTCTCAAGATTGTCTATGAGATGATGGTTCATCCAAGGGACTAAATGGATGATTTGCACCTCATTCCCCAGACAGCCACAGCAGCAGTCTGCAATTCAGAGCACTCAATGTAAGAGAGATGTCTATCCTGCCATGGGCTTGCTGGTATTTTTAGCCTTTTCTTCTGCTACGTCTCAAGAAAATCTGCAGAGTTATAGGTAATTTGGCTTACTTTACTGCAGAGATTTCAACATTCAATGAACCAGACCAAATTACTGATTTCAGATGTCTGATCCATAGCATGGATAGTCTTAAATCATTTACAACTAGCAGAAATGATGCGGGTGCAGAAGTGCAGCCTGGTTCTAGTGCCATACCCCTCTCCATCTCTATGCTTTCCCCAGGAACTGAAGAGACTCTTCCAACAGGATAGAGTGGTCATTATTTTACAACAGTTCTTTCTAGATACCAGAAACAAGGTTCAGGAAGAAACTCGAGAAAAGTGCATCTGACTGGAACGTACATGCTGTACGAGGAGACACCTGAGGATACAATTTTCTTAAATTTTTCTACCTGAACAGGTAAGTACCTTTCCAGCTGTTGTAATGTCTAGAACTGCTTCAAATAAAGACACAAAGTGTAACTGGCCACTGCTATTTTCAGTTAAAGCAGTTTCACCCATCAATGGATCATACTGGAAGGCATCAGTTTTCTTGGAGTTCATCAACAGGATCATCAGAACTGAAAAGACAACCTCTCTTCACCTAAACCCTGGGACCTGACCTTATATACATTCCTACAGGGTTAGCAGGTGTGTTTTGTTCCTTGGGTGAAGCACATGGGAAACACTTGGGAGATTGTTAACAGGGTTGTGGCACCTTAATAGCTTCCCCAATTCATGACAACATTTTTCCTGTAATATAAAAATTAATGGGGTCATTTAATAGAATCGCAAGCTAAGCTTTTGAATTAATTAATTCAGAATTTTACAATTCTGAGGTGGATTCATAGAGCTAAAAGAGTAGGTGTATATGCAGCTGCTTAAATAATCAGCCTAAATGATTCACGGCATATATAAACCATAGTAAAATAATCATCTTAAGGAAAACACATGTCTGAAGAACACTTAGTGTTTATTTTCCTATTATTTGCTTTGAAAGGGATTTTTCATGGATACAGAATTTAAGTAAGAAATATTACACTATTTCACCTTAGGGGGATTGTGTTCTTATCTTCTCACTTGCGAGAGGCATGGGGTGAAATGTCCAAGCTGTTCTAGCTGTCATAGCTATATACTACCACTTTGAAGTCTGTTAATATTCGTTCTGAGCTGTTCCACTGCTCTCCACTGAAACCCTCCCATTACAAGTTGTCTTTAAATAACTGACACAGTTTGAAGTACCCTTAATCTTCAGGGTTATGTGATGCTTCTTTAGACACATTGCAAAAGGAGACAAGAAAAAACAAGACATTAAAGCTAACTGATGTGGTTAAACGGTGGAAATTCATGTGTCTCGAATTTCATGGTCTTAGTTTAATCAGTCCTACGATCTGTTTAGTTAAGCTGTTGTAAATCCTAGTGTAGCACTAGGACGGATATTTAGTAAGGCTAAGACAAGGAAGACTTCTTTCCCTAGGCTCTTTCCACAGTGACAGGAGAGACAAAAAGCTTTTTCCAGGAGAACAGCTGGGGCTGCAGATCTACTGAATTGATCTCATGAAAAGATGCTGAAAGATCAATGTCCCTTTTTCCAAGTCTATCCACTCCCTCCAGCTGGCTCTTGTACTCCCTGGGCTTTCCCATCAACCAGATCAGCTTTCTAACACAGATGAAAATGGCACTGTGTTTTTCTGATGGGTTACTCAGCTGCCAGGCTGGTGGCTGAGATGGCACGCAGGGTGATCTGGTCTTCTCTAGCTAGGGACTCCCCTCACAGGGTGATGAATCATTGGGCATCTTCAAAGAACTCTGCCTTGTGGGGCATCATCGTTGTTCTGCATTACATATGTGTACATATATATGAACATATATCTGAATATAATATGAATGGATGCCTTTTTAAATACTAACTATAGCGACACATGTACCCTTACTTTTGCCTAAGAAGGGGTTACCTAAATGTATAAAAACTACATTGAGGAGCAGTTTGCTTAAAAAAGTGTATGGCTGCAGTGGCTTTTGTGTATGGTTATTTCAAAGTGGGCTTATGCAGAATGAGGTGACAGACAGACGTGTATCTTTGTTGGTCAGATTGCCCCTGTCTGTTGGTTCAGCTCCACTTGCTGGTTATGACAGAGAACAGCTTCTCTCTGGTGTCCTGGGTGAGAAAGTCTGGAGCTCAGTACTCATAGCCATCTTCAGGCAGCTGTGACTGAAGCAACCACTCTGAAACTGTATGCTTGCTTGAGAAAAGAGGTAGATGTGTGCCATTTGCTTGCATAGGCACATAAGCATCACTCGGGACCCACAATACCGTGCAAACTGCATAAGAGGACCAAGGCTTCTGAGCAAGAAAAGACTGAAGGATCTGAATTTTTTAAGGGGTCTTCATTTGAACTCCTAAAAAATACAAGAGGCACCTGAAATGACAAGGCTTTTTAAAATGTTGTCCTTGGATAACACAGAGGAAAGCAGTCAGTGAGCCTATCAAACAATGAAACTTAACTTGAAAGGCATGGGAAGGAAATGTGTTATGGAGTCTGGGACTGAAGGGACTGTAGGAGAAGTGATTTTAAGGAAGAGCAAGTGAGTGTTTGGTAGACATGAAGGAATACTTGTTCATCTTTATTGGATGGTCCAGCTTCCCATAAAGAAATATTTTGATCATCTCATACTGGGGATTATTTTTGTTCATTGTATTCTGGAGAGTTAAATCAGTTAGTGGCATATTCACAGCTTTGAACAGTGTGATCTGTATCTGATAGACTGTAATAGTATTTCCAATGCTCTGTTCATTGCTCTGTGGTTTTCCATTTTCATTCACCTTCTTAAAAAAGCACACACAAGAAAAGGGTGAAAATACAGCAATTAGAAAAGAGAGGGAAAGGAGAGCAGCCACTCAGACTTCAAAGATCTTAACACAATTGATATTGTATTAGGAGTGTAAATACAAAAATTAATAACATTCCTTTCTTCCTTCCATCCTGGAAGCATTTATGAACAGTATGCCATTTTTCACTTGCTCAGAAAGCCCAAGTCCAAGAACTGTGCCATTAGTGAGGTGTACACAGAGCAGATCCCTGTGGCACGTTAGCAGAAGTCTGCACACTTGCTCATTCGTAGGTCAGAGTCTGCATTTTGCCCATAGGATGAGTAGGTGAAGTTCTGAGGCTCATGCTCTGCATAGGATGCCAAAAGATTTAATCTCTTTGGAGAAGGAAGACTAAATAATAGGTTGGTCCCAAACAGCCCATTTGTGTGGGTCAGTAATGATCTGGTGCTCTGTACAGACTCTCAGCTTCCCCAGGAGTCAATTGGCAAACTTCGTGTGCAGCAAACAGATCCAGGTCCCATGAGACCGTCTGCTATTTTGGATCAACTCTGCCAAAAAAAGCCTTCCAAAAGTCAATTTGCAATTGTTTCTATTGCTGTGTCTTTATAATGGGGTCATTAATTATCCTCCATGGTATTTACAAAACAGTTCCAGTGATTTTCAGACTTGGCCTTTCCATGCTGACATCTTTGCTCCAGAGATGTATTGAGCAGAGCCCTGATGACTTCTGAGCTGGGCAGACTCTTGCTCAGGTGACCTCTCTGGAGAAGCAGACCCTCCACTGAGCAATCACAATGAATTAAAGCCAAAAGGATTTGCTTCCAGGAGTTTCAGAGGTGAAATCTGCTAGGCCTGGGCAGAGGGGAATGTCAGAAGAGATGCTCTCTGCCTGCATAATTAGGAGAAAATGAGTGGTCTTGATTTTATGGATGACATTCTTGGATGTAACGTGTATGGTTCATCCCTGGTGCTTACTATATGAGTACATATACCACCATATGCATGGAATATATCATACTATGGTATGTTTATGTTCTGACACTGAAATACTCAACTAACTGAAGGTGGGTTTTTTAGAGTTGCTCATCTTCGTAATTACAATCAGTAGTTGTATTTCCCATTGAAAACTTTGGAAGAATGTTGATTCTTTTCACTTCCAGCTATGACATTATCTGTTGGAGTCCTCTGTTTATTCCTTTCTGAGATGTACCTCAGCAGGACCTCGAGTAGCAAGGATTTGTTCTAACCACCCACTTTTTGGCAGTGGAGGTAGAAGCACAAGTATGAATAAATTCCCTAGCAACTCCCAGCTTAAGAGACAGGAATAGAGAGATCAGAAAGATAGTACTTAATTGGTGAGGGTTCAGACTGGTTTGGCTAGAAGGTGCCTTTCCATCCACAAGAAAGATACTATCTGTCATCGAGGACTTTATAACCTGAATGCATTTGTGTGGGTGATGGTGCTGTGCTGTGCCAGCATTGGTATACCTGGTATTTATCATCAGGTGTCAATACTAAAAATGAACTTTAAAAACCTCTCAGTCCTTTTCCAGGAGAAAGTATAGTAGGCACAAAATATCTCCCAAGGGATGCTGGTACACTGCAAAGTAAATCCAGCACCTTTGTAAATAGAAGTACGGCCCTTTGTAGTCTGAGCTAAAAGTTCATTCTCTGTCAATAAATGAGGCAAGATCTGGGTCTGAGCACTGCACATGATCATAACCATGAACATCATATGACCATTACTAAACTGTTGGTTTAGTAATGCTGGAACCATGGCATGCTTTTTTCCCCACATTCAGAGTTAGTGGGGTCAGTACAGCTCCTCCAGGCGCCTTGGTCATAGCCACCATGTCCTGGGTAGTAAGCAGTGAGCCGTATTGATGCAAACTGTGCCCAAGTTGCCAGCACTCATAGATTTCTGTGAGCTGTGGGCACACATTGCTGTGATAATGAGACACTTCCATCAGCTCCTGATCTTGTAGTGCTGCAGGAATGCTGAAATGTATTGGCTGAGTTCAGCCAACACAACCCACACGTCTACATCCCAAACCAAACTGTATTGTGCAATCTTAATAGGGAATGATATAATTTATTCATAAAGCACCATATGACCACTAGGAGGAGTTGTTACTCATTGGATTGAGCAAACACACCCCTGTTGACTTGTCTCTTTGGGCAATCAATTCCTCTGTTGGTTATTGAATTGTTAAATGCCCAGTAAAATCAGCTGAGGTTCCTTTGTTCCCCTGAAGTCAGAGTAGGAAGGACAGATAGCTGGACCATAGGCAGCACTTGCTCTGTATATGTTTGGGTCTGTATGTGTGCATATGTGCCAGGACTAACAAATACTCAACATGTTCTGGTTTATATTGCGAGTGCATCATGCAGTATTGTCACATTTAAAGAGTGACATAACAGTATTCCAAGCAGGCAGTATTTTACAAGAATTAATAATAATGATAATTATTATTATTAATAATAATAATTAGGTTGCTCTGGGCCTCATCTAGGGTTTAGATGTCTTCTAGGATGGAGGGATGGAGATTTCCCATCCTTTGGGCAGCCTGCTTGCCCAGTGCTTGCCTGTCCTCATAGTAATTTTTTTTTTTCTTAATAGGATTGTTTCTCGCTCTCCTACTTGTGTCCAGTGGTTTTTGACCTATTGCTGTGCACCTCCAAGAAGAGTCTGGCTGCGTCTTCCAATACCTTCCCATAAGGCAGTTGAAGGCAGTAAAATCAGACTCACCCTTATGTTTTTAAGGCTGAACAAACTTAGTTCCCACAGTCCCTCCCAGTATATCATGTGCTCCAGAGCCTCACCTATCCTATCAGCTAAATAGTCTCTCCTCTCAGACCTTTTTGAATCAAGGATAGATCAGTGAGATTTAGAAGGACAGTGCCCCACTGTCCAAATTGTGCCCTATTAGAGTGAGGAGCAACCACACTGAGGTGACTGAGACATTGTCAGAGCTATCTGGGCTCCAAAACATTCCTAAACCAACAATTTTTAAAATGCAGCGGTCTCTGGATCAAAAGTGCTCATGTCTGTTGCTGCCAAGGTAGTTCTAAATTTCTGCTCATTGCAGTTATTGCTACACAAACATCCCTGGTGTAACTTCTTCTCCTGGAGTCTTTCTAGACCACCTGCTTCATTCACAGTGTGTACAGACAAAAGCCAGGACAGATGCTCAAGGAAAGAGTTCAAACTCCAAAGCCCACAGGGCTGATGCCCTGTATCAGAAAAGAGGCCACCCAAGTTCTTGGTTTAAGGAGGGAGGCAGTAAAAAGTCTTTGGAGAAGAAGCAGCTTCCTTAAAGTGTTTCACAAAACCCTTTCCAGAGATGATATTAAAAATACATGGGTGGAGTGAGAGAGAAAGAATTCTTATTTATGTATGAAGTTACACAGGGAGACAATGTCCAAAATCACTGAAAAAAAGAGTCTGTGTGTCTCTGTTTTCCTGAGTTATGATAGCATGTGTTTAGTATTATGGCTAATCCCTTTTAGGAGCCAAAGTTAACATCTTCCAAAGCATAAGGGGTTGCTTTTTTTTCAAAGTTCAGTTAAATTCTAGTGCTCCAAACCTACTTAAACACAGAAGGAAAAAAAAAAAAAACAACCCAAACCAAAACCCCCACCCTCTGGAAGCTCTTTATTACATTTCCTGTAGTTGAAACAATTATGTAATTGGATAAGCAATCAGGCCAGTTCAAATTGGTGAAATTTTGCATTATGGAGCAGAAGAAATCATATTTGAAGCCGGAGAAAATAGTAATATAAGAAATGTAGTGGGCTTTTTTCCATTAAGAAGGGACAGCCACACAGATCTAGTCTAAAGAGGCCTTACTATAGCCTGAGGAAACAAACCTAAAAACTATCTATCGTGCACATCCCACAGCACAGAGCTGTCACAGGACAGTTGATGCAGTGGAAGGTGGCTAGAGAGGGAGTCTTTGGAGGCTTTGCACAGTTCTCACATCCCAGCGCGTGATGTTCCAGAGGTTGTTGTCTGTGGTTTTTATGTGCTCAGTGGGTTGCAGTGA
>VWZY01011588.1:0-80680 GCA_013399075.1 Chloroceryle aenea | reverse complement strand
GCTCTCCTACTTGTGTCCAGTGGTTTTTGACCTATTGTTGTGCACCTCCAAGAAGAGTCTGGCTGCGTCTTCCAATACCTTCCCATAAGGCAGTTGAAGGCAGCAGTAAAATCAGACTCACCCTTATGTTTTTAAGGCTGAACAAACTTAGTTCCCACAGTCCCTCCCAGTATATCATGTGCTCCAGAGCCTCACCTATCCTATCAGCTAAATAGTCTCTCCTCTCAGACCTTTTTGAATCAAGGATAGATCAGTGAGATTTAGAAGGACAGTGCCCCACTGTCCAAATTGTGCCCTATTAGAGTGAGGAGCAACCACACTGAGGTGACTGAGACATTGTCAGAGCTATCTGGGCTCCAAAACATTCCTAAACCAACAATTTTTAAAATGCAGCGGTCTCTGGATCAAAAGTGCTCATGTCTGTTGCTGCCAAGGTAGTTCTAAATTTCTGCTCATTGCAGTTATTGCTACACAAACATCCCTGGTGTAACTTCTTCTCCTGGAGTCTTTCTAGACCACCTGCTTCATTCACAGTGTGTACAGACAAAAGCCAGGACAGATGCTCAAGGAAAGAGTTCAAACTCCAAAGCCCACAGGGCTGATGCCCTGTATCAGAAAAGAGGCCACCCAAATTCTTGGTTTAAGGAGGGAGGCAGTAAAAAGTCTTTGGAGAAGAAGCAGCTTCCTTAAAGTGTTTCACAAAACCCTTTCCAGAGATGATATTAAAAATACATGGGTGGAGTGAGAGAGAAAGAATTCTTATTTATGTATGAAGTTACACAGGGAGACAATGTCCAAAATCACTGAAAAAAAGAGTCTGTGTGTCTCTGTTTTCCTGAGTTATGATAGCATGTGTTTAGTATTATGGCTAATCCCTTTTAGGAGCCAAAGTTAACATCTTCCAAAGCATAAGGGGTTGCTTTTTTTTCAAAGTTCAGTTANTGTTTCCTTTTTTTTAAAAGTTCAGTTAAATTCTAGTGCTCCAAACCTACTTAAACACAGAAGGAAAAAAAAAAAAACAACCCAAACCAAAACCCCCAACCTCTGGAAGCTCTTTATTACATTTCCTGTAGTTGAAACAATTATGTAATTGGATAAGCAATCAGGCCAGTTCAAATTGGTGAAATTTTGCATTATGGAGCAGAAGAAATCATATTTGAAGCCGGAGAAAATAGTAATATAAGAAATGTAGTGGGCTTTTTTCCATTAAGAAGGGACAGCCACACAGATCTAGTCTAAAGAGGCCTTACTATAGCCTGAGGAAACAAACCTAAAAACTATCTATCGTGCACATCCCACAGCACAGAGCTGTCACAGGACAGTTGGATGCAGTGGAAGGTGGCTAGAGAGGGAGTCTTTGGAGGCTTTGCACAGTTCTCACATCCCAGCGCGTGATGTTCCAGAGGTTGTTGTCTGTGGTTTTTATGTGCTCAGTGGGTTGCAGTGAGCAGGCTCTGGATGCTGCAAGTCACAAGGGTGAGACAGGAGCAGTTTGTGCCTCCCCATCCTGCCTTTTCAAGCAGGGCGGCCATCGGACCGACAAAATGGCAAAGCACATATGTATTTCCCAAATGGCTTCAGTCATTTGTCTTTAACTCAGACCTCTTTTTGTTTGTGGAATAAGGGATTTTGCTTTTAACAAGATCACTTCTAACAAAACTGCTGGGAGCTGTGAGTGTGTGTATTTTGTTAGGGGCTTTCTGTGGAATTGCTGGTAAGAACAGCATAAAAAAGAAGGTTGTATAACTGGTGTGTTAGGAGGATTTGTTATGTAAGAAAGGGCATAAAGCTAAAAGGGATGTTACTTTTCCCCAAATCAGTGAGGTACAGAAACTGTAGTTTCTGTTCGAGTTTCTGAGAAGATGAATCCTGGTGGTTTTCTTCATGAGCAGAGTGATTTGTTGTTTCTCAACTAGCAGAATGAGTAAACCACCAAACTGGTAACTTGATTGATACTGCACTGCCCAGGCTGCTAAACATCAAGCAACTCATAGCTAATTTGTACAGCTGCTTTCACCTGACTGATCCCAGAGTTTCAGGGGGGAACATGATGAGATCCAATTTCTATAAAATTTTCAGAGAACTGACAAGAGAAACAAGCCAGATCAAACATGGGCATATCCCTTTTCTACATATAAGGCCAGGAAAGAGTGAACCATGGGAAAAAACATTAATTCGGTGTTTTTAGAACTGGATGGTTCAGCTAATCTCCATCCAATGAGACAAGGAAAAGAGAAAGGAGAAAATGCTTTACTACAGATCACCATGACAATGATGAAGTCTTACTACTGTGGGAGAAGAGTCACCTTGCTGAGGTATTGCTTATCTTCTCAAGCTTGGCCCCTGGAATTTAGCTGTTCACACCTTCCTTGCTATCCAGGTCTCTCCACCTCACTCACAGTCTGAAATTCAGAAGGACAGTATTTTTCACAGCTGAAACACACCAAGTCCTGAGCTTGTTTTCTGCAACCAGTGCTTTAGGGACTGTGGGCTTTAGGTAGCATCTGAACTATCTTATCCAATAGCTCTCAATGGCCTGCTTTTCTCTGAATTTGTTTAAACCTGTGTAGGATTTGTCCTCCACAACATCCCGCAGGAATGAGTTATGATTCTGTTATGCATGGTGTGAACAAGTAAACATAGTGGCTGCCCGTGTCCAGCTTCTCGTCTACCAAAGTAGTACTTCCACTTGTTTGTTTTAAAATAAATCTGCTACTTGCTCTTTTCACTGGGCACCCTTCAGTTCTCATGTATAACACAGCCCTGTTCCTCAGCTGCCTTCTCCACACCATTTGTGACTGCAAACCCCTCTTGCTTACCCACTTTAATCATTCCTCATGTCCTTCCCATTTATTGCTGTTCAGTCCCCTTAGTACCCAAAATCCAACAAGATCAGTGTCCTCAAATGCAATCCAGTATTTCCTGCGGTACCACAGGACAGATTATTCTGGTGTCACCTACAGATGTCAACAACCTTGGAATTAGACAGTGGCAGATAGATTAGGCTGTTGCACATTGATATACAAAGCTTGTTTTCAGTGCTCATTATGGGCAGAATCAAGCTGAACAAGAGTTTATTTGGCTCTGACAGTGCCCTGGTTTGAGGAGGCTACCTCACATTACATTTTTCCTGAAAAAAAAGGATAAGACCTTGTTTGCTTTGTGAGCTTTCTGACTGGACCCGAAGTCAGAAGAGTCAAAACAGGAATAGTAAGCTGGTCTTCCAGTCTTATGCTGTCTGAGGAGCCTTCACAGATACCTGAACCAACTATGATCCTTATGAAGTGGTCTGATCACTTTATGAACCAAAACTAAAAGTACCCTTGAAAAGATGGATGAAATATCCCCAAGCATATGGTCAAATGTGCAGAAAGACACGTCATCTGCTCCTGAAGGCACCAGCTCTCATACTCCATTTTGCTACAGTAAGTTTACCCACAGCAAAACCGAGCTCACCAGGACTGATCATCTGACCACTGTGGGCAGAACTGTGTCTCCTGACTAAAATAAACCCAGTTTGACTTTGTTTTATTCAGCAATGAATCCTTGGACAAATCAGTCCAAAGTACAGCTCAACAGAATTCAAAAGAGATGATTGTTTCCCAGTTATCACTAACATGGAGTTAGTTTTTCCCCACAGCAGCACTCACGGTGCTGTGCTTTGAGTCTGAGAGCTGGAAAGCTGCTGATAACACCCCCGTGTTGTGGCTACTGCTGGGCAGGGCTCAGACAGCACCAAGGCCGTTTTTCCAACATTCCCCCACAGTGGGATGGGGGAGACAAGATCTTGGGAGGGAACACAGTCAGGACAGCTGACCCAACCTGACTAAAGGGCTATTCCGTACCATAAGATGTCAGCAGAACTATAATAGCTAGGAAAAGAAGGAGAGGGGAGATGTCTGCTTATCCTCCAGAGGAACCGCTATGCATTTGCAGCCCTGCTTCCCAAAAAGGGGCCAGACATCTCCCGATGGGAAGTAGAGAATGAATCTTTGTTTTCTTTTCTTCTGCACACAGCCTTGCTTCACTTTTCATTAAACTGCCTTTGTCTTAGCCTGCGAGTTTAATCTTATTTTCTTCCCCCTGGTCCAGCTGAGAGGAGGAGGGAGAGGTAGTGATAGAGCACCTGGTTGTGCACCTGGCATCCAGCTGAGGTCAAACCACCACAGTCACATAAATGTAAGATTTTGGAAGTCTAAGGCATGGAAATGCTACTGAAACCACACATCCCTTTGGGTTGTAGCTGAGGCATCCTTTGGTTTGAGGATTTGCCAAAAGAATGGAATCAACCTCAAACAACACCAGAAGTCATTTAGGGTTATAGGAAATTACCTAATTACCTAACACAGGGCAAGAATTTGTTCATTAGGACAAGCAAATGATTGCCATGTTTGTTGGCATCTCATGACTGAGCAACAAGCTGTAACACTCTTACTTCAAAAGAGTTTGACAAAGCAATTAAAAATGCGTGTGACTCATGGGACTGACCCTAACAGAATGCTGAAGGATTATGTTATACTAACTTACGCCCACTATGCCCACTGTGTATATGCCCCTATGAGGGAAACCATTTTAACAAAGCTGGTATTTTTTTCTCACTTATTAATATTACAGCCAGGCAGAGGAAAGCATGAGTATAAAAATATGAAAATATTAAAAAGTTATAAACACTGGTAGCTGTAGATGAGCCCTTACAGTAGTGTCAGAGGTCAGGTAGCATAAAGTAATCTCCTAACACTGATGGCCAGGGACTGACAGACTCCAGGCCTGAAGTTTGCTAAAGGAATTTATTCTCCAGAAGTGATGGATTGAGGTCACATTTCAGCAGCAAGGTCACAGCAGTGAGATAAGGAAATACAAGGGAATCTGTTACTCATATTAGGTCTATCTCACTGGACCATGGTGTTGCTACTCCNCTGACTAAAGGGCTATTCCGTACCATAAGATGTCAGCAGAACTATAATAGCTAGGAAAAGAAGGAGAGGGGANGCAAATGATTGCCATGTTTGTTGGCATCTCATGACTGAGCAACAAGCTGTAACACTCTTACTTCAAAAGAGTTTGACAAAGCAATTAAAAATGCGTGTGACTCATGGGACTGACCCTAACAGAATGCTGAAGGATTATGTTATACTAACTTACGCCCACTATGCCCACTGTGTATATGCCCCTATGAGGGAAACCATTTTAACAAAGCTGGTATTTTTTTCTCACTTATTAATATTACAGCCAGGCAGAGGAAAGCATGAGTATAAAAATATGAAAATATTAAAAAGTTATAAACACTGGTAGCTGTAGATGAGCCCTTACAGTAGTGTCAGAGGTCAGGTAGCATAAAGTAATCTCCTAACACTGATGGCCAGGGACTGACAGACTCCAGGCCTGAAGTTTGCTAAAGGAATTTATTCTCCAGAAGTGATGGATTGAGGTCACATTTCAGCAGCAAGGTCACAGCAGTGAGATAAGGAAATACAAGGGAATCTGTTACTCATATTAGGTCTATCTCACTGGACCATGGTGTTGCTACTCCTAATTTGCACCAGAGCAAAGGTGAGCTGAAGGAGTTCATCATGGCATGAGTGGTTGTGTAAATAAAATATGAACAAGTTTCACCAACTATGCCAACATTGAGCTTCCCTTCTATCAGCTTGGGGAATCCCCATGCTGGAAGTCTGGGCATAAGGTCAGAAGGGATCTGTGGTACTCTAATACGTCTCCTGCTCCAAACAACATGGACCTTAATGGTGAAGAGCTGCAGATTGACCTATAGCACAGCCTGGGCACAGCCTTGGTCCCAGAGCTTGGTCCTGGTCTCTGGGGAGCCTTCACCATACCACAACTCCAACCTGCTGGCAAGCCACTGATTAAATCCCCACTGGAAAGCTGTTCACAGCACCTGCAGCCAGTGGCACACAAAGACCCCATTTGTGATGGACTGGGGGCTTGGGCAAGGGTGAGATTTTCCCTGTAGCTCCCTAGAAGGGACCAAGTGAGTTCAGATGCTTTTGTGATGGGGCAACTAGAGATTCTCAGCAAAAAATACATGAAAGCATCTTGTCCTACTTCACTCAGAGGGAAACAGAGTGACTGGGGGCAGAAAGAGGACCTGGATGTGAAGCTTGGATGGTTTCTTCTACAGAATGGTGAGACTGTCCCCAGGAGTGCATTGATTTCTGTACTTTTTGCTCTTCAGCTTTTCCTGAGCCTTTCTGTGCCCTGTTAGCCTGTGGATCTAGGCAGAGGGAGAGGAACCTCTTTGATTTTCCAAAAAGCAAGAACAGACTCTGCCCAGTGTTTGGAACCAAGCATATTGCCTCTGATCCTGCTCTTGGTGAAGTTGCATCAGAGTTAAGGCCCACAAGGTAAGGCACATTCAATAGAAGTACAGATGACTGAAACAGACTCTACTCTGGACTGAACTGGAAGTGACAGAGATAAAAATTGTGGCTTTACAGTTTCATCTGTGAAGGTGGCTATGGGACATCTGTGAGGGATTTACAACTGCTACTCTTTAGCAATGGAGAAAGATGCCATGTTGGAGTTATGCTCACCATACCGAGACCCCTTATTTCACTGCTCTGTCAAACTGCTGCCACCAGGAGCTTTTCTTGCTTTTGTGTGTCGGGTTTTTTCTCCCCTCTGCTTTCTTGGTGGAGAAAATAATTTTACTTCTTTCTGAGTATGGAAGTTTCTGACCTTTGACCCTCTTCTGCACATAGAGCTGTTCAGGGTCACCTCCTGGGTGAGGAAGGGGTCAAAAGCAAGGGGTATCAGAAGGCTGGCTCTGGAGAGCATCACTGCAAACATTTTTGAGGACAATGAATAATTGTTCTTGTTATGTCTGGTGTGGAGCCATTGCAGACAATGAAGATGAGCTCTCCTGCTGGAGCTGAGAGTATTGCAGGGAGCTGCCAGATAACTCTTCTCTACAGCTGCAAGCCCTTGTACTCTCAGGGAGAAAAGGGGACCTTTCCCTTTATTCCTCCTTTCTGCTCTACTTGGTTGTCTTTCCTCATTTGCCAAGATTACATGCGGGAGAGAGGAGAGAGACAGTGTACTCTGTTTGTCTGGGGTACAGTTAAATATCTACGTAGTAGCTTGAGTGCTTGTTGCCTGCCAGGGTTAAACCATGACAAAGAGAAAAGCAGCAGTTCCTCTTGCCTACTCCTGCACTCCTTCACCCCTTCCAGCTCCTTCAGGAGCTTCCAACTTCATCATCTTACTACTGGAAGAAGCTCCTCTGGCAGCTCTAGGCTGGGATAAAACACCCCATGCCTCTGACTTGCTGTAGTTGAGAAGCAGCTCTGCACGAAGGCAAGGAGAGGCTTATTTTTAAATTTCCTCTGGGACCTTCACTGCTCTCACCTAAATAAAGCAAATGCTGGCTGAGAGCCCTGCTCCATCTGGGAGCTGAGACCCTGTGCTAGATGGGGTGGAAAAGCCTCCATCAGTCTACACTAAGTATTTTCTTTGCTTGTGAAAAGTCAATGAACCCTGCAATTGTGTTCTTTCCAGGAGGAGAAAGCTTCAACAAACTGACCCTGAACAGTCAGCACAGATTTTTGGGCATTCCTCTCCACCCCCCCATAACACAGACCAATTTGTCTGATGGACAGTGGCATGGAGGGGTGGCAGGGTAATGACAAAGCAAAGGTGCTCTGGGATGATTTGCCTTGTGATCGTATTCAGGAAGCATCTCCCAAGGGAGCATGGGTTCCCCTCAGGCTCCCTCCTAGTGGCAGCTATCCCCAAACCACCATGGAGTTGCATTGGCCAGGACTTAGATGCATCCTGATTGATCTGGATATTACCAATAGTGCTGCCTGAATATTTGCTGTAGTTGCCAGCTATGACTGACAGCTTCACAGGGGTGTTCCTCACAACCACATACGGTGAGAAGATCTCTGTAGACACATCAGCAGCAGAAGAATCAAGCATTAGGATTTTGCACACCTCCGTATAGCACCAGTACACCGGCAGTGTCCGAGGGATGGGGGATTGCAGAGCTCACTGCTGGGACTGAAGTTTGTGGGAGGCACCAGGGCATGGATGTACCAGAGGGACTTGGTCCATCTCCCCAGAGAGTGCTTGCACCCTTGCAGGCCAGGGAGAAGTAGCCTGTTGCTGCACCTCCAGCCAGGTCTGTGCAGGCAAGCTGGCCCCAGCAAGCAGCAGCGCCAGTGCTACCCACACAGACTGTGGTACCTTCCCACAAGTTTGGCATCAATCTCTTCAGCTTACACTGTCATCTTGCTTGCTTGCTTTGCCTTTCCCTGTGTATCCCATAGACAGGGCAGGGAAACATTTGTTTTCTGGTATGGCCAATGGCCACACCCAGGTACATCTGAGTAAGCTGACTTCATCCCAGACTGAGCTTTTGCCACTTTAATGGCTTCAGGTTTAATCATAAAGCACTGTGATAAATAATGAATTATGAGAGATGACATCTTCCAGTAAATCCCGCTGTGTCTGCTTATGTTTGGATCACTGCATTATGCTAAAGTCAGCTGCTCAGCAGCTATTAATGTGGCGAGGCATGGAGTGGTGAGGGAGAAAGGGAGAGAGGCATTAATCTGCTGTGTTAGGTGATGATTAAGGGGTGGTGCTGGGGTGACTGGTTTGATGCTCAGAATGGCCTGACTCTGCTCCGTGTCAAACCATAGGCAAAATAGAGGCTGAGTCCGGCAGGAGCTGCATCAGACATTTGTGTGATTGATTCACAGTGCAAGGGGGATTTAAATTGTTAATGGACTCACTCAGGAACTCTGGAAAAAGAGACTACTAGGTAAGGGGCAGATTAGTAACCAGGGAAGCAGGGAAATGGCAAGAAACTTCAGACAGGGATCAAAGGAGATCCCCTTCTACTTTTACAGTGGATACATGCAGATTTCAGGTGGGATCTGCCAGCTTCACAGTGAAAATGTTCATATTGCTTGTACAGCTGGAACACACCAGTTCTCAGGACCAGAGTACACAGGATCAGCAGTAGTAGCTTGTCCTTGCTAGGAAATGTCTTACATTACACTGTATTTTCTCTGAAAACACTGTCATGATTGGTACCCTGAGTTTTGATGGATTTAATCTTAAAACTCCCCTGCAAAGCACATGCCCTTACAGTTCTCAATTTATTACTGAAGAGCTGAAATACAAGAAACTCAGGCACTGCCCAGCTCAGCTTTGCAAGACCTGCAAGATGCTGGTGACAAAAAACGGACCCATCTGTGTGACAGATGCTGTGCAGAGACCATGAATGAGCACGGGCTTTGTAGGATGTAGGACCAGAAGCTGCATAGCTGTGTATGGTGCTGCTGCACCCAGGGGAAGTATCTGCCAGGGAAGGTGGGCTGTGCAGCCCTGGCCAAAGGTAGTGAGTGTCTCAGGGCTCCTCTCTGCACAGTACGTGCTGGACTGTAGAACGCCACCAGCCCACCAGGCTCACTCACATCTCACTGCACACAAATGCCCTGAATCTCCTTGTCAGAAGTGACTCAGTGCAGGTCTCCACCTCCAAAGGTTTGCTTTTCTAACACCCCCGCACAGCTAGCCATGGATAATTAATGTCAATGGAAACAAAGGTCTTCGCAAGCCTACCCAGAAATGGCCTGATTGGGAAGTCCCACTGCTCACCAACCTGTTTTAATGAAAGCAGATGACTCTAATGAAATACTGTGCTGGGAACAATTGTATTCTGGCTGCAGACTGATTCAGCACAATTCCCAGGGCTCTCTGCCCTGCATGGCTGAAGGCAGCATCACTATGCAGCCACACATCCTTTGGCTGGAGGTCCCATTTGCAGACCCTGTGTTTTTGAGACCTGCACCCTTGGCCAGGCCATCCTACAGCTCAGCCACTGCCACCAAGGGGCATTTGTCCAGACTGGGGCTGGAGACACAGGTAATGCTCCAGCTGTGCAAAGCAAGAAGCATCTTGTGTTTCCAGATATCCAATTATCCCATCTCCCTGCCTTTGACTCAGGCCACCCTGAGGGACCTTATGTGTTATAGGAATCTGGATGGCAAATTTTGGTAAGAAACTGAAATATTGTCAGTGAGCAGGACTTTTGAAATAAGAAATTACTTTTTAAATAGCATGAGGGCTCTGGATATTTATTTATTTGTTCTATGCTCTCAATTTTTAAGAAAACTTTGTTTAGTTTTTATGCAGAATGAAACATTTCCTGGTGTTTCAAGATCATTCATACTTTTCACTTAGTTTTTGTGTGGCTGTTTCTCCTTCTCTGCTTTTCCATCCTGAATCCTTCTATCTGGCAATAATGGAACTTAAAGAAAAGGAGGAAAAAATAAAGAAAACCATTCTCTTTTTTGTGTTTTAAATCACATTGAGTCAAATTGAGAAATGTGGGTTTACTGCAGATTGGAAGAATTCTATAGCAAAAAAAAAAAAGAAAGAAAGATTGTTCTAATCACTAGGACTTCTCCCATTTATACCACCTCCCAGTTCCCAAAGCTCTTGCTGAGCCGGCAGTCCCCATTCCTGCCAAGGGTTGCTGCAGAACTCTTGTATTACACTCCTGCCTGCAGTGTTTCAGCCTCCAGCCAAGATGGAGAGCACTGCAGACCCCAGCATTTAACCTTTCAAAGGGCTCCTCTGTCTTGGAAACACACTGTGCAAATCTTCTCTACTTAATGTGAGTTCTTGGCCTGGCCCTGAAATAGTGAGCGGTTATGGCAGAGAAAGAGTCTGTGATGGGTGATCAATTTAAGACGGTAAACAGGCTGTCAAGGACTGTTCCAGGAAATAGATTTTTTTTTTTTTTTGAGCCATTTTTATGTGAGAACATGAGGAGGATAAGCAGAGAAAGCTAACACTTGGAATTAATAACATCTGAGTGAGATACACAGGCTTCCCATTAGATAGCAGTAGAACAGAGACATCCTGGAACCTAGATTTGAGGAATGGATGAAGTATAACAAATGCAAATGATTTAACTACTGGAGAAAATCAGATTTTTTTCAAGACAGCATTCACCTGTTATGCAGGTCATCTCCTTCCAGTTCACTGAGGCACAATGTTATTAGGGATGGTGTTTTATTCTCATGTCAAACCATTCTGGGCTTGGAGAAGCTAGAACCTGAGCTGCTTCAAATCAGCAATATCCCAGTCACCACCCAAAGCCAAGGGATTTGAGGCATTTATACCTGTGGGGGTCTTCCCCGGGGGATTTGCTGCATGATCTTAGTAGGGAGGGCAGAGAGGTGAGTGAGGGCTGGGCTGGAGCAAAGAGTTTCTGACCTCCTGTCCTGAGCCTGAACGTTGCACCTAGTTTAGGAAATTTTTTTTGTTTCTGTGTTGTGATTTTTTTTCCTTTTTCACCACACCAAACAAATAGAGGGCCACAATGGTCCTCTGAGCCTCCTGGCACATCCCAGGGTTGCCTGTAGCTTCCCTCATCCAGTTTCTTTGGATACAGCCTTTTTCCTAGGGTACAGCCCATCTCCTGGATGCACTTCCTGGCCAGACCTCCAGCCACTGGAAAGCAGAGTCTCTTCACTGATTTTAACAGTGCTTTCTGGTTTATCCTGAGTGAGAATTTAGCTCTTTGGTTTCCACAGGAGTTGTGTGGCCCCTGCTTTATGTCTTAGAGCTCCTGGGCTTCTTTGGTCTTGCTATGGATTTGTTTAGGGTTGGCAAGCTAGCAACACTTCTCCTGTCATGGTCTTTGGGTAAATCCTGAAGGAGACCTAAGCCAGCTCCTAATACCTCTCCCATACTTGTTCTCTTTGTTTCCCACATTACTTCTTTTCTTTCCTTTTGTTCTGTCTCAGTCCACTGAGCCTGCGATGAAAGCAGCATCTAACAGCAATGACAGGGGTGGGATGACACTGCTCCCAGTTCACTTGGTCCCAGGGGTGATGATAAAATTGTGCTTGGACCAAAGGCTATCCAGAGCCCATTATCCAAGGAATGACTGCAAGTGAGAGTTTCCCCAAGGCTACAAGATAACACGGTCTTTATAGGCTGCTCGTTTGTGTATCTGTGTGTGTTTAATAAATTGAGGAGTTTGCTCAGTAATTGCTACAGTGAAAGCAAACCAGCAATAATGCAATGCAGTGTTCAGACTTATTTAATATTATCACAGGGAGATTTTTCTCTTCTGTTTACCCTTGAGCACTTTTGCAAACAAACACATTTTGGACAATGGCTAGGCCTTTGCATGGGAGATGCAGGGAGAAGAGGACTGGGAAATATAACGTACAGCTTCCAAAAAACAAAGCTTAGCTTATGCTGTCAGAAAGATGCCAGAACATCCAACCAAACCTGGGGCCTGTGCATGGAGCTGTACTCAGAAGACTGAGGTGCAGCACCTGGTGATAAGCTTTTGCTGTCTTCTGGCCAAGCCAGCTCCTGACTCAGTAACCCCATTTGTAAACCACTGCTAATTATATGTTTGCTCCCTTTGTGAAATGCTTTCAAGCCTACTCATAGTAAATGTTACCTACAGGGCTGGTAATGACTATTATAATGAAATTATAAACAAATTATATATATAATTAGCATATGCATAATAATTAAATTTTAATTAAAACTGATATTAAGATTTAATTTTATCATGACTTGAGAAAATATACACAACAGGTCCCAGTAAGCCTAAAGATCACACATTCTTTCAGTATAGAGCAAATCCATTCATTTCAAGCTGGAGTTTTAGTATAAGCAAATCAACAAAGAAAGCCTAAATTAAAGAACAGTATCAAGGGATTCCACGATTATTAGTATTCTACTGAGCATTTAAGTTATTTAAGCAGAGATGCTTTTTAAACACTGTTTTGACAAACATATAGAGGTAGGAGTATCAGAGTTCAGTCCTCTGCATGAAAAATGAAGATCCAGATATGGGTTCGCCCGTATTTTTTTCCTCTTAGCTCAGCATCCTTAATTCATAATTCAGACAGATGTGTTGACTTTTCTGAAACTGGCAAACAGTTTGATTCTTCCTTAATTGAAGTGGCTGTTGGCTGCCAGTCAGAAGGAACTTTACTTCTTCCCATTGGTTTGAAGTATAAGAAAAACTCAAGCTTTGCATTAATTTGAAAACTCTCTCCCAAAACTCTGACTTCCAGTAGTTGTTCAATTTAATAAAAAAGCATTGAAATGTAAGCCAAGTTGATTTATATATGACTCAAATTCCCTGGGAGTGTGATCTCCACAAAAAATTAAAAAAAAAATAAAATAGTATAATGCAATCAATGTTAGATGCAGACCTGGGTTCTCTAACAGAAGATGGAGTGAATTGTAGTACCAATTTACCAACACATCAGTCATCTTTGTTTCAGAGGATCTGTGACACTTAAGGAGTTTGTCTTCTTAGTGGGGCACTGGCCCCACATTACAGAATTAGGGTTAGAGCCAGAAAGGCATTTAGCTGCTAAATGCCTAATTCCTATTAATTTCAGTAAGACTGGGGTGCAAAAATACTGCTGTGTGTAAATGTCCTTTGCATTTAGCTGTGATGACTTTATATGTTAGAGGAACAAGGAACAAAATGCAACATTTCACTTTGAGCTTTTACTTAGAGTTTTTGTCACATTGTTCTAGCAAATTCACCAGCTCCCACCTCCAGCAGTCCCCTCATGTGGGAAACTTCCCTTCAGACCCCTGGGCTCCCTAGCAAACCTGTGAAAGGCAGGGATGAAGGCCACGCTCAGTACATAATAGGTCATGGGACTCCCTCTCCAAGGTCACCATCTAAAGGTCCCCTCAGCATCAGGCCTTCTTCATCTTCCCAACTCAGAATGTACCAAGATGTTCCTCCAGCTTGCAAACCTGGGATATGTGCAGAAGATGGGCACAGTGAACAGGAGGAGGATGACCATGCTGCGGTCTCACTTTGACATGGTAAGTCTCTCATTTGTACCCTGCACATTGCACCCAGACCCCATGGCTGACCCCTTCCCATCCACTGAATGTTACCTAAAGAATCTGGGTAGAAGGCATAGTGCAGATGAAGCCATCTCCAGCAGCAGGCAGCAGAGGAAGCTCGGCTGGACTTGACTGCAGCTTTCAGGAGCTATTTGTAACACACTTGGCGTGTTTAGAAAGACACCCTCAGCTCACCTGCCTTCAAAAGCCTATCATTTTGCATACAGTGGTGCTGTGAAATCACACCAGTCTCCTAAATTCTCGATGATGGTAACATGGTTCCCACAGTTGCAGCCTAAGTGTTGCTTCTACTTCAGGAGAAACTCTTGACATGTTTATCTCTTTGTACTGAGACAGCTATCAACATGGCTCTGCTCTATGGCTACATGATTAGATAAATTACTGTTTTGTGGAAACGATGCCTGGTGCACACTTCTAGCTCTATCTGGAGGAAAATTAAAGCTTTATTTAGCTTATCTGCTGCAAGAAGATAAAGTGCTCCCTGCACTTCTTGCTTAGACATGAAAGCTTTGCCACCATCTGTAATTTATGACTACTGTGTTGTGGTCAAAGATGCGTTAGAAAAAATCAAAATAGAACTCTGGTGGATGCTGCAGAGGCGACAGGCTCTGCCACCCAGACCCAACATATGTGTCCTTTCAGTACTTAAAGGGAGTCTGTAAGAAAGATGAGGACAGACTTTTTTTAGCATGGCCTGCTGTGATAGGCCAAGTGGTGATGGTTTTAAACTAAAAGAGAGGAGATCCAGACTAGATATAGGGAAGAAAGTTTTTACAATGAGGTTGGTGAAACACTGGCATAGGTTGCCCAGAGAGGTGGTAGAAGCCCCATCCCTTGAAACATTCAAGGTCAGGTTGGATGGAGTTCTGAGCAACTTGATCCAGTTGCAGATGTCCCTGCTCACTAGATGACCTTTAAAGGTCCTTTCCAACCCAAACAATTTTATGTTTCTGTGTTTCCTCCTTTCACTTATTTCTGTGGGTATTTTGGCAGCCATTAAGCCTCAGTAAGTCCTTCCAGGCTGTCATTTCTAGAAATACAGATAATTATTTTTGCCTTGAGTTGCTTTTGTCAATGACAGGTACTATTGGAGATTTTTACAATGGCTCAGGTGAGACAGATGTCAACAGGGAAGTAGACAAGGAAACACCTGGGAGACCTGAAGGGCCTTTGGACTGAGAGAGGAGGTTTTGATGAAGGACCAATAAAGACTTTCTTCATGGGGAAAGATTGTGAGCAGGCAGGAGACATACTGCAGAGAGACTGTGGGTAAGAACAGCTGATAAAGGTCCTTCATTGCATTGAAACCTGGTTTATTTTGCTGAAAACCAGTCAATAGAAAACATCGCTTTGCATCCGAATTTCTCATTTTGCTGCACAACTCCAAGTGAGCCCTTCACAGTGCCACTAGGTTAGTCAAGATGAATGCTTTCGAGGCTCTCGTATACATGAGCACCTTTAACATGGAGAGAAGTTTTGCAAGAACTAGGAGAAATCAAGATTTAGCTTGTGAGATAAAGGTGGAAACTGCTTTAATTGCATTGTGCACATTGCATTAAAAATTACTCAATAACGAGATGACCACTCAGTCCCCATATAACCTCATTAAAGACTGGTAGGCTTGTCTTTTAAACATTTGCTCTTCCCTGTTCCAGATCTTAAATGGTTCTCTCCTGGTAATGCAGCTGTGCCTTTTCAGCAGACCTAGCTTTTTTTAGGTTATTGAAGATGCATAAAAAATGAATCTGCAATGCTTCAAAGCTGGGATCTTAAATGCTGACTGCTTAGACTCTCAGAGGACCTGGTAGCAGCTGTTGGACTTCTAAGGTTGAATTCTGCAACCAAATTCCATTATGATTTTAGCAACATCATCCCAGTCTGGCTGGCTCAGTTACTGCTCTGATGAGGGCTGCGTTGGCAGCTCTGCATGGTCAAAGTTTTGGATCATGTCTCATGACTGCATTTCAGATTGCAATTGGTTTCCCTGCATCTCCTGAGATCTACAGAATCTTTCTTGGTGGTTGTGAAAAGATCACAGGAGGTGTGAACCCACCAGGACACTAGTAAAAATCCAAGGGTGTGGAGGAAGTGTTGGGAGATCCACCACCAAACAATACCCGAGTGCTTCTCACAAACTCTCATTCATCTTGAAGTGAGCCTGTCTGGTTTGTTATAGGAGGAATAAAGACTTACATATCTAAGGCACTGTGTCTGGCATCAATGTCACCTTTTCTGTAGATTACTCCTGTGACTTTAGATAAGTAACTTATATTTTCCTTGCCTCATTCTCATATAAAATGATAATAACAAAATTTGCCTATGATTTGTCTCCATCCAAAGCTGATGTAAGTCAAGAGCTTCTCCGTTGGAATCAATGGCTTTGCAAGGATGTAAACCCAGGTGAAATATACAGTGATCAGTCACAAGTCTGCTTAAAGTCAAGGTTTCCCTGGCTGTGTTTACACCTCACTGCACGATGTGTATATAATACTTGGCACACTATGTCATGGTCTCAGCTGGCGTCATTAGATGATCCTATCCTGTAATTAATAAACCTGGCCACATTCACTGTTGTCTAAATATAACATTCAAAACATCCAACATTTGTTGGATTGTTTTGTTTCATTTGATAGTCTCAAAACGCTCTCAGAACAATACTCTGATTTCTACTTTAAAAACCTGTGCTTTTCACTGGTCTCGTGGAAAGAAAACAGTTCTGCCCTTTGTCTCAGTCTAGAGAACGAGGGGGAAAAAGCATTTATATGTGTATGCACTCCTTCCAAAGTGGTTATCAATGTCTTAAACATTTACAGCATTTTGAAGTGAATCACCAGTCTACATCTCATCTGAGCATCTATTTTTTCCCCATAATCTGCTTTTAGAGGGGCTTTTAACTTCATCAGACTTTTCTTTCCCATTAAAATGCTGTCTGGATGATTGAAAAATAGAATAGCCAGTCCTCATTGCTTAGTTTCCATAGTGAATGTCTGGAGCAAAGGTCTGTGGGATTATTCAATTACTGAAATAATGGCCTTTGACCTGGTAAAAACAATCCAAAAGACAGAATTCATCTATTGCATTATTTTTAACATTAATCATATTCTATTTAGAAATCACAGTAGAACAGCTAGTGTTCAAGACAGACTGCAAACTTTTTGCTTGTACTTTATTGAAGTGACTTAAATTTTTATGTACATAGTTAGACAAATGATATATTTTGAGATTTCCCCCTGCCCCCCATTTATACTTTGCTAAATGGCTCTAGACTGCAAAGCTGCCTTTCTTGCCAGCACTAAATACAATGACCAGTGTGATCTGAGCACTCTGTATAGGTATTAAATTGCAGATAAACAGATATTCTTGATCCTGAAACTGCAGAAGTGAGGAAAAACAACAACACCTTATGCCTGAGCTGAACTCTTTGTTTCCATGCATGAAATGAAAAGTGAACAGTCACAAATAAGCGTTCCTCCATAATTCTGCCCAGTGTCTACGTGTCAAAACCTTCCCCATGACTCTGTTTTCTGCAAGACAGGACTTCAGAAGTGTGAATCCCTGCTCAGAAAGGACTTGTCCCTGGACAAACTCCAGGGCAAGATTCCTGGGATCACTAACACATGTGTCATCTAGATGAGCTCCTCTGACATCCTCCAGGCTGCCAACTGGCCCCACGGGCGCAGGCAGTGCCCCAACAGAGCTGTGCTGCCACTCCCAACGCATGGTGCAAACCCACTCACAGCCCACATCCTCCCAGTGAAGGAGGAAAGATACAGGGTGAGATCTGTGGGGCTAGAAATCATGACTGAGTTTTGAGTTCGAATACCAGTTGAAAGCCATTCACTGTTCTTGCAAATGAACAAAGGATCAAAGGCCCTTATTGAAATTTCTGGAGGCTTTTGCTGGTAGGATGCTACACCCATAGCAAGGACATGTTAAGGACACTGGCAAAGCAAATAAATGTCTGAAAAAGGAATTCACACAGCAGTAACACTGGCAACATGTGGCTTCCCACTCAGCTGTTTTAGAAAACACAAACCACATCTGCTGGGAAACTCAGTGACTGTGAGAGAGATACACACCTAAGAAAGGACACAGTCCACCTGCTGTAAACACCTTCATTCTACTGTGGGAAGAAGGACATTTATGCTTTGGCATTGGAGGCCACAGTACCATAGGCACCAAACTCTCCGTACAGGCCCCTGTGGAGGAAACAACTTCCCACTGCTCACAAGAAGTTTGATGAATGCTTGATGGACTTGCTTGGTACATCTTGGCCTGGAGCTCCTTGAATACTGGGTGAGATGAATCCTGCAAATTGCCTACTACAGAGCAATCATTATTCTGCACTGTTGTGAGTGTGTGGCTGTGCCGTTACACTGAAGCCAAGTGGAGTCCAAAGGGATTTTAGATGCTCGGTCTGTCCTGGCTCCACCCCAGGGCTGGATGACTTTCAGAAGTCCCTTGCAGCCCTTATTTTCAATGATGATCCAATAAAATTTGAGAGAATGAGGAAAAACTGTAACTTGTTTTCTCCTGAATGAAAATGAGTAACTTCTTAACAGAGGCATACCCAATAAATCATCAGTGCTCACTGACATGGGGATATATGGCACCCTGTGACAGGTCAGATATAAATGGCCCAGCAGAAGAATCTGTTTTACACAGGGTGGAAACAGAAGTAATTCAGTCAGAGCGGGTGACATGGCTTTGCTGAGGCCAAAATCAGATCCTAGAAACATGCTTCTGCCTGGAGGAAGAGTCTGGATGCAAAGGGGCTCCTAAAAGCCCTGTTCTTCTCTGACAGTCCTCAAGGTCCCTCCCAGCTTGCAGGTAGCTTCACTACCACCTCCTACGTGGCAGGAATGTGTGCACACTCACATGTTTCTGTGTGTGGCCAAGATGCACGTAACACAGCCTCCAGTGGCATTGCCCTGGTTTATCAGACAACCTTGTCACTCATAAGGCGGCTGGCTGCTGAGAGCAGGGAGAGAGTGCTGGTGCTGCTCAGCAGCATCCCTCCAGCCAGCAGCACACTGAGAGAGAACTGAGGTTTTGCAGCATCAGTGCTCATGGCAGAGAGGGAGTGAACAGAGACCCGCCACACAGATGGGTGTCACTGCAAGGAGTACCATGGGTGTATCTGCTGTTCTGAGAGCTCACGGTATCCCTGCGTGAGGCAGCCTCAAGGAGGCAGTGGGGGAGATTCACAAGATCTGAGGGGATATATGCACAGATCATGGCTTTGAAAAAGGCATTTGTGCCCCTCAAAACATAACAGGATAGAAAAAGCAAAGCAAGTAACCCGAAGCCCACCACAAAGTGCTGCATGGACAAAGTCCAGGGCAGAAAAGGTGAGCTGGTGACATCACATCCTTGCCTGAGGAAATGCCTGCAAGGACTTAAGTGGTGCAAAGTGTGAGAAAAGCAGCTGATGCACAGTGACAGTGGCTGATGGTACAAACAGAGTGCTGCCAGATCCCATCTTGAGCATCCCTGGGATGACCCCCTTGTTCAGCTGGGGATGGTCTTCAAAAACCTGTCCCTGTTCAAGGGTTGTGTTGGTTGGTGCAAACCAGGGCTCGACCCATGGGCTACAGGCGACCCTCACAAACTGTGATCTTCCAGCTTGCCCCAAACTTTAGGCCCCACAACAGCAGCCACATGCCTCCCCTCCACCCATGGGCTGCTTTCCAAACCCAGTGCTGAAAATGAAATTACTTTTGTCCCCTGACTGACACAAGTGGAGTTTGAGCTGCTGGGCACTATAAGTTTCTATTGGGTTCAGGACTACCTGGGTGTTTCCATTTAAAGTGATGGTAACCCACTTGTCACTGGTAAAAACTCTTTATCTTGGGATTGGGAATTTCCAGTGCCCTGTTTTGGAGTAATGACTTTACAGCACCTCTACCCAGTTACCCATCACCACACCCAGTGCTTTTGGCTGTCCAGCTGTCTGAAGCAGTATGCAGGTAGCTGGAAAGAAATCAATGACTTCAAGATGGGAGATGTGCAGACAGATTATAAGAAGCCAAGCAAGCACACACTAGCATGGGCTTCTGTAGCATCAGCGAGAGCTCTTGCATCGCCCTGAGTAAGCTCTGCTTTTGGTAGGGCTTCAATTTCGAATTTTTATTCATCATTGACACTCTTTTATCAAGTCCTTGTCTGCTGGAGGTTCTTCTAGGCACAATAAAATGACATTCATATTACCACATTTCTGCTCCTCCAGGCATTTTCACATTGCTTTTGCCCTCTGCAGATGAAAAGCAACACAGTGATAAGCAGCATTTCTGTAGAATATACTGCCTCCAGACACAAACTGCATTTGTAATTACTTCTTCCTATGGGGAAAATAAGGTGACTGAAGACATAATGATAACAGCACCTTACCTTTGCTAGGCTGCTTTCATCCTGGAGGATCTCACAGAGTTGCAGGAAATCTGATCCTGAAGCAATAAATTCTGTGATCTGGGCCCATCATTTCCAGGATTATCTTTTTTTTAATGCATTCATACATGGACAAAGCCTGAGAGGTTCTCACTGTCACATGGCTCCCATGACAGCTTTGCATAAAGTGGGTGAGACAGTATGAAAAGTACCCATGGTTTACCATACACCCAAACATTCTGGATTTTCATTAAAAACTCCTTACTTGCATTTTCTAAGTCATGGCAATCTGCTGTTGTAGTCAACAGAGATGTGCAGGTAGGGAGCATGGCCATTGCATGGGTGCAGCTGTGATTCAAGCAGAGTAAGTGGGGCTGGGCATAGCTCAGAGATCTGAAATAAACCCATTTTGGCCTGGGTGCCCATCTGACCATCTCTAGAATTTTTAAAAGTGAGCTGTAAAGCACAGCAGGGTAATTTAAGAAAAACATCACATGGTCTGATACTCCTTATGTAATAAAATAAATACAGAAAGCCTGTGTGTGAACAATATACTTCACGCCCTGTAGGAGCTTCTGGCCACAAACTGACTCACAAAATGGCACACTAGCAGAGATACAGAGATGCTGCATACAAATTCTGCCATCACCAGAGCCACAGGTCCTACAGCTTTCTTTGCTCTCACACTGCATTGGTAGAAAATCTTACTTCCA
Organism: Chloroceryle aenea; assembly: GCA_013399075.1. Lineage (NCBI taxonomy): Eukaryota > Metazoa > Chordata > Aves > Coraciiformes > Cerylidae > Chloroceryle > Chloroceryle aenea. The sequence goes on along the minus strand of VWZY01011588.1, from coordinate 59,678 downwards.
GTGCCTAACTCTCAGACAGATTTCGACTCGGTTTTAAACAGCCTCACTAGACCATTCCTTAGGTGGCTGTGGTTGGCACAGCTTGGCATCCCGAGCCAAACTGAAATGAGAAGGGAAAACCCAAAAAGTAAGGCAGGATAGTTTTGCTTGTCAGCTGCAAGTTGATGCTTTCACAGGCCTGACTAGGAAAGTCTTTCCAAAATCTGCTTTCATAAGCTCTCCAATCTGCCCTCCACTGGCTGGCTCACAGATACTTTGTTGGCTCAGTAACAAGCTGTTATAACTGAGACTCCTGTAAATCAGATGACTCTGTAGTCATTTGATGCTTATATTTGGTGTGATGAGTCATAAGGATGGGGGTTACATCATGTCAACTTAATCATGCAAAACGAATTACAGACCAAAGAGCTAGCACTGGGGTGTGCAGCAGGAAAGGTGTGTTCACACTGCACAGGTGGCCCCGAGGTGCAGGAGCTGGGTGGCCATGGTCCTGCCCTCACCCTAGACACACCTCACCATCAGTGGGGCTTTGTCCCGCACCCTCCTCACAACTCTTCTTTCTTTGGTAGGAATATACCCTGCAAACAGTATCTGCATCAGAGTGCTACAAGGCACTAGCTAGCAGCTGGTCACACACCCAGGTTCAGAGCAGGGTCGGACAGGGTATCCTGGTGTGGACCTACATGGTGAACACGGTACAAAAGCTAAATTACGTTATTTTCCAATACAACGTTGCCTCTTAACATCCTGTCCCTGACACTGCCTGTTGGCTGTACACTTCCCTCCTTCATCTACGGCTTCATTTCTTCATCTGATTCCTCCTTCTCTGCACCTTTTTGCTCCCCGAGTCGTCCCCAGCCCCGTGCCCTCTGTGTCCTTGCCTTCACACTCATGTGCTGACACTTTTTCTGTGATAAATGTTAAGCAACCTTTAGACTTCCTAAAGATAACAATCTTCATTTAAGGGCTTAATGCAGCCTCTCTCAGCAGCCCCTTTGGATAAATACAGTCACTATTAAACACCGCCCCGTGCTGCAGCTGGGTGTACTCACTTCTCGCATTGAGCTGTGGAATTGCTTTGTGTCTTTGGCTGCTCAGAGTTCACAATAAAACCACGTAGACAAGCAGAGTGCAAAGCAACTGTATTATCACCTTCATTTTTCACAGGGGAGGGGCAGCTTGGAAGAGCATTTCACTCCATTTGTCTTGGTCTTGTGCCTTAAAACAACTCAAAAGCCTGCAAGCTGAAGCCAGGACACAAATCTCGTAACCTCACCAAAAGGCCATGTTTGAATAACATTATTCTGGTATTTCCCAGAATAATACTCATATGCATGCATCAAATACATACATAGAGAAAATAAAATAAAACAAAATAAGTCCCAACAAAATAACAAGATCCTTGAAAATCAGGACCCATATTCTGGAGTCTTTGCTCCCAAGTAACTAAGACCTGGAAAAGATCTCAAGCTAGAGAAGAAACAGCAGTGAAAAAGCTGTCCCAGATTTTCTTAGAACAGTTCCACTTTCATGTATCTGGACTGTGCAGGTTACAGGCCAGTGCACCTGGGCTCCTTCGGCAGCAGAGGGGCTGCAGCAGAAGCCATGTGGTGTCTTGCATCTTCCCTGCAGATGGTGCAGTGCACAGCTCCAGCAGCTGAACAAACCATGGGCATATTTAAAAAGGTGGGATGGGGCAGGAAGGGGGAGTCTGAAAAGGTTTTGTTTTGGTGGGTTTTATTTCAGGAAAGTATTTTAATGTTTTGCATCTGTTTTTTTCAATGCACAATGAAATTGATTTTCCTGCCTGTAGGAACAATTTCAGGCAACTTCTAAACTTTCCTGTTCTCCATTCTATTCTTGCAGTACTGCCTATATCAGCGAGATATGGCACAAATGGATGGAAACCCTTTGGCTCCAGTGAACTTTGTTGCTTTACTTCCACATTGCATTAGTGCCAGAAAGGGTTTGTGCAACTGAGAGGAGAGCAGCTCACTAAGCAGACTTTTACCTTGGGGAAGTGACTAGCTGGATTTTACCAGCAGAGATTGTGTAACTCAGCAAATACCAAATCACACATGTTGCTGGAACTTGTCCATGTCATGTAGACTAAAACACCTGATCATCTAGAAAGTTAAGTAAAACAGCCTGTTAACCTTTCAGTGGTATGAAAGATGCAAAGCAGGAGGACAGCTGGAATTCTTCCTCCTGTACACACTGACACTGACCTATGGCAAAGTCATCTGAACACACTGGTGTGTGGAGACATAGTGAGGGATAACCCAGACAATATTTGGAGAAATTGCTCAGGATGCTTCCAGGAAGTAGATTTCTAGTCTAAGATCTCTGCTATTATTTATATTTTTGGCAAGGCTGTGATGTTATTGAACAAATAAGCCAGCTGCAGGAGGAGATCACGTGTGCCAAAGCCAACACCAGCTGGTGGCCGGTCTGTGCCCTGCTCTCACCCTGCCATTCTGCTTCTGCACAGGCTGCCCTCTTCCAATAATGTGGAGGGAACATGGTGTGCCAGGCCAGAGCCATAAATCCTGCTGGAGGAGCATTACTCATGAAATGAACTAGATCGCACATCCTGAGAAGGAAGCTTCTAACGAGAAACCCAAATACTGTTTCTATCCAGTAAGCACACACAGAGAGCAAGCAACACAAGCTCCCTTGAGGATTTGTCTTCGCAGGTGCTTCAGGAACTGCAAGGGAAAGAGGAAATAAAAGAAGTAGGAATTAATGTAGAAAAAAAATATATATATACAGCTCAGAACAATTCCAATGTACCCATTATTCCAGTTATCAAGATCCAAATCAGATGTGTAGACCCAGCTTCACAATGTAAAAGTGAGACCTCCTTGGCTAGGCTGAGGAGACCAAATGTAGGCAAGTGGTGCTCTCTTGAGATCACCAGTCTATTCTGCCTTGCCTTGGCTGGCCTCTCTGGAAGGGGACAGGTTGTTTTATCCTATGTTCTGTGTCAGATCTGCCAGCTCCTTGCAGATGTTTAGGAACCCTAAGGCAGATGGATGGGCACTGTGTACCTCTGCAGACAAAGGAAATAGTGTAACTATACCAAATCCATCCTTCCAGGTTCCTTGTGCTGTTCCTTGTGCGTGTGTCTTCAACACCCGGTGCTGGAGATGGGAGAGGAATCTTCCCTCAGAGGTACATTTCTCTTTCCAGGTGCTGTAAAAAGATCTTTAAAAATTAACTTACACTGTATGTGTCCCTCTTAGAAAGCTAAAGACAGTTATTCACTTCTTTAGTCACATGAAAATATCCCCTCCAATACCTCATTTGTGGGCCTTGTAGACTCAGTGGGAAATATCACAGCACCAACCTCCTTCTGATAGGTAATGACTTTGTCTCAATCTGGGACACTGCTCGGTTCGTGGCCTGGTCAGGCCTTGCAGCTCTTCCATACCATGACCAGCTCAGCCTCATCTAGTGGACTAAAGTCATGACAATCAGTGAAGGGATCTGGAGCAGAATGGTTGCACAGAAGGTGGAAAAGGGCTCTGGACGGGCAGATTTCTCAAAGCACAATCCAATGGGGCACTTGCACCAGGAGCTGCTCTTCCCCTGCCACAACCATTCTGGGTTAAGAAGTGTCAAGAGAAAGGTCTGGTATTGTCTTTTTATCTTACTCCTGTTTCCAGCACCCGAGGGAGCATTATCACATTGCAATTTCTTTTCCCTATTCTTCTGTCATCTGTCCATGTTTCCATGACGCACTTGCCCTGAGGCCATCAGACCCAGCTGCTGGCCCTGAGGGCATCTCCACCTGGCTAAACATAATGAGCCGTGGAGAAAGGATGTTTTCAGAGGATGAGACATTTGGATGTTACAGAGAAAGGGCATGCTCAGAAACGTGTTGCATTAGCTGTATTCATGGGTTATAAACACTCCCACAGAGAGCAGTGGGAAGGCTGGGAAGAGCCCAGGCAGGACAGGCTCAGCTTTGTCTCTGTGGAGGTTCACCCACAGGTCTCTCTGTGTGGTTGTGCGGCTACAAAACCCAGCAGCCCAGCTCTGCATAGTCGGCACATGCAAACTAAACATGCTGATGTCTGCTGATTGCAGCTGTGAGTGCTGTGCCATTCCCAAATCTTGGTCCCTTCCCTCAGCACCTCAGACAGCCCCATGTTTCAGCAGCGACTGTCAGTATGGTGACATCTGGTCCAAAGACAGCTGCTGATTTCTCACTGCTTCTTTCATGAAGGGTCTGTCACTTTCTCTTCATCTACATTTGGGAAGACTCTGTCTGATGGAGAGTGCATTCGGCATGCAAGAGGCACAGAGCTTTCATAACACCCTCGAGAAGATGCTTTCCAGACCAAATGCTGCTCTTTATTCATGTGTCTGCTTCTGCTGAGATAAGGAAGGTGTGGATCCAAACCCTCACCCTTGCAAAACAAACTGAGAACTGAACCCAGACCATCAGCATGCCAGTGGAGTACTCCATGGACTGGAGTGTTGTGATAAAAGTAGTTACCACCCTAAACCACTGAAGGTGGAGAAACCCAAAAGTGCTAGTGTGGATAGTATGCTCCAAGGACAGCTAACAAAATATCTCTGGGAACCCAGCGACTCAGCAGGCTTAGGAGTCCAGGCAGATTGAACTTCTCCCTCAGGACATCTGTGGGCACATGTGGAAGCAGATTCAATCTCTTGGGCAACAGAAATGAGTGTGTGTTCAGCATTAGACAGCAGCCCAAGCAGAGAGCTGGGGTGCTTGGCAGCAGAGTAGTGGACTAATTTCTGTCCACATCATGCTTCCAGCTCCAAAACCTCATTTGAATCTAGTCCCCGACTACAGGTCTCTTCCAGGTCCTGCCCTGATGTTTCTTGTGCCATATGGTGACATCCTGAGGATAATACTTTGTTCTACTGATACTCAGTACCAATATCAGAAGGAAAAATAAAGGTAACCTAAAAAGGATCTGCTACAAGAAGTATTTTGGCTTTGCAGGTGCAAATACATGGCTGGAAAGAGTAAATAAGGAGAATCCTCCAGCTGAGCTGTTCTCCTGTGTGTGTGTGTGTGCTTGCATCTGCATTTTTATCTGAAGTGTTGTCATCTTCATTAGACACTTTACTGTGTTCAAAAGCATAATTTTTAGAGGGCTGTCAACAGTAGGAAACAATGCATGGGGTTTTATTCCTCTGCTGCACTAAGAATAATTTACTTGTCAGATACCACACTGCTCTTCTGATCAGCTTGTTCTGTAAATAGAGTGAAACCACATCCTATGTACCCAGAGAATCCTTGAGTTACCTCTCTATCTTCTAATGCATCTTCCTTGTATTTGAACAGTGAGAAGCTGGGGGGCCTTGGACTGGTTTGCTCCCCGAGGATCTTTATGTCATCAGGCATAGGTAGCACAGTATAAATCTTAGTAATATAATACTCTAGCAAAATATTTATCAACTGCTGCTTCTGCTCCTACCCAAGTGGTGGCTCAAGAGACCATGCTGAGATGGTGAATATCCTCTATTCAAGCCCTGTTGAGGTCCATGTCGGTGTAAGGGACTCACACAAGCAGAGCAGTTGTGACCTTACACTCCCATCCTTACTGAAGGCTGCTTCTGTTGCAGGCACAGACCCATTGTTGTAGCAGTTGTTTAATATGGGCTGGTGTATTTAAAACAAAGTTCTGTCTCACCTCCTGATCCTCTTCAGTAGCTCACCTCATCACAGACATCTACAATCTCACAGAAGACCAGCTGTATTCCTCTCACCTAACTGTAGGCCTCTACACCTAAACGTGGTATCTGAGCTCCCAGGGCAGCTCAAGGTGTAAAGGGTCTTTAGCCATGAAGTCAAGACTGCAGGTTGCATGGCCCATGCAGACAATGAAGTCAAAAGCACAGTCTCAACACCCACATGTGGTTGGACGACTACAATCCTTTTAATACAACGGGACACAGGGTGTAAACTTTTATTTTGTAGACACCTGAAGGCATGGGAGTCGAACCTTATGCTCAGAAGTCCACACACCCCACTTCTGGTGGGAGTCAGCTCTCCTATGCTCTTTGAAGCCCCAAATCCCCATAGTCCTGTCTGGACTCAGCTAACTGGTGTCATGGGACTTATGGCAAATAAGATGAAGTAAAGGCTAGGTATGGTCTAAGTTAGGTGCCAGAAGGAGTAGAGCCACATGTGATACCTTCATCGCCATGAAATGCCAGTCACAAGGTGAGTAGCTGCCATCCCAACTCTCCTATGAAGCTTTGAAGTCCCTTCCCACCCTGAGCTGCTTACCAATACCAAGCAATAGTCACAATCAGAAAACAGTGGTGACAGTATGGGCAAATTCCCTGCCTCAGCAGCACTCTCCTCCTGGCTCCCACTAGGTGTTCTTGTTTTCTTCTCAGCTCCCATGAGGATCAGGAAAAATTGTCCTATAGATCTTAGAGGGCACTGGAGTGGTCCTAATGTGCATTCTTGCACAGCAGCTGGTTTTGAACACATGCTGGTTGCATGTGGAATAAGCAGCACCAGTTCCATGTTTTATAAAAATTACTAGTGAAAGGCTTTGAGCTTTCTTAGTCTGCTGTGCATTGCTTAAATGCCTGAGCATTATCATAAGCACAACACGGAAAAAATACATATAATTTATATCTTGCTCTTTTTCATCCTTGATAGTAGCAAGTAGCTGGCCACAAATTGAAGTTCATTCCCAGGATGTGTCTCAAGCTGATGGCTTTGTTGGGTGACTAGGATTTAAGTGTGTGATTTTTAAGCATAGGCAGATAAGTAGGAAGCCTTCTGCTGGCTTCAGGGGAGGGAAAATCCTAGGGTCTGCTTCTACTTCTTGCACGTCTCTCTGCATTCTCCCAACAGAAACCTGCATTACCACTTCTTGGTCCCATTCCCCCAGGGCTCTCCTGGCTCTCTCCATCACTGGGAGGCTGCTGCTGCGCTCTCCGTGTCAGTTTGCCCTCTCAACCAGAGCTCAGGGAGCGCAGCAGCCAATCGGGCAGCCAGGCTGCCCGGGTATCCTTCATCAATCTCCCTAAGTGTCTTCAGGCTCTGCTAGGAACATCCACATCACTCCTTTTCTCTCTCTGCAATGACCTGAAGCTCCAGCTCTGCAAGCAGGGATCAGTCAGGCATAATGCAATGCAGGGCAGCCGAGAATAATCTGGTTGGCATCCAAGGATGTATATTCACAGAGAGGATAAGGAGTGTGTCAGCATTTAGTTTCAGTCTAGCTGCACTTTTCCTGCAGCACAGAATCACAAAGTCTCCGTCTCCTCCTCTGGATTGGGACTGATTCTGCACTGGGATCCTCTGAAAAGACAGTTTTCCTCTCTTGTTATTGCTGTACCACCATAACCTACCAAGATGTGTGACTGCTTTCATCTAGTTCTTCCTAACTGGCCAGGATCTCCAGCCAGTGGTGGGCTTACATTTTCTATACTTTTCTGTATTCCGCTTCTGCTTTTCTGTGCTCTGCTAGCTGTGAATCAACCTCTGAGGCAAACCCTGCAGCTTCTAGGGTGTGGCTTTCTCTGATGCTGCATGAATCAGATAAGCAAAAATAGAGTTAAGAAAAAGCCTGTCATTACCTCCTCTAAACTTCTCGGTGCCTGCATTATGTTGAAACTAAGCCTTTGACTTTGTATAGCAATTAAATTCAGTTGTGTCTAAATTAACTGGTTTGGGTTGCATGCCTAAATTCACATGCTCGCCCTTCCATTTCTCTTAGTGATTAGGAAGCAACTAGCAGGATACAGTGCATGATACAATCTACCTGGCGTTTACAAAAGCTAAAAGCTGTGCTCTGTACTGTGTCTTTGCAAATTCAAAGTGTCCTGTGCTCTGTATTCAGTCTGCTGCCTGAACAATACAACACCTCTCTCTCTGGAAGAGAGCCTGTTTTTTTTTAATCTCTGTGTGTCCCTACTGCAGAGCAGAAGGAAATTAGTGATTTAACATCTTTTTTAAAGGGGAAAATGTACGCACTTTAATATATAATACTGCTGAAGCCAAACAGTGTTGATTGGAGGAATGAGTCAAAGAAGTAATGCAAACTAGTTCTTAGCTGGCCAAAGTGTATCAATAAATTAGAAATCTGCTCTTTAGTTTATGTACAGATTAGCCTGTTTTAAAATAAGCAACTAGTAGTCTTAAGGCTGTGTCTACAAAAATGCCAAGAATCTGAAATTTCTCCAGTACCTTTTTTTTCCCTTAAAGTATACAAGATCTATGTTTATCTACATTCTGCAATAAATTTCCTCAGTATTTATTCTGGTAGAAGTAGTTATGATCTACAAAACACAGTCTGTAAACATTTTGATAGACTAAATGTGGAGAGGTCTGTGTTTTGGTTTTTTTGGGGGGTGTGTGGTTTTTTGTTGTTGTTTGTTTGTTTGTTTGGGGTTTTGTGGTTGTTTTGGTTTTTTTTGTTGTTGTTGTTGTTTTGGGTTTTTTGTTGTTTTGGTTTGGGTTTGGTTTTTTTGTTTTGTTTTAAATATGCCTGATTATTTCTACTTTTCTCTCATAAATAGTTCAGGATGGTATTTTCCACAACAACAGGAAGTCAAAAATTGCTTGTCAGATTCCCAGTCATACAAAGCACTCCAAAGTAGCACCTTATTAAGTTGTATTGTTAGAATCAAAGAGACAGCTCAAGGAATAAGTCACTTCTCTTCAGCCAACAAAAAGATACAGTCCAACCCTCTGCTTGTTACCTGGTGTTTAGATAAAGTAAATTAATTGGTATAAGGTTATAGCAAATATTTTTTTCTGTTGCTTCACCCAGACAGTAATTCAATATGATTTACTCAAAACATAATTGATGTAAGTTTTGGAGGAAAGATTTTTTGTTATAAATGTGACATAAATAAATATAAATATAAATGTAGCATAATTTACTTAATTTTTGTCTGTCTGACAAATTTACTTATTTAGCAAACAAGTTATGTGGCTGTTACTATTTTCCACATCAGAGACATTGTTTGGGACTTCCAGGTGCTAGTTAATAGAAACAAATAAAAACATAACACTAACAGAGCACTCCACATAACCACCCTTCAGGCTTTTCCCATTGATTAGCAAAAAGGTTGGTTTGTTTTGTTTCTTTTGGTTTTGTTCTGTTGTTTTTGTTTTTTTTTTCCTGAAGACACAAATTTCTCCCATATCACGAACATGGATTGTTACCTCTCTGGTACCAGTTTGCTGATGGTGTGAAATAATGTTGTTGTGGGTCATGTGCAAGGGGGAGCATCTTCTGCATTGGGTCATTCCATGGCACCAACTGGACCTGGTGCCTGGGCTGGGAGATTCAGATCAGGAGTGAAGCCATAGCACTGACAACAAGGTCTATGCTGGGAATGGATGCAGAAGGGAAAAGCAGTTGCATGTGAAACTTGACAGGCATCTGTTTTCCAGACAGTTATTGCTGATGTTTCTTGACAACAGGTTATCATTCTCAGAGGTCAGGGTGTGGCAGGGAAAAGCAGGTCTGTTTTTCTCAAACAGGTAGGCTGGCTGGCTCCTGGGGCATGTAATATATGTCAGAGAAAGCCTGCCAAGTGCAGGAGAAAGAGAGAAGGAACATCAGCATGGTGATGAGGCAAGCTCATCCAAACAAGGGTGGGGAAAACCGCACCATGAATCCCACATCAAGAAGCACATATTAAGTCCCTTGTTTCCTCCACAGCATGGAAGGAAGGCTTGTTAAAAATAGGCTTGTTTTGTAAGCTGCTGCCTCTGCTGGCTATATTCATCTGCCCTTGCCTTAGCTGACAGTCATGATGACACAGGTGAGAAACAGATAAACAAAAAATTTGCCTGTTTTCTTTATCAGCCAGGCAAGCACGAGCATGCACTCAGATCTGACATCTGGAGGATGCCAGGAGGATTTTGCAGTTGTGGATGAACACTGAGACAGTGTTTTTCATGGATAATTTTTGAGTCAGAACAACAAATAGGTAGGAGAAGAGGACATCTGCATCAGCAAACTGTGGCGATTGGCCAAATCCCAAAATATAAAAGTCTTTCTAGCACAAATTCTTTACCTTGTTTGGAGCGTGACCCAGAAACTATCAGCCTTTAAAAGACCCCATTCAGTAAGACACTCAAGCAAGTTTGTATGGCCTCCTGATTGCCACAGGTTTGGAGCACAGGGTCAAATCAAAGCATGTCTTTTAGAACTTTGCTGAATGGGCACTTGAACTGCACTGTTGCTGCTTCTCATATGCCACATTCATCTTTGCAGTGTCAGAATAGCATGCAAATGGGTTCTTGGGATCAGCCAGAGCTGTCAAATTCACAGCAGACTCCATTGCAACCTGTGACATCCAAAAAATGCTAAAAGCCAGTGACATCCCTTTTTCTCTGTTCTTATCTGTGATGCCAAAAGCACAGCAAGGGCCAGGCATCCATTACATCTTATAAGCAGTTGAATATTGCCTACAAATTTTGAGGACCTAACCCAAAATGCCAGCTGAGCTGCCTTTTTTCTTAGAAATATTTGCTCAAGATGTTTGTCTACAAGCTGCAACAGCATCTATTCCAGCCCCATGAAAGAGAGATAAACAAAACCTGTAGGAGCCAGACTCACGAGTTGGGTTAGGAACACCCACCCCAAATCTCGGGAGAAGCTCTGACCTAACATGCTAGAATATTTCATTTCCCCTCCTTTTGCTTCTTTCAGTGAGTATAGTGTTAAAATCACACAAGCCATTTCAGTTTCAGCTGACACACACTGTCCAGCAATCCTTCCTAAATATATGCTCATTCTCCCAATGGTGACACCAAAATAACTGTGTTGCCAGCACAGACTGAAAAGGAATCTGATTCATCTGGCTCTGGCAGAGACATCCCTGCCAGCACCATGAATCAGCCTCAGTAAATTGCATCCCTCTGGCTTCTCTCTGCTCTCCCTCCCTCCAGAGTCATCTCCTTCCCTCCAAAGTTTTTATTTTTGGTTATTAGTTTCACACTTCTATTTCTTATGAGTACGCACAGGCCTTTTGGTGACATAGGAGCACCAAGTGGAAAAGAAACATCAGCATGACAGAGTCCCACAGGAAACAAGGCTTTCTTTGTCCATCCGCTGTGCAATAAAGTGCATTACTGTTCTCCATCTAACTGCAAGACATGAGGATGGTATGTACCCATAAGAGGCATAGCACATTGTGTTTGCCACAGTTTCTGATTCATGCAAGGAATGGACATACCCTAGGAGCAAACAAAAACCAGCTGAAAAATGCTGGGTTTTCTTGAGTGCTGCATTTTAAAACTTCAGGGAGAAGGAAGAATTAAGAGATTTTAAATCAGCTTTGGTAGAGCTCTCCTTCTTGGGCAATGTGGACTTGTGATGCATTTGCCCAGTGGTCTGTACACCATCCGTTCCTGTCCAAGGCATTCTGGCTGCAATGGCCTCGTTTTTAAGGCCCTTGTAACTGTGTGAGAGGTGCAGGAATGCAAAGCAAAGGCCAGGAAGAGCCCCTGCCAGCAAGGGCCTCTGGGACTGCTGCTGTTGCTGCTCACTCTGGTGAGGGCTGCTGCCGCCAGAGATAAATGACACCTCGGTTCAATGCAGGGACTTGCTGCCAAGACAAACAGTCAAACAAACAGCCAGGCTAGGCTTGTCCACACAGAGGAGCGGCTGCAAAATGCGCCTGGAACCAAACTTGCAGCACACACGGTCACCCAGTACTGGTGTACCATACAGATGGACCTTGCATTTCTTGGGAGCACAGCTCCACGCACCCTTGTCCCATTCACAGCCCTGTCCCTAGCACATCTTTCTCAGAGTGTCTGCCAGTGCAGCCACCATGGGTAACCTGACTCTGCAGGGTGCTCGCTCCTGCATTATTTACCAGTGGGACATCCCCGGGAGTTTTTGGTTGGCAGGGAGGTTGTGGGATAGTTATTTTCATCCTGGTCTGAAGTAGACCTTTGGCAATGATGTGGCAATTAGGAGATGCAGGAGAGGGGGTAGTGAGGAATTCCAAAGGCCAGTGTTGTTACTGTCAAAGAAAAGGCACTTGGAGCTGGCCTTCTGCACATGGGACCTTTTTCCACCCTGGCCAGGCTAGAGCCTGTTTATCTTAGAAAATGAAAGGCACCAAGCTATCAAAGGCTAAAGGAATACTATCTCTCAATGATATATCCCTGCCTTTATGTCAACACAGACAATTATATAATTGTATTCAGTTATAAGACACAAATGAGTGTGAAAATGCCTACAAGATCCTGATTTTTCTAGACAATCCTAAGTGCTTACTAGTAGTAGGTGCTTCCATTAAGAGTAGTATTTGTGTACCAAAATTTACATGTTCTACCTCTTATTTTTTTGTTGAAGTATCATAGGAGCCATAAGGGTTGCACAAATGTAACCTTTCATTCCTGTTTCTTCATCAGTTTGCTCCTCTACTAAGCCTGCTAGCCCATATGCCTGCAGAGAGCCTTGCCACATGGATAGCAGCCAGCTCTGAGGTTAGAGTAATTAGTCCTGGCTGGGCTTGCAAGTTTTCTTTAGTACAATTGCACCTTTAGATTTTTATCAGTGTGAGTTCCTCTGTCACAATAGGCTGGGAAAAAAAAAAAAATCTGTCCCATTGTTAAAATGATTGTGGAAGAAATGTTAGTAAATTTATGCTGGCAAATTAATTGTAAATTATAGCACATACTCTTTTACCTGTACGTAATGCTGCATTTAGAGAATACATGAGGACAAGAAACAATACTGCTTCATTTGTCCTTCACTGCCACATGGCTTTCCACCTCACTTCAACACAAATTTTTTCTAATGAAACACATAACTGGGAAGAACCAGCAAATTATCCCAGTGTGAGATTATGATGCACACCTATGCACCAAGAAGAGAGAACAGACTTGTCACCTTCACCCTTTTCTTAGGGCAGATGCATTGCACGATCTAAAAAGTGTTCCAGACTTGTTCTCTACTTTATTTCTATAAGCTCATGACATGGAGCATGAAGCAGAATCCTTTAACCGTGGTCAGAGAGGCGCTGTGAATGTGCATGAACACAGAACAGAAGATCAGCTTCCCCACACTTTTGTTTTCAAGGTCTGGCAGTACCAAAGCAGTACTCAGCTTGGACTGATGATGATCATCAGTAAATCCCTTTGGGACTCAGCAGTAGCGTGAAAATCCATCCCAGTCTCCAAAGGCACCAGGAAGCCTGTTGCCATGTACTGGAAGACAAAAAGTGATAGCCTCCAGTGGAATCAATGCTGTATGGGGTGGTTTGTCCCAGACATTCCTATGCAAGTTTTCTTGGCTGCTATTTAACAAAACAACAAGAAAAGATTCTTCCACTGACCCCTAATTTGATACAAGTGTGCCATGGAAAATACTCAGCACTTGTGTGGCTCCTGTTTTCTAGACGGGGACTCTTCTGTTGACTCCTATAACTGACTGTGAGACAATCAAATCAATGGGGGATTTCACCACACAGACAGGTTATACCCTTGACATGTGCCTTCAAGAACATTGCCACCACCTTATTGCCTCACCCTGAAAATAATTACCCTTGTCTTTATTGGGTTCCTATATCTAATTATTGGCTGAAAAGCATCTAGAGAAGGTCGAAGTAGGCAAATTATGCAACTTACTAATGATTAGTATCACCATCCCCAGACTGCAGTCTCTCTTTGATATTAGGAACAACAGCAAGAAAGATGCTGACAATGCTGACATTGGTTTTGGCTCTAGCTGATGGAACAGTCATCTCGTATCTTATAATCCAAATTACACCAGCAGATTTACTCTGGATTCACACTAGTGTAACTGGAAGAGGTAGTTAGAGCACAAAAAGCTTTAGTAAGTGGGGACGAAAGCAATGATTGGGTAAACAAAAAGGATTAAAACAGAAGATATGCAAAAAAAAAAACCAAACAAACTAAAAAGGTGAGTGTCAGCAGCAAAGTGTGAAGGAGCTGGATCTCAAACCGTTGTGGAGTACAGAGCAATTGGCACTTTGGCCCAAAAGTCAGAATATCTGAGCCTTTGACAGTTGCTCTCTGTATTACTGAGAAGGACCAACAACCTGATGAGAAGAGAGAACAGGATTGGGCTCCAGTCCCTACACAGACAAGGAGAAGCAGGAGAATATATGAGACTTGAAGAGCCATGCAGATCCTGCATCACCAGAAGGCACCAGTAGCACTAAATAGAGGAGGAAGAAAACAGTCTAGGACAGCTTTACAATGAATGAGCATTATGTCAAGCAACCCATAAACAATCTCAGGGAGAAGCTAAATAACAAGGCTTTTCTCGTCTCACTCCCTTCCCCTTTGTATCCTTTATTAATACAGAGTGACCTTAGCAAAACAGCACACGAATAGTTGGGCTCCACCTAATTCAGTCTAAGGATAATTTACCTCCTCCCTACCCTGTTTCCCATTCTTTGCTTGTCTTTTACTGTCTGGTCTCTGTCCTGTGCTACAGTAGATGTGAGTAAGGAAAGGAGAAATATTAACCTTTTCCTTGATAAGCAGAACATGACTGGTGTGAGGGGGAACACAGTGCCTGTACTTGGTCACTGAATTAGGCAAGCATATGAAAAACTGCCATTTGCATGTCACTGTCCTCATTTCCACAGCAGAGAAAAATCTAAAGAATACGCTCCTCACCACTATCAATCCTGCAATTTAACTGAACTTTAGCAGAGTATTTGCTGGGTTATGTAATAGAGATGGATTACAACAGCTAGCCACATGGCTGAAAACTGCAGGTTTAACCCCTGGACAGACTGCCTTGTGATAGGTAAAGATAAGCACCATCATGGGGTAAGAATAGTCCATCTTAAACAAATCTCTAACATACAGTTTGAGGGTCCATCTGAGAGAGCTGCTCCAACTATTTGAGGTCACTTTTTTCCTGGTCTTCTTGGCTATGCACGGCCTACTTTTCTTTCTCTTCCTGAGCCACCTCAGAACAGTTCTCCAAGTGCCTCTTTCTCAGGCTTCCCACCCATTCTGGCCGCAGAGGACCCCTTGGAGATATTCCCTTGCAACCAATGAGTTTGCAAGATCATCCTCTCTTTATGTCCCAGCCATCCCTTCTGTGACTCCAGGTGTTAATTACCACATTCAGTGGTGAATTAATTACCTTAATTGAGTGATTTGTGCCAAGACTAGGAGCAAAAATGTGTTAGCTTTGGCTGCAGGGTACTACAGAAACCAAAGCATGAACCTTACTATGGTCATGAACCACAACCCACCCTGCATTCTCTGCATGTTGTCATATGCATCAGATGGATGAATCTGCCATAGGCAGAGTAGGGCCTTCATTTTTCAGCATAGCTACAGTCTAAGTTTAATGTCTCTTTACATTTGATCAGCTATTATTTAGGCAGCACTTGAAAACAGGAGAACTTGAGTATTGTAGCTAATTAACTGAGCCAGAAAGACACAAAGAATGTTTGAAACAGAAGAGAAAACAAGCAAAGTCTTGGAGAGCGTTCAAAGGCAAGGCAGGCTGGCTGCAGTCTGCTGCTCAACACAGAGAAGCTTAGGAAGGTCTGCAGCAACATGGGCGAAGGGAGTTGCTTTTGGGAAGATCTAGCTGTGAAGTGCTCACATGATGTGAGGCGGGGTTTGGAGCCGATGCCGCCCCATCTGCCCCACCCTGGGACCTAGGCCCATGAAGGACCCAAAGCACCTCATTTGTCCCAGTGGGGACAGCTGTGAACCAGCAGACTGAGACCTGCCCATGGCTTCCAGGTAGGAGATCGTTTCTTGCAGCACCTCTCTCCTTGCCTCGCCTCGCCTCACCTCTCCTCTCCTCACGCTGCCTTGCAGGCATTGCTGCAGACATGCAGGAGGAAAGGCACCTGGTGCGCTAAAGAAAATTCAGTTTCTTGCTTCTCTGAGCACATACCATATCAGGAGGTTCTACCTTTGTCTTGGGTCTCTTTGTTCTCTTTTCCCTAGCTGCTGGGGTTGGAAAATCTTTCTGTATGTGTGCTAAAATGATAAACTCGTTTTACTTCCCTTCTGGTACTGCTCTCATGGCAAAGAGAGGAAAGTAGGATACCCCCTGCCCTGACAGAGCAACCTACTTGCTTCCACAACGTGTACATTTGTTTTCTTTACAAACGCCTGCAAAATAGAGTGGCAAGGAACTTCTTGAAATGGTTATGAATCATTGAACTTAACTGGCACACACCCAGGCCTCCAGATGGGAGAAGAGGAGATTTTTCTAAGCCCTTCCCACATTCTTGTGCAAATAGAAGGGATGAATGATCACCATCCCCAATGCCAGACAGTTTTCTGGGCCAAATTCACACATGAGCCTAAGAAAGCCAAGGAGAACTGAAGCTGGTGTAGCTCTCTCTTCCTTCCACTTCTCGCAATGACTATATTTCATGTGTTCAAAACCTTCTGGGATTGCTTAGACTGACTTTGTGTAATTATTTTCATCCTTGGATTAAACAGGCCAAATATGTAAGCTGGGTCTCGGCTTTCTGAGATCTTATTTTACACCATATTTTGTCCCTCGGGCATATACATTACCCAGCAACAGACTGGATTTAAGTTGGTTTGTTTTGTTTTGTTTTCAGAATAAAAGTCTGGTTTTTCTTGAGGGTTTCAATTTTCCAGTAATTCTTGCTGTTCTGTCTTGTATGGATACTCCAAAGGATCATGGAGAAGTCCTGTCTATCTCATGTTGACTTTATCAGAAGAACATACCCAATGGTCTCTCTATCCTGACTCTGGCACTGTTCTCCTTCTCTGCCTATTGCCTGGCCAGTCTGGTCTTCATAAAGTGGCTGTTTCTTAAAATTCATGGGCAGTCTTGCTTTAGGTAATATCTGGAAGGATGACTTTTGCAAGATCACTGGATAATGATTGTGGGTCTTGAGCTGCTGATTCCCAAACCTCTTCTGGTTCATAGGCATTCCAAGGGCTGTCCTGCAGTGCTGCCCTGATAGAACTTGTTCCCTTCCTAAAGCTTACCCAGATTAAAAAGTTGGAAACTAAGAAAATGAAGGATTCATGCTGTACCTGAAACTAATCTCTTTTCCAAGCTGTCTTTCAAGGGGTCATTAAGGCTCAGCTTCCATGAAGTTTCCCAGGACCAATTCATCCATACCCTTACTCCTCTGTCTCACAACCCTGGGTCCTCCTCACCCCAAGTTTGATCCAAAGTTAGGTGGGTGCTACGGAGTCCAAATAAACCTTCAAAGCTGTTGCTTGCCTCTACAATCTCCCTCCTTCCTCCAAATCAGTGCAGGGGGTTAGATTTGCAGTGTGGTTGAGATTTAGGCATTTGTGAGGCTGTAAATAAAACACTGTTCAAACTTGTCTGTGATATCCATGGTTGTCTGGATTTGCTGGTTTTGCACTAGGCTCATGTTGCTGTTTAAAAATGAATTGGCTGCCCTGTCTCATCTCTTCCTGGGTATCATGACTCACATTGGAAACCTCATGGGTTTCTAATAACATTATTATGGGGTGTGCACATACAGCATCTTTTTGATGGTCTCAGAGTTTGTGAGATGTGGCTAGATTTTCACAGGGACCACACATGATATGATAATAAAATTGACTAATTGAGCATTTGAGATCTTTCACTCCTTCATTCCTTTGCCAGTTTTTAAGTTTCAGTTTGTTGCTTGGGGACTTCCCATTGCCTCTAAGGGCTTCTGGTTTTCTGTAGTGCGTGATTAGTTTGGTAATGAAGATGGTTGATGGGTCCGTCATTTCTTGTCGAGAGATCTTTAAGAAAGGAATAAAGGTCAAAATCTAGGTGGGGAATTTCATTCTTTTCCTCAGAGAAAAAAAAAACAAAACATTCCTCTTTGAGTGAGAATTTTATATCTGCATATAAACAGTGTTTCATTTGCTTTTCCCTTTTCAAATTTCACTGTTGAGCAGAGGGATGAGAGAACCTTTTCAGCAAGGAGTGAGAAGATACTCAGAAAAGACAATCTTCAGTCTTTCTGCTGTGATTCCTTGGCAAAATAAACTATAGAAATAGTCTAAAGCAAGGAAAGAATAGTCCTAGGCCACAGCATTACAGATGTCTTTCTAGAAGTAGTCTTGGGGCTGAAAATGCTGAAACCAAGGTGAGCAGAAAGCTCTTTATAAGGGGGTCATGCTGGAAATGCTGTGCAGCCAATGCAAGGTGCTCAGTCCCTCCAGCAACTCAGCAGGAGGCAAGGGATGATATTCATGTTTCTTACTAAATCCCTCCGACAAGGAGGGCTCAGAAAAGAGAGTGAATAAGAAACCCTCTAAACCCACCATAACTGAAGATGAGAGGAGGAGGGAACACAGAACAGCCAGATCAAATCTAGTTAATTGTTCTTGTTATGTTGTCAATTTTATGTGCCAGGCAAAATCTGCTCTGCCACCTTATCCCCATGATCATGGGGTAGAACATAATTGCACCTCCCTTTGCCGTCAGCAAGAGCTGAAAGGCACCTGGGGAAACAAATCTGGTGAATGAAGTGTCACCCAGGGTACATGTGCAATTTTTACCCATGCATATTTCAGGACTGAGAAAGAGACGACTATTGTTGTTAAGGAGCTAAATTATTAGCCCCTGTATTTGTACTTGTATCTACAGAACTACAGACCTACACTCAGTGAGGCCTATTTTCCACACAGCATGAATTACTTTCTCAATTTTTGTGCTCACTAGTTTCACATTTTAATTTTCCATTCCTCTGTCTTTCCTCGTGGGGATGAATAATTGACCATTTATAATACATCAACAGTATCAGAGTATACAGACGTGGCTTCAGTCTGTGTAATCCCTTCAGATGGTTTGCAGAGCACAAATGCCTGTCGTTCAAAGCCACATCCTATTTCCACAAAGAGAACAGAAGGGGATGCCAGCCTGGCAGATTCTCCCCTGTGCCACTCAGAATAACTCTCAGGAGCTGAGTCATGAAGTGGAACGCAGAATAATGGGCAATTCCTTTAACCCAGGGACAATAATCAACTGTGCTAACAATTACAGAGGGAAATGGGCTTCAGGCAGGAGGTTATCATGAGACAGATTGAGCCTTTCTATTGCTGTAAATAAATGCCTTGGTAAACTTTCTTTGAGTCCACCTAAATAAGGCTGTGTAATTGAGTTTTATTCTGCTGCATCAGGGACTGAGCCTGCTCTTGCTGCACGTAGCTGTGATGACTCCAGTGTGAGGCTGATCAGAGGCAGTCCCAAGGACTATGTCTGTGCTGCTTTCCTGTGGCACTGCAGGACTTCTGATGGGTACTGACATGTTCAGTATCCTTCTTTTTCATGGCTACTGCTTTAAGACTAAAATGCTTCTTTTTTACACATCCCAAAACTTTCATTAAGGACTAACAGATCAGACTTAAGCATGTGACAGATGCTACCTGCAATTCTGTTCTGTTTCCTTATCACACCTTTTCCTCTGTCATGTATTTGTTGAATATTTGGAAAAGGAATAGTTTCTCAAAACCAGGATTTTGAATTTGGAAATGTATAGGGTCAATGCTGCTTAACTGAATTACTCTATACATAGGATACAGTCAGCAGAAGGAGGTGGTGAATGATGTGTCTATTCAGTGTGAAATGGGAAGCCTTCACAGAGATGCTTGTGAACTGTCACATGCATTTGTTGGCTGAGTCACATTACTCAGAAACATAGGCTGGGATGCCCCAGTCCATGCAGGATCTTGCAACTGCCAGTGTTGCTTGGAGGGAGCTCAGGACCGTGTGAGTGAGAAGGATTGCCAAAGTGATGCCATAAGGAGCCCTACAGTTTAGTTCCTTGAGCAAGAATCTAGCAGCAGCTAAAAAATACATTTTAAAAATGCCCAAATAACTCCTATCTTATCTGTTAATCCAAAGAATTAGTCATTTTAAATAAGAAGGTTTTCAAGACTTTTTTTTTTCTGTTTTTTAAAGATGTTTAAACAAATCTAACGTATAATTAAACCAACCAAGCATAATGTAGAAAACAGCAAAGCTACACCCCCCTCTCCCTTCTCTTTTGCTGTTGCATATTTTTACTGGCCAGTCTAGGTACTTCTTGGGATTGTTTTAATTAATAACATATTTTTAGATAAACTAATGAAAAAAAACAAAACAAAACCAAAAGCTAAACTACTAGTACTTCTTGATTTAGCTTTCCAAATACTTTAATGAACATTGTGGAAAAACATTTTTTTAAACTCTGTTCTCCTCCTACTCCCCAAATACTTCCAAAAGCCCCTTTCTTAGGAAAAGGAAAACTACAATATTTTTCTTTACAAGCAAAGAAAGACTGAAAACACAAGCACTTGTGTGAAATCACAGATTATGCAAGAACAGGACTCACCACTAACTGTTCAGTTTGCTGTGCTCCCAGAGAAAGTGCTCTTCCCTGCTCCTGACACGATGGCTATTTCAGGTTCTGCAGTCTTTCTTCTCAGCCTGTATTTCCAGACTTTGCATCAGAAACTGAGAGCGCTTCTGCTGTCAAAACTCCACAATATATAATGTCTCCTCTTAAAAAAAAAGCAAGTTATTTGCTCTCATTTCATTGATTCCATCTATGGGCAAATGCAGTCAGAACAAACATAGCACTGTGTGCTGTGCAAGACTGAGCAGAAACTTTGTTTACCATTAGCACCGTTATCAAATTAGGAGGAATTAATTACTAAACATTGAGTTTGTTCCTTTAGGCAAGTGGTTGGCAGCTGAACGCAAAGACATTCTTGCAGTGCTGGGCAAAAGGTTTTTTTCAATCTGTCACTGGTACCAGGGCCCCTTCATTCTCTCCACCTCGCACACAAATGCTACCTTGCCACTGAGTACTTCATCAGAACCTGAAGACATACTATTTATATTGATCAAGCTGATTTTGTTTGTCAGCAGAATCAAATACAGTTTAACTTCAGTTTTTGGATATGTATCAAGGAGAAGGGCAGCTTCACTGCATCAGTAATATTTTACTCTTTTGTAGCACTATCCTGCTGGAAGGCATCATCACCCCTGACTGAGGCTGGCTCCTGTTGTTGCCTCTCCGTTTCAGAGGGAGAAAGTTGAGAATGAAGCATTAGACTCAATCTTGCTCCCATTAAAATCAAAGGCAAAACTCCAGCTGATTTCAGTCACAGTGAAGAGGGGATGAAAAGGCCTGAACCTATAAAGCACTGAGATACTAAGGTGCACATGCCAAGACACTTAATGCCCAAAGATATTGTTGTGACTTTGAGGATGCTGAGAACAGCACAGGATGAAGCAAACATTGCACCACAAATGCCTTGTGGAAGGAGCAGTCCTCTTCTTACTGCTTCTTGGCTGCTGTTTCCCACAGGTGTCCTTTCTGGGGCACCAGTGAGCCAGTTCAAGCTGAACAAGCTGAAGTGCACAAATCAGATAACTGCTGAATGTCTTATTTACTCTGTACCTCTGACTTTTCCTGTTCCTTCCAAGGGAAGGTTTACACATAATGGGGTGTAGGGCTTTGAGGCGAATTTTGTGTTGTTGGAAAATGTCTCAGCTCTGTAAGGAAAGAGGAGACCTTGCAGCCCCAGATGGAATTAACTGAATGTATTTCTGTCTCTCATCGATGTTGTTTACACAGTGCAAGCCAGTCCAGAGAGGTGAACAGTGTATTTAAAACAAGGTCGTCTAACATTTTAATCTGCCCCATCACTTGACTTAACAGATACTTGATACTGATCAAGGGACTCATTTCACTGAGGAATAAACCCTGCTGTGTTGCTGACCAGCACTGTGGCAAACAGTGAGTCCCATTTTCATGGGCTGAGTCCTCTCTCTGTCCCAGCCCACACACCCTGAAGATGCACACCGAGACACAGGCACAGCAGCAGCACTGACCATGTTTTTCCATGAGGGTGTGTGCCAGCTATGGGCACACAGCAAACCCCCGTGTGCATAAAATACCCCCATTTAATCCCTGGACTCTCTGTGTGCCCCTGAAATGGAGGGACAAGACAGGCTGATCATTCATGATCTGGAGATAACAGGTTATTTTATTAGCAAGATAGAAGGTGGTGCTTGCTTGTTCCAAGTTTGAGGGAGTTCCTTATTTTTTTCCCATTCACCTGGGCTTCTTACTTGAGCTCAGCAGCAGCATCTGCCAGCTCCTGCCAACAGATCAGGGCACATTATCAGCCATAAGCAACCCAGTAAGAGGTAGTATTCAAGATGCATGCAAGGACCTACGTTAAAAGATTCTCAGAAAGAAGTAACTCTAAGAAATGTACTTGCATGCCCAGAACCACTTCTGGCAAATAGCCCTTTCCTGAGCAAGGTTAATTTCATGGGTACAGCCAAGTCCCCAGGTGAATTATTTACACCCATTCCACCACTGAGGGCAGGTTTCACTGGGATCCAAATGAAAGGGAATATTTCAGTGCAGTTACTCCTTTATCTGTTCCACTCCTACACATGTGCTAATCGCTGGTGATTCACTAAATGCCATGGAAACCCCAGGGCACATAGTGAGATCATCTGCCAGTACTCTTTTATTTTAAGATTTTTGTTTACGAACAATTTTTAAGGGTTTGGGGAAAAAAATAGATAAAGTAAACCAAAAAAACAAGGGAGGGTTCACTGAGAATCATTTCCACAGCTGGAAATAGACTTTGTCACAAGCCCTGACCATACAAGCCTCCACAAAAAGCAAGAGTTTATACCCCTCTATGCAATTTACCTCCACTGGTAAAAAAGGTAAAGAGCCAAACAAACTCCATAGTGAAACAACTAAAGCGTGTTTTCTTATAATAACTGAAAACTTTTGCTTTCTACAATAGCATCTGAGCTATGACATTAAATGTATATACTTCACTTTTATTAGTCAGTTCAGACTGATTGCTTTTTATGAGGTCTAAAAACATCAGTGGCAACATTCTTTAACTTTTGACTTGGTAGGAAAAAAGATTCTCAATCACATACAAGAAATGCCTCACAAATATTCTTAAAAGTACTGTTCTCTTCAGAAATACCCAATTTAGTAGACACTCAAAAATACAGAACTCGTGAATGTTTGGAAAGCTGTAGTTTTGTTTTTTTTTTCCCTGGATTTCTAAACTAAAGAAAAATGACCAACCTGGTGATACCTAGAAGTACCAAAACTGTGGCAAGAAAAGCGCTTAAGACAGCGTAATTACATTGAAGAAAGAGAAATAATTTGGTTCAAATTTTATTTTTTTTTTTCAGATCCTTGAGCATTACCACCTATTACAACCAGGTTATTCATGAGTAATTAACACCTATCATTCCAGCTTGAAAAGATGCTTTTGTTGCCATGGTGTCAGCTATTGGTCACTAATATTCACGTCAGGGAGGTTCTGCTTTTTATCCAGTATCAGAAGTTTTGAAATAGTAAAATAATAAGGATCTGGGGTCGGCCAGCTCTGAACTCCAGTTGAGTGGTGATTTAAACCAGCAGAGAATTAGATGTTTGAAGGGAACATGGAGTAAATATCAACTTCTAATTAAAGCCCTCCACAGTACATAGTCTGGAGATGGATCTCCACCAGCAGAGGAGGAGGATGTTGATGGTGAGGTGACCCATCAGGCCAGGGTGTGTGAGGAGTTCTGTGGGTGATGGCTCTCCTCCACTCTGCTCTGAATGAGCTAACATGCAGCTGATGGGGCAGGAAGGCAGTGTCTCCTCAAGGAGCACTGTTTTCTGCAATTCTTGTACAGACCTTACTAATTATAGCAGTTTTCTCCCTGGTCCACAGCCATGGTCATGCTGTCCCTTGGTCTGGCTGGCTCTTTTTTCTGGTTCATTCTGTCTGGGCTATTTTGGCTGCAGAAGGTCAATGCCAGCACTGTCAGGACCAGTGGAAGCACTTCTGAGGGACAAAGGAAGATGGAGCATATGCCCCAGGACAACTGTCCAGAGTGAAATAGTTTCCTTTTTCTTCTCCTGTTAGTGAAAGGATTGGTCTTGGAGATTTCTCATTTTGTTTCATTTCTAGATAATGCTTTCTCTGTTGTTGGTGAGGTCTTTTATTTATGCTGGTTGCATTTTTAGCTTCCTTTTTTTTTTTTTTTTTTTTTTTTTTTTTTTTTTTTTTTTTTCCTCATCATCAAGAATATTAACCACTAAAGTGAAAAAAATATGTATTTAGGAATCTCAAAAGAGAATATTTGACTTTCTGAAAATACACAGCTCCTCCCTGAGTTTGTTTGGGCTATTTTCCCTTGAGTTTAGCTTCTACTACTCCAACCCTGGATACTGTGGAGTTATTTTTTTTATAACTTCACAAAGGAGAAACCTACTACTATGTGAAATACTAGAAGCTTGCTGTCAGTGCAGCATGCAGGTAGTGTTGGTAGAACCTACCAAGTAGAAGGTAAACACTGGAGCCTCTTTTGAGCAAATTCTCATATGAGAAGATTATAAAGAACACAAGACTAATCTATTTGGAGGACAGATTCCAGTTATGTTTCAAGATATGTGAATGACACTCATTCACTTTTTTGGGGGTGGAATTCATCTGAACTGACTAACTTTAGAATGAGGTCTTTGAGTCCAACACTGAGGTTTCTTAAACGAGGCAGTGATGAAACCTCATTTCCATACCTGGCACTCTCTCTGTTTATGAGGTTATATGCCTACCTGCAGCTGGAAGAGTTTTATGTAAAAAAATGTTGAAGAGAATCAATCAAATTAATGACTTCTATATTGCAGAAGAAGAAAAATTCAGAAGTTGTTTGTGTGGCTGGCTGACATACCTTTTTAGTTCAAACTAAGTGATTGTAAAATATATAAATATATACACTTCCATGTCTTAACCAATGTGGAATCATGGGAGACAAAGACAAGACAAAGCATAGGAGATGTCTGTGAATTGCTGCTCAGTGTTATACTTACCTTTCTCTAGGCTTGATCTGAGAGCTGGTGGTCCAATCCCTCCATAGCCATCTATTCATTCCTCTCATTGCTACTACAACATTCAGTTCCATATATTTCTCTACATCTTCTTTTTCATAGAATCATTAGGGTTGGAAACAACCTCTTGGATCATCACGTCCAACCTACCTCCCTTTTACACTGATCTTGGCTTTCCTTCTTTTTTCTTTCTTTGTGGCTCCTTCTCTTAGCAGCCCATTTCTGTAAGCTGGAGGTCCTCAATTTTTTAACTCCTTTCTGAACTGTACTAATAAGTTCACTCTCTGTTGCTGGTCTTCTCTGCTACCCAGTCTTGTCTTGTCTTCACATGAAAGTTGTGGCCTCAGATGTTTCCCCAGAATGTCTAGAGATTCATAATTGCTAAAAAGGAAGAATAATAGAAACAATCCCCCTTGCATCCTCCAAAATAAACTACAGGATTTTCTGTTTCAGAGCATGCTTTGCTATAATCTCAGGGAACATTTTGTTTCTCTCTTTTTGGACCAAAGAAAATATAAGAAAATTCCTATTTTTTAAATCTCATTTCTCATTTACTAATAAAGCATCACAGCCTTATACACAGGACTAACATAAGTCCATTCACAGGCCAGGGTATGAATAACAATAAAAGAAAGCTTGTGTCATTCAATTGTGTGTTCTCAGCCTTACCTGTGAACTGAGTAAAGAAAGCAAAGTTGTAATACAGGGAGTTGGGAAATGGGGTTAGAGGTGTATGGAGAAATGTGACATACAATGGTACTCCCTGGCAGACAATAGAGAAGAGAGGAACTTTCCATATTGTCTCAGCATAATTCAAAGAGTTTCTCTTTTAATACTTAAATGTCTATCAAGAAGAGTAAACACAAGGGCTGTTTGGAGTATGCCCACCGATTAAGTCATCAGTAGACAAGCAGTTGATTTGATATTTTAAAACAAACCAAGCGAGCATTATGCATTCATGTCAGTCAAATAATATTAAGATAATTTGATAGTCACAGAACTCCACTATATTGACTGACAAGAAAGAATATTTTAGACTTGAAGTTATGTGGGCACAAATCTCCAACATAGCTGTGTATTCACCAGAGTGAGGGCACTGCTCAGATGTTAGGGTTTACACATTCAATTCCAACATGAAACTGGAAAAAAGGCAGCAACAATGAACATAGTTTTACAATACAGCAATTTCTTCCAGTTTTATAGAAAAACTGTTGGAATCTCTCAACTTAGCCATAGTTTTGCGTCTTGTGGGCTTTAAAAATTCGTAAAAGATCAAAACAATGCCCATCAATATATACAGCAAAGACAGTTGAAATAAAGCATTGAATGGGGATCGAGCACATGGCTGCTGTTAAACCACCACCTGTGCCCTGCTGAAGTGCTGCTGCTTGCACTTCTGGATCTGGAACCTGGAGACAGATTTCTGTACCCAGATAGGCTGTCTCTACATCAAACCACCCTGTCATGCTGGACTTATTGTTTTGCATGTCTGTTTCTAAATATACAAGTTGCTTGTCAGGTTGATGTTGAAAGACGGTTCGGAAAGGCTGGACCAGTCCTGGCGACAGAGCGTAGAAATAGAGATGTCAAAACCTATTAGAGAGCTCTTGCTCCCCTTCCCAGCCATCAGTTTTTACTTTCCTTTGGCTGACCAAACCTCAGGAGGCCTTTATTTCTTCTGGTTTCCTCCAACCTTGAGGCAGCTGCCTCAGTTCTCACTTGAAACATGCCACCTTGAAGAGTCTCACATCCCCTGTGCTGATGCAGTCCCATCAATTCACTGCTGTACCTCTAGGCATTCTGTGGATGCCACACTCACGAGAGTGCGTATGAATGGCATAGTGCTTCACATAATACTTATATTAATTATATAGGATCATATATATAATATAATCACACATTTGATATATATACATAATATAATCAGATAATAAAGGCATTTTATGAGGTGCTATTCAGTTCATATGCAGATAAAGTGTGTATAATATTTCTGAATTAAGCTATATGTGTGATTTTAGACAAGTAATATATAATGTATATTTATATATAATAGTGTACATTCATTACACAAAAATAACAACAGATTTTTCTTTAATGAAAGTACTATAGTTCTGTGAAAACCCAGCTTTCATAAAATGCTTGTGTGAGTATCCACACAGGATGGAAGCAGAACTACACGCTCAGTTTTCACTGTCGTATTTCCACATACCTTCTGTAGAAACTGTGCACCCATTCTGAACTTTGGTCTAGAAATCTAATATCTACAGAATTTCAGGATTTCAGGTATTGAAACGTATTGATAGCCAACAGCATAAAAATCCCCAGCACTATATCTACCCTGACATCAAAAGAGGCTGCTCTGTAAACACAGGGGTTTTCTTTTGACTAGTGTGTTTTTTACCTGTTCACGTCCTGCTCTGGTGTGTTGGCAAAGGAGCTGGAGTGATAGCAGGACTCTCCCAGGGCTGTTTAAATGTTGTTTGCATTTGGCACCCTCTCTCATCTCATACTTATTTGGCAGCATGCAAACGAGCAGCCAAATACTTCTGTGAAACAAGGAAGCCCAGACTGAAATCTGTTGCTGTGATTTTTAAAAGGTTCAAGGAGGAGGAATCAGAGAAGCAGTGGCATTCCTCAAAGAGGGAGGAATTATCTGTATTACAAATTTCTTTCTTTACAAGGGGTGGAGAAATAGAAACAAGAGAGAGGAGAGGCTGGAATTTTTAATAAACCAATTTCTACTGGTGCTAAGCTGCTTTCTTGGTGTGTTAGTGTCAAGACACACTGCAAGGCAGCAGTAGGCACACTGGCACTGCCATGCTGTGAGCCATAATGGACACTTCATCTGGTGTACGGTCTGTCAGCTCAGCATTCAGGGGTTTGGGGAAATAATTAAAAGCTGAATAAATATGACAAGGAAAAAATGTCTCAAAGAGGGCACTAGAAAAAGCTTGAAACCTGCTTGAACCACGCTGTTTTGACAGACTGCATCCTCTGTGTGTGCACGGGAATTTACTAGTACATATCACGTTAATTACTCACTTCTGTCCTGAAGCAAGGCTGGGAATGAATTTCAGGAAAAGAGATGTTTGTTTTGCGCGGGCGCCCACATCCCATACACTTTCAGTCCTGAGGAAATTGCCCCGTATCTCCACCCTGTGTACGCTTGTGCCTGGAGCTGTAAGCAGTAAGCAGGGAGAAGGCACGGAGCGTGTGGAAATCTGCGTACCCCTGTTCCTCCGCATCCCCCACCATGGAAAGCCTGACCAGCATAAGCCCAGGGTCTATCTGCTGCTCCTGCCTCAGCTGAAGCCGTACAGCTGTTGCCTGAGCAGAGGAAGGGATTGGATTTCACAGGCTGTGTAATCTGCGACAGCGCTTGTTGGTTTGAGGATAGCAACAAGCCTCACCCAGGTTTAGCCATCCCCTCTCTGCCTGAGGAGGAACGCCCCAGTCGACATAGAAGGAAAATTGTTTGCTGAATTTCTGCACAGCCCTCCTTCCAACTGCTGGAGAGAGAGGGGGAGTGAGAAAGAGAGTTTAAGGCAGGCTCTGCACTGGTGTTCTGGGCTATTTCAACTTCAGGGCAACTTTAGAGAACTTCAGTTATTTTTGGTAAGTTTTTTTTTTTTAAAAAAAAACAAACAACAAAACAAGCAAACTCTCTCTCTCTCTTTCTTTCTTTTTAATCTCTAATGCAAGTTGCGTAAGTTTGCAGTAGATGATGGGCTTTTAAAATCACAAAGATATGTGGGTGTGTGTATTTTGCGTCCTTTGATACAGAAGCTGGACATCCTGATGATAAAGACGTAGTGTTCCCAGCTGCTGTACTTGATAAGTGAAACCTGAAGATGCTGTGCATTAAACGATACCACTGGGGAAAAGTATGGCTGGAACTGCAGCCAAGGTGCATCCCACCTGGCGTAAAGCTTTGTTTCTTTCCTGTGTACGGGAAGAAGTGAGATCAGGGCTGAATGACTGTGTTTGTTCAGCCTGCTAAGAAGTTTCTGATGCATATTTTTAATGCAGGGGTTTCAAGCTTGTGCACTAAGCCACTCAAAGTTTTCAGAAGGATGTTGTTTCTCAGTCCTATACACACCCCTCCATTCAGTAATCTCTATTCCAGATCATGCACGTTGTTTTTCTTACTTCCTCTGTTTGTATACTTAACCCATCCTACGATCTGAAAGATAGTGGAACTCTCTTTTGTAGTACAAAGAGACAGTCCCAGTTGTTGCAGTGAATTGCAAGGCAGAAACTGCAGTTTGCTTACAGTGAAGTTGGTTCCTGGCGATTGTGAGATTTCTGTTGCTCGTTTTCCCCATAGGTATGTTTGGATGTTTATAGTATCTGTGCTTCTATAAGAGGAATGCTATTTGTGTGGATATTCTATCTCAATAGATACCATTCGCAACATATATATATCATAGTATATTGACTCGGCACTAGGATCTCTGATAGTGGTATTTGAGACTAAGATTAGCCTTGGAGCATTTAAAAAACAGATCCATAACCTTTTCAGTAGAAGTGGGATCCTGTATGTGATCAGTGCAAGGCTGCTGAGGCTGGTTCACAAAGTACTAGGAAGCATGCTGGGCAAAATTCTTCTGTCCACCTGTCTAGGTTCTTTGCTCCATCCATGTACCTTAACATGTTCCTGAACGTATGCATACAGATGATCAGAAATAGGATTTGTATCTGTAGCCACCTGTAGAGTGAACGAAATGTACATGTTCTTAAAGCCTTGATAGAAAAGAGAAAAACATTGCTTACAAGCCAAAACATGTCTATCTTTCTACAACAAATATAATATTCTTTATGAAACATGAAATACAGAAAGTTGGAAGGTGACTCGAGATACAGTGCTTAGCTTGTGATCACCTGTTGCATGCATGAGGGAAAACTTCTAAGTATTGCCTTGCTGTATCTCTTACTGTAATAAATAAAAGTTCAAGGAATTTAGCAAATACAAGAAAATTAGGGGAAAAGCAGCTTGCAACAGCCAATTTACTTCTATAGCTATCCTAACACAGGTCAAAAATCCAGCATGAGAAAGTTTCAAATGTTTAACAGCACAGGAAAACATATAATGTCTCAGAATTTATTAGGTTTTATTAGCTATGTTTAAAAATTATAAGTGTGACTGGAACTTTTAATTGCAGTAACTCTCTAACAATGGAGTTAACAATAACTCTTCGGCAATAAACTGAAAACTATAAATCTGCGCCAGGCGTTCTGCAGTGCTGACATGTTCCATGATGGCTGTAGCTTTTCTGTGGAAGCACGTAGATTTGTTAGCTAAAATTGCATTTTACTATCTTTGGTGTGGCACTCTCATCAAGTAAACTCTCCTATTAGATTACGAGGTTTCTGTAAATCTCTCTGACTGAAGTCGGTTTGACTCTAGTCAGTGCTCATAAGCAATCCATCGAGGATGGCTGCCTTCCAACCTCCTCTACAGCGAGTGTTAATGTCTTTTCAGTCGGACGGGGCAGCGGTAATTTCTAGCACTGATGTGCCAGGGATCTGGAGATGGCACGTATTTTCTGCTTTTAATTGTCTTGGACACTCAGTCTGTATTCACAACTATGAGGTCAACGTGCCTCTATTCGCTTTTGGCTGTGCTTGAAGCTCATCACTGAAACAAAATCCAGCAATCTGTAATGCATGGTCAGGGGAATAGCTATGATCTGAGTTAACCTCCTGCTGTTCAGTGGGTCAGGAACTTCACAGGTGCTTTACTTAACATTGTCATTGTGAAGGGAAGGAGCAGGATGTACAGCACTGGGACCTTACTGAAGTGTCATGTCTTGTATGAAGCCACAGGAATGCATATTGCCTTAGCCTGAACCTCTAAAGATGCATGGAGATTTGGGTTGGTCTTTTTTCCTCGAGTTTTCTACTAGGGCAAAGAAGGTTTATTCTATGCGAGTATGAAACACTGAGAGATATAGCTAAGATGTTTTCCAGGATTCTTCACATCAGAAGACCTAAATAGTGAGAATATAAGGCAGTGTATTTGAAAGGTGTGGAAGGTACTGGCTTATATTTTGAGTAAATATTTGAGTAGATAGATTAAATCTATTTTTTTACATCTAGCTACTTTTACATTCCATACTGTCCCTCACATCAGGGAGCAGGAAAATATGCACAGGAAAAAACAGATTTTCCACCTCTGGAAAGACATCTCACTGTGTTTCTGGGCTTCAGGTTGCAGGTTCAATCCAGACCAGTAAGGTTGTGAAAGGTCTCAGCATTAGCCATGCTCTGAGTGAGGAGGGGACCTGGCCCTCCATACAGGCACAGGCAGACTGAGCAAGGGCAAGCTTTTGCTTTCAGGCAGTTTGCCATGTCCCTGAGCCCTAGTGTGCTGAAAAACTGTTTTCCTGACAACATCATCTAACAAGTATTGCCTGTCCTGCTTCCCATAGCTGTAACTTCCAATCTGCCTAGCAGGCTTTTCTCTCCAAAGCCAAGTGGTGGAGCAGTGCTGAGGGAGGTAGGGGTTTCAGGTCCTGATGAAGCTAAGGTTAAAACTTAACCATCTCTCCACATGTGACAGAAATCAAGACAACACTCTTGTTTGCAAGAAAGATCCTTTGGATGACCCACAACTGTGCCTAGCAGCAGTGCAGGAGGACTATGGCTGCACCTAGGGAAACTTGCTTAATCCACATGTTTGCTCATCTCAGTCCAGACTTTAAAGTCAAGGCCAGAATTCATGATTTCATGTTGGAAAACAAAACTTCAGTCTAGGAGAGGACCTTGCACGTACAAAATACTTGCTATCAACAAGTTCACATCCTGAAAGGAGCCTATAGGTGGCCAAATGTCTGGAAGTAACCCCTCACTTACAGCAGAGTATGTCTACAGTTTTCTGTCAGATAAGGGGAACCTAAGACTTCACCATCCCAGTCTGACCAAACTTGTAGTCCACACTGTCTGGAACAAGTTAAAATATGTTAAGGTTATTATGGATAAATAAGTGATAAATAAGCCAGCATAACTGATAGGGTATCCATCAGCACAGCGACAGCAGCTCTGCAAGGGATCGAGTCCCAGGCCATGGTAACAACCCAAATCCGAGCAAAATTCCACAAAGCAGGAATGCAAGCTCCTGAAGAAGAGCAGGCACTGAGCCCACTTCATCTGCCCAATAAAGATAGCAGCATCTTCAGAGGGCAGAGTTATCTGTTTTTCAAAAACACAAACAAGGAGATAAGGTTTATATGATTTCCAAGCCTGCTGATAAATACTCGAGACTCTAAAGATGTAGTAGCTGTTCTTCACTGCTGCACAAATGTTATTTCTTCTCTGTAGTTAAGAGAACAAACACCACTCGATTTTGATAGCAGTGGACTGTGCCTGACTTTGCAGAGTCAGGGAAGCAGCAGTTATCGTGCAGCCATCTGATTTTAAATACCTTTCTACCTGCCCATCTCTCCCCCCCTTGAAGAGTCGTATGGTTGTGGCCTCAGTCAGCCAGCACTGAAAAGCAAAGGTTTCAAACTGCACATATTTCTTCCCATTTCTACAAGTCCTAGATAAATAGTTTAATAAACTACTATAGATATAAAATCTCCCACCTTGCAGCAAGTCCTGAAATATCACACATTTTATTAGTCCAATGATCCCTATTTTTTTCTAAGTATTCCATGCTCCAGACCAGCTAATGTTATTCAGCTTTCCACAGGTCAGTTCTTCATTTACTTGCTGTGTGGTTTGCCCCATCACCCAGACCTTTGACTGTAAACTGGGCCCAGCACTCTACTTTTCCTTCAGCATAAGTGTAAGCAGGAACATTTCTTTTCCTTGCTTCACATCATTCTCATTTTAATCAGAAGACCCAGCAGAATTATTTGAAGGAGTGATTTCCAAAATGGAAGTTTTAACATGAAGAAGCTCAAAGAACATGCATGCAGGAGCAAAAATTAGAGTTTGTTAGTGAATGGGATAATATATATTATATATAATAGGATTATATTATATATCTTGTTTTGAGAAATAGTTAGAAATCAGCTTTAGGTGAACCTCAAAGAACAGCTCTCCCTCAGATCACATAAGCATCCAAAAGGCTGGGGTTTTTTTGTTTGAAATGTGTGCAGATTTATTGGAACGTATATGAGCTGAAGATCTGTGAAACTATAATGAGAAAGATAGTGGCTTTGACTGCTATATTTCATGGTGTAAACTGAGTTTTCCTTATTCTTTCTGCTAAAATCAGCTGAAAGCAAATAATTTACAAGAACACAAAAATGTTATTAAGCATTCTCCAAATATTTTCATATATGTCAGAGCTGATCTGATTTATGCTTTAGTGAAAGGTTGCACTGATTTTTATATGAACCGTGTCCTCACACACCCTGACTTTTTCACATAATGGGCTTGATTATGAGAAGAAAAAAAATTATTTGCGCAACAAATAGCTTGGACAACTCAGTACCTAATTAAAAAAGCAGTTAGAGCCCATTTTTGAGGCAAGCTGGGCATTCTCACATGAGAATGACTACACATGCCATTTGTACTCGTGGCGATGGATGGCTACAAAGGCAATGATGCGTGTGGTAGTAATGCTAATTTACTAATCAGGCTTCCTACGAACTGACAGTGGTAGAATGGCTGTGAAGGGTAATACACTTGCAGGTTCTGCTATCACTCTCTTCCTTTGGGGCATGTGTTGGACTAGAAAATTATTGATGGTGTAAGGGGTGGAAAACAGACTTGCGAAAAAGTTGTTTCACACATGGGTGTTTCTGAGGGGATGGCTCAGTGAGGTACGGAGCTGGATGGAGGCAGGATCCCTACAGAATGGTTATGAGAGGAATATGTCTTAGTAATGGCATTGTGACCTTACATCTGTATTTGTATTGTGTGTCACGGTGGATTTAACAACTGCTTCAGTAAGTTTAGAAGGAATCTGTGAATGAAATGGCTTGGACAGAGATAGCAGGAGAAATTCTTTTTTTTTTTTTTCTTTTTAAATGATCCTTCCTCAGAGATTAAAAAGAAGCTTTTCGATAACCCTACTGGGTTATGCCAGGAAAGCTCATCACAGGGATTAGGGCATTAATTACATAATTATATTGTATACATTGCATGCTTCACCAACCAAATATATAAACCGTGTTTCTTCTAAATAAACCTTAAACCCCAAAGAATAAGCCTACCACCTCAAGAATGAATGCAATCTCTCCTAAATGCACTAGCTTGTTTCTTAAAAGAGAACAGGGTGCTCAGTACATGTGACAACAAATCATCCCCGGGTCTCATTGTGGGGAGATCAGAGCAGCTGTCAGGAGTCTCCAAGGAGTCTGAATGAACTGTTCACAGCACATTTTCCCAGAAGCTCTGCCCTGTGCTTTCCTCTCCTTATCTTCTTTTCTCTCTTTTTCTGCCTTGCTACTGTGGATAAACAACCCCGGTCCTGTAGAACTGCTCATATCCCAGCCATGTGGCCAGCTCAAGTCAGCGGGGCTCCTCCCAGAGCCTTGGACCACTGTTCCCCTTTTGCTGATGATAAGCACAGTAGGACTGGGAGCATGGGCAGGGAAGTGGACATGGCATGGGATATGCCTATTCAGAGGCCAAGCTACCCAGATACTATTGGAAAATACAACATCCCAAAGTGGCAGCAGCTGTAGGTAGGGGGAATCTGGTAGCACGAATGTTGTTTGGAGAGCAGCAGTTTTTTGTCACCTTGGTGCCAGCATGCCTATGTCAGCAGCATTTACTGTACATCTAGTCAGCACCTGGCAAGATGACGTCCCAGTCTACCTATGGGCTCTGGAGCATGTTGCCATACAAATGCAGAAATGCCTCTCTTGTGATTTAAAAAAAAAAAAGATGCAATCCCTCTCTTTCGGCATAGCACCATGACTTGCCCAGGAGACCACTGCACAATGCAGCAACACAGAAGGCTGTGGCAGGCAGATGGCAGAGCAGATGGGTTGGTGCTTCAGCAGGTGGGGTGTTTGCATGCAGGCAAATGGTGCTCAGACTGGACGCATGGTGCTGGCAGGGTCCAGTCTTCACTGGAGGGACACAGGGCGCTCTGAAACAGAGGGGTTGCAGTAGCTGAGTTGGATTAACTTGTTGGATGTGGAACGTAGCTGATGGCAAGGTTTGAATAGGAAAACCTATGGAAAAAGAAATCTGATTTCTTATTTTCAGTTTCTAGAGGTTTATTTCTGAAGAAAGGTTTAAATTCATTCAGCACCTGTGAAGGAAGCTTGTGACAGGCTCACCTTGAAGTCCTTTGCAGGCTGGTACCATTTGGGGGTCAGTCTGCTCAGCAGAGGCAGCATTGAGAGAAGATACCTGCCAAAAATACCAGTCTGGGAGCAGGGGAGCCCCCAGCACACCCCACTGCCACAGCCCACTGCCTCAGCAAGACTGCCTAAAGGTACCTGCAAATCCTTGTGATTCAGTGATGGGAGTCAAAAATGACCCTGGAACAGGGACAGAAGCAAATGGCAGGAAAGAAAACCATTGACTTTGGATTATTTCTAAGGCACACTGATAGAGTAGCCAGCAGGGCCACATACACACATATGTCCAGCCACAAAACATCAAAAAGCAGTGTGGGTGAGACAATCCCATACAGCAAAACCCTTTCCTTGCCCCCCATGGGCACCCACAGTCTTTCCAGCCCAGGGGAAACATCTTGTAAGTGTTGCATCAGATCCAGGTGCCATGGTGCTGTATGGGCACACAGGCAATGAGATTCACAGCAGTCCTTGTGGCAGTCAGGGTGTTTGGGGTGTTCCTGCTGCCACTGGCCACGCTGTTCTCTACTGTGGTTTATTCATTTCTTTGCATTTCTGTGTGTTTGGGGCTCATTGCTCATTCATGTTCTGTCTCTGCCCTGCTTTCATAAAACGGGGATTGGAGTCAGCAGATTTCCACTCTATCATGTGATAGGGCAGCAGAGTTTTTGCAATGCTCTCCCAAGTTGTGGCATGCATTGAAAATCGGTCTTCTGCCAGCAGTCCTCTGCATGAGGAACTGCAGGTAAGTTCAGGTGCTGCATGAACATCTCCACTATCATACTGTTATTTCATGGCCTGGGCTGACAAATGTCAGGCCTCTGGGCAGCAGATGCAGATGGACACCGAGAACCTGAGCCTGGGGCTTTCATTTACACCAGGAAAAAAGAATTATAAAAAGCCACGATCATTTTCTCCTTCCCATAAGTCCTTCTCATTTAAGTGCCCAATAAGGAGTAGAGAGGGAGGGAAAACCATCATGCTCCAATCCAAGACAGGAGCTGGCTGTCACACCAGCACAAACAGAACATACTAACTCCTCCACTAGCTCTGCTCTTGCGAGGAGACAGTCTGTGATAAGGATTTGGCTCTTGGACACGTTTGAAACTACATGCAAGGCCAGCCAGAGCCTGCACGCTCAGGAGAAAGGAGCTGGGACTTGCTGAGTTGGCACTGACAAATTGTAGCAAGGAGCAATGTCCTTGACCTGGCTGCAGAAACTTTGAGGAGTGAGAGTTTCCTGCTTTGGAGAGACTTTACAGAAGGCAACATCCCTGGCTTGAAGGCAGGCTCAAATCTGTCATACTTCCTATAGTTACATAAAAATGACGCAACTCAGATATGATTATCAAGACTTATTCTTGTCCTTCAGTGTTGCTGCAGTCTGATGGCAGGTTAAGGTCCCCACCATGTTAAGTAAAATATAGCCACCTCCCCAGATGTGCCTCAGAGGGCTTACAGGTTTTGTGTCAAACAAGTAGAGAAAAACAGAGGTGGCAGTAATGAGGAAATAATGGAAACAATTGTACAGAGAAGGAAGGCAGGCTTTTCAGAGCTGTGTTTTGGCTTTTTTTCCATTGTCTAGAAGATCTCAGAAATTCTCAGTCATAACAAATGCCTATTGGCTTGAG
Organism: Chloroceryle aenea; assembly: GCA_013399075.1. Lineage (NCBI taxonomy): Eukaryota > Metazoa > Chordata > Aves > Coraciiformes > Cerylidae > Chloroceryle > Chloroceryle aenea. The sequence continues at coordinate 22,945 of VWZY01011588.1, read as the reverse complement.
CAAAGCTGTGGACGCAGTTATCCAGCATATGGGTTTGTGCAAAGTGCTCGTGGTGGAGGCACATAGTGGGACCGAGTGTGAGCACTCTGATCTTGCTGTGTGGGGGATCTTCTGCTGCTGTCATGTGGAGGGGCAGAGCCTCTGCTTGGAGACCTAAAAGCAAAATCTTGTATTCATTTGTTTACTGTTGAAGAAAAATGAGGGAGTTCTGCAAAAAGGAGCTAAGTATTTTAGGCAACCTGCAGCTGCTGAAGTTTTTGTTCCCAATATCATGCCCCTCTGGTCTTCAAGGGTGAGAAGGATACAATGTGCAATGCTGCATTTCTTTTTAACTTCTGTCCAGCTCCTCTGAAGTAACCTTCAGCAGCCAGAGCAACACACTGGCAGTGGAGTTACAGCAACAGCAGCACAACACGGATGACTCCCAGATGGATTTTTATTATGACAGGCAGGAAAAATAGGGTGGCATTTGCCTTGAGGGGGAAAAAACAGGCAAGTAAGAATGTGTCCAACTGCTCAGAGACGTATACTCACCTTTGCCTGACATCAGCAAGGATATTTCACTGATATTTCACTGACAGGACACGACTTACTCCCATGGAAATGAGATTTACATTGCGTTTGGAAAACAGATGGAAGTGGCCTTCCACACAGACACTATTGATAGCTCAAGGAGCAAATTTTAAATATTTGGACATTCTGTTCACAAAATAAATTAATGAAAAAATTATGTTAATTAGCCATCAGTATTTAAGCAGACCTGAGTGGGTTCAAAGCAAGAACCATCCTGATAGATCTTCTTAGCTCTAAACAAAGTAAAAAGGGACAGAAACTTGTTTTAAATGTATACTTAAACAAAAAAAAATCATAGTGCAGTATTTTTTTTTAATAATATTAGTTCTGTCTATTCACTGCTCAGCTGAGTTGCAAAATAGTATTTTTGTAATTGGTGTCTCTTTGCAAAGTCATTAAATATATATAGATACAGTACATACCTATATAAAAGTAGTTTGTGCTTAGACAAGTTTTGCACTGATAGACTAGTTGGCAAAGAAATCACTTTTCATTGTCCATTAGGGCTGGATTCAATAGAAATGTTGGCTGACTTTGTTGCAAGTCTTGGAAACCATTGGAGTATTCAAGGCTTAGGCAGTCAGATGCCTGCTTTAATTTCTATTGACAAAGGAAAAGGAGGGATGAGTAAATGTAAAACATTTCCTTCCAGCATTGAGCTAAGAGAGGCAGCGTGGTGCAGGGAGGAGGTGGAATCCAGGACATCTGGGTTATATTTATTGTTGGCTCTGCTGCCAGCTTGCTTTGTGACTTTGAGAAGTCTTTTTTCTTCGCTTTGCTACCTTACTTTCTGTGAGGCAGGGAGAGCTCACCTGCTTTTGCATGGTGCTCTTTGCAGGTGCAGGGACTTTGTTGGCAGCCATGACCAAATGGTGCAGTTGCCAAGCTGGCGTATTCCTATGTGACAGGAAATGGTATCTGGGTGATCAGTACCCCACAGGGTGCCCTTTGAAAGTCCAAGAGAAAGATGCTCATTAAGTAGCACTGCACCTGCATAAATACATATCCATGAGTACTAGTAACCAGTGCCTTCCACTGCTACAAATCAGACATTCAGAGCATGAGTTAGGTTGGCAACCTCTTTCATCTATAATTATGATCTCTCATTCACTTCACCACGCCCAGAGATGAGCACTTGTTTTTGGGGTATCCACAGGGAATAAGGCAGCTATTTTGACATGGTCTCTGTATGGTGCTTCCAGTACTCAAAGCTGTTTTCAGGTTCTCAGTGTGGAGGATATAAGCCTGACACCTCTTTTTTTTTTTAATTTTCTGCAAGATGAATTTTCTGCCAAATGTGAAGAACTAAAAAAGGATGCGAAAGCAAAGAAAGAGTCATATATGGCCTTCTGCATGTCACCAGCAATTGCTCTGTAGTTGAGAAGTGGACTCTCTAGTCCAGTCCAGTGGCAATAGCTGGAAAATTTCTGCTTAGATCTTACTTGCCTTTGGTGTTCACTTTATACAACACATGTATTAATGCTACTTGCTGTAGACATCAATTGAATTCATGACTAGTCTAGGAAAACCTTGCACTGTTTTCTGGAAGTATTTACTCTCACAAGGATGCTGGCATGACTACTGTGTGTGCTGCTGGATTTTACAAGGTGGAATCAAGGCTGTTCTCAGCCCATATCACAGTCTCAATTACAAGATGAATGTGGTGCAGTGTGCCATATATCAGTTTCACTGAGGCAAATGAGTGTCATACTTGTGTAGGCACAGAATGAAATCTCAGTACTGCAAGACTTGATCCTGTAGCACTAAATGACCAGCAGGTATCATCTGCATCCTACAGATTTTTGTAAGCTTCTATATGTGGCACTGTCTTGTTTATCCTACTGAGTGGTCAAGATATCTTTCATGAACACCCCCTTGGAAATACCTGGAGCACCAGAGCTTGGGCAGACCAGCCACTCCACAAAGCTGTAGACAATCTCAAGATTTTCTGCTGAGTGTTGGGGTAGATGATGGAAGAACCTGACATGATAAACACATGCCTTTATGCACAGTACATATCTGTGAATAAAGATGTGACATATGTTCTAGAGGCAGAGCAATTAATATCAACAGAAAACATTGATAGAAAAAGATCTGTATCTATTCACTGTACAGCAATACACACCTTTATTTTTTTTTTTACCCACAAAAGAAAGAGGTTATTAAGAATAACAGGGCAACACTAGTATAAATTTTACCTGATACAAAGTAGCTTTGTTGTAAGCTATCCTTGTTTAGGAATCACTTTGGCTGTATTGATTGATCCCTTGTCTGCAGGGTGCATAATGTATTCTTCTTTCCACAGCTCTTTGGGGCTGGCATTGTTCTCCATAGTCTCTTTGTACAGCATAATGAAATGTCAGTCTTGGGACAGGATCTTGGAAATTATGAAAGTATAAGTTATAACAGAAATTAGGGAATACCAGTGTCCTAAGTGTCAAGGCAGAGTGTAAAAATTATCCTGAGTACAGTGGTCTAAATGTTTTAAACTGTGATCCAAAGCTTCTCCAGACTTCAGAGGCTTAAATCCATCCCTTAGCATGCATACAGGACTTCCTGCAATATACTCTGGTCCTGCACAGACAATTTTGCAATGTGAAATAAAAGCCGTATTTGAATTTTCATGGGTTAAGGCCAGTTATTCCCACAGTTCCCATTTCCTAATGTTTTCCACTCATGATGTTCTCTCCTTTCAATGTTCATAGTAACTTGTGCCAAAAAAGGTGTTTCCTAGCATATTCTCCTCACATTGTGTGTTGTGGTCTGGTTTTGGGGTTTTTTTTTTCATTTTCATATTTGCAATCCCCAGAGAGCTAAGGTTAGTCATAAACATACTTTTGGCTATCAGATTCAAGTGTGGTTTGCTATAGCAACAAACAAAAGCATTAGTCAGAAACTGGCATGAAGCTATAAACACATACTTTTTTGTGATAATACCCAGAGTTAACTTAATTTATGTGGTACGCTGCTGCTGTACAACTGAATCATAGTTAGACTACTATAGCTGTTGAATAGGAGCTTCATAGAAAATCCAAAGAATATCTTACAGAGAAATAATCAAGTCTGTTAACTGGTCTTGTCATCTGAAAATCACAAGCCAAATTCTCCTATTGAACTGGTGTAAAAGCAACTGAACTCCTTTCAGAACACACATTTAAATCAGAGGACAAAATCTGAATCTACATCTATTGAAAAGAAGGAAAATTATTATTAGACAAAATCTGAATCTGTATCTATTGAATAAGATGAAAATTATTGTCAAGAAAATAAACACTCGCTTTGCCTTTGCTATTTTCACCTCCATAATTTTACTGCAGCAAAATGATTAGAGGTAAGCATTGCCAGATTGCAATAGATGGTTTATGTTCACTACCAACACACTCAGAGAACATTATCTGCAGCATGGCAGGGAGACCAAGGCTTAGTTAAAGACAGTTTTCTTCCATCTGTGCTTATGCAGCACGGCAGAGGTGCAGTTTGTGCAGAGCCAGTGTCTCTCCTGATGGGCTGGGGATGGGAGGAGTGGCTTGTGCAGCAAGTACTGACTTTCTGGGGGAGCTGGCTGGGTTTGTAGGGCATTCACTGAAATCCCACAGCTACACAGCTACTAGTCCCTGAGCCAGCTAGTTTAAAGTTTGCCCTGAAGGCTCTACAGGAATGGTGATTTTTGCCTAGGCAGGGTAACACTTGTGTTAACGCTTTATTCCAACCATTTGTCTTCTCTTCGCTGCACCTTTTCAGGAACATGATCCCTACTCTTTTTTGACAGATGCATTTAATAAAAACCACATGCATGAAAAATGTGTTTTCCAGTATCCCTGAGCTGGCACTGCTCAACAAGGAGAGCTTAAACTGCCCTAGAAATTGTTCAGATACGTTCTCAGACCCCTCTCTTCAGACATATGGCTCTGAAGTGTTTGTGACCTTTCCCTCTACAGAGATGTGAAGAGTAGTATTTAAGTAAAATCCACATGACCAAGTGGTAAGAGTAACAAAACCCTTAGAGCCTTCTTATACCTACCAGTCCAAAAGTTTTTATATGGTCCAGTGGCTGTAGGTTTTGGGGATAACCCTGCAGATGCAAAAGATAACCCTACAGTTTGCACCTATGTGCAGAGGCCCTGTGAGCATGGGCCTTCCAAGTCCAGGGATCAAGAAAAAAGACCTAACACCAAGCGTTGGCCAAGATGTGTTCCAAAAGCAAAGAGTTCTTTCCCCTAACTGAACCTGAGCAGGAGGACATGCCACAGGAGATCAACACTTTAATCCTCGCCCTGTTCACTGTGCTTTGCTTAGTATTGTTGGTTCTGTATCCTACACACCTGAGACCCTGGTGTCTATTCAAAACTTTTCAAGATAGTCTTGCCAATAACCCTTTACCTGGTATAGAAGTATAGAAGGACCTGTTTTTCAGTTAGCAGCTTCTAAGGTAGGACTTGCTCTGCGCTACACATGGGTTGTCTCTGCCCTTTTCCCATCTGTGCCCAGTTGCATCAAGCCCTGTATTGAAAGATGTCAAACACTTGATTCCTCTGAAAACAGGAGAGCTGTGGATGTTTGTCTTCTTCAAAGCCCAGCACTTTTCTCTTTATTCCCTTTTGGTCAAGTGAGGATAAACCTTCCCCATAAGAGTGTTCAGTGTGATAAAGTAGTGTTCAAAGTATTTGCAATGAAGAAAAAAATTTCTACTCTTGGTGTAGTTGAAGAACACTGTCAAAATTGACCCCAGCTGCACTATATAAAGGAAATATTTCAGTCATTGCTAGAGTGGTAGTGACATCTCAGTTCATGGAGGACTTTGGGATTGCAGTGTTTAAAAATGTTGCAGTGAGATGGTGGTGGAGCTTTCTGTTTGTTGATGATAAAGTGAAAATTATTCCACCTTGTAAACAGTATATGGTAGCAATCATTCTCCTTTTCTGACTTTATTGACCGTAAGCTGTGTATGGTGGTGGGGCACGGAAAACACACCTTTCTTGGGAGAGAGCAATAGTCTCTGTACTGCACATGATGAACTGCAGCTCATAGAGAGCAGAGAGTCCTCACTGGAGCTGCTGGATGAGACAGAGTGCAAGAGAGCATAGTAGTTAAACACCATTGATTTAAAAATACTCTTTGCAGAAAAAAACTACAGAAGGACTGTGGGGCATAGGCAGGTGCCTCCAATTCTATCCTCTCGCTCTTAAACCCTCCACAGCTCCCCAAATCAAGGTGATCTTTGCCATTATGGAAAATGGGGACAAGCCATTGGATTGTCCTCCTGTTGCACAGATTTAAATGAATCTGAAGAAGCCACCTTAGGAAAGAATCAGATCCACCTACTTGCAGTAGATCTCAGATATTGTAACTGAAGCCCTGGGGTCTTCCTTTTCCTTATACTAGCTTTGTATTGGTACAAAGCTATTGGTTTCAGTAGAGCCCTTGATCTAGATATAAAGGGCAAAATATAATTTGCTCTCCCTTATATATTAGTCTGAACCTAGCACAGCTGTTCATCAAGAAAAATGTTACCACGTGCCTTCAAAAAGAATGCATCTCATTTTAAATGAGTTGAAACATATTTGACCTGTGTGTGAATAGACAATTATGATAAAGAAACAGTTACTCACTTCCATAAAATGACATTGTTTTCGTATTACAGAGAGGCTATGAATGTTTGGAAATGTTATGAATCAGCCTTAGGGTTGATATCAACTCCAAGAAATAGTTCTCTTAGGGCTTTCAAACAACTCCACCCATGGTATAGAATTCACCAGTTACTATGAGGATGCACTGCAGTGTAGTTACTTTCTTGCTATTTGAATCTGGAATCAAAAAGAAATCCAGAACTGCAGTAATGAGTCTTCAAAAAAAATAGTTTCTCTCTATCATTTAAACAGGCCTCTGTAAAATGTAAAACTGAAATCAATTTCCTTCACTGAGCTGTGTTTTCCTCTGATCTATTAGGCAAGCATGCTGGTTTGTTATTTTTGGGTGCCTCAGCACTGGTGTGGGGAGGGAGAATAAGTGCTGAATTGTTTAAAAACCACATGCAGAGATTCAATTTTTTTTTTAATTTTATTTTTTGCAAAAATACGATGCAACAGAAGTTTGACATCTTCAATTTTTCCTTCTATAGTTTAACATGCCCTGAAATTTCCAATGCTTTTCAGTCTTACATATCTAATTATTTCTAATTTCAAACAATAAAGGTTAAAGTTGCAGGCTTAATTCAGTAAAAGAAGACAGATATCATACAGCAAGTTTAGAAAATCCTGGGGCAAGGTATACATCTGCTAGGGAAAGATTATCAAAAAAGAGGTGAAAACCAATGAACCGAAATAAGAAAATTATTTTTTATTATTATTATTTTTTAATTTGTAGATCACCTGTTGAATTCTTTTGAGATCTGACCTTTTTTGGACTGAAAACTGGTTTATATTCTACTTGGTCCATAGGTATGAATTACATTGATGTGAACAGTACTATACTAATTAATTTATTTATCTGACTCAATGGATTAATTTTGTCCACCAGTGAACTTTTATAAACCCACAGTCTGCATCCAGAAGTTTTCTCGAATCTTAAAGAGACTCTTCTACACCACACAAAACAAGAGAAGGTCAGCTGTGCCAAATACTATTTTGCTACCATCACTGTTTATTGACAGAAAATATTTTTAGCTTAAAAAAGTGAGGGAACTGCTAACCTTATCTTTGATGTAAAGTATTTTCCCATAATAATTTTCCGTCACCTTTATCCCATATCTCTTTTATGACATGTACATTAAGGAATTTAAAAGCTTAAAAGATATTTTCTTATATGGTGATTTACAGCCAAACAAGTTGCCCAGGGAATTTTCTCTCAAACTTAAAACCTGTTTGTGAGAGCAGATATTTATATAAAAGCCCCCATAAAAGGTTGTGGAAAGACTACAAGGCTTTTGCTGCATTCCTGTTTTGAGAGGGGCTATACCCAGCATACCAGAGAGACAGCCAAAGTAACATCACTCCATTAATACTGCTGCATCTGGGCACTTAATTTTGCACTGAATTTTATCAGTGGACCAAAAAGTCTTCCTAGACTGTAAGAATCTTTAATGTGAACTCTCTCTGGATATGTGTGATTATGTTTATATTTATAGATAAATACAAAACTTTTTACTGCACATTGATGCTGTTGAGGATATGTTTTAAGCAGTGGTTTTGAAGAGCAGTTTGAGCTGAAAAGTCTGTTTCTAATTTGGAGTGGTAAGTGCTGTTTATATAAAACATGTATTAGTTGCTTTGAGTTTCTTGTGTAATGTTAGTAGATCCTTTGTTCTTATTCTTACCTTAAGACTTACCCTTAGGGGGCAAATGTGCTCTCTACCAAAAGCACCAAGAATTAACATCCTCCTTTAATGTGTCAGAGAGAGAAGTCAACTTCTCTTCCTACCTCTCCAGGTCAGTACTGGGCTACCTTAACCGACAGAGAGTGGTTATGGCCACTGGCTCTCTGTGGCCAGAGAAATTGAGTCTCCAGGGCTGCCAGTCAAGCCTACATGGTCAGAGCAATAATTTTTAATAAATGTATTCGCTTGAATCATTCCTAAATCTTAGCTGGACTGTGCTTTGGCAGTGAAACAGGCAATCTGCTCTGGGAGAAGCCTGGATTCCTGGGGGGGTGAATCATCGAGGAGAAGGAATGTGGGAAAGTTAATTTGCTTGAGCTTTAAGGGCCTTATCTACAATAGGCGCCCACCTGCCTCCACATCTAGGCAAGTCATGGTAAGAGCCACCTAACAGGGAGGATAGGAGGAATCCCCTCACTCTGACAGGAAGGCAGCTTTGCATTCACTTTTCAAGTCTAGTTTGTTACATAGGTGAAAGGGTTTCTTTCAGAGAGAAAAAAGGCTGCAATGTGCCTAATCAATATATTGTATCACCAAATAACTGAAGAATAGTTTCTCCTAGGATTTCAGAAACTGGTATGCTGTTAAGCAAGAGCACTTCACTAGCAACATGCCTCTGTGGAGTTCTTAAATCCAGACCATCCAGATGGTCAATGGCACCCTGGGAGATTTTAGCTGGGGAATTTACCAGTGCAACTGCACTGGTAGAGACTCAGTCAGAAGTAAAAGCAGTATATCCCAAGGGATAAAATTGTTGAGAGTACCAGGAGATCAAACTGTTGAGGATCCACTGTATTAGACCAGTCTTTATTGCTCTATTTGTCTATGAACCTCTAACTTTCTTCTGCCCCATCCAAAAGGGCGGTAAGCAATTTTGGTTAAGTCCTGGGCTGGGACATATATAGCAACAACTGCTGAAAAGTGATTCTGTTCTCTTACAGACCTTGTGAGAATAGAGGCCCCGTAGTCCTGGAAAAATCATAATTGATAATTATCAGAGTGGGTCCTAATGTCATGTCATCATCACAATAATTATACACCAGAACACTGTGGGAATTCATGCAGGAAGTAAAACACAGGCTGGAAACCCATTCTGTCACGTAACACCTGAGAGAGAGGAAAATTCCTGCCTAAGACAAGCAAACACACTGACACGGGGCAGGACATTACACCCACTGAACCAGCAATTGTTAGACAAGAACTACAGAGATACTGCAGAATTGTACTTTTAAAACAGAACCAACCTCTGGTCAGCTGGTGGGTGTCATGAGCATTTCTCCAGCTGCTTTTTTCACCCTGGCACTTGCAGCTGTATTTCAGTTGGTGAGAGGAGGGACAGTCCAGGAGAGATGAATTTAGGTACCAACCACTGCTGTCTTGTTTTGCTTTCTCTTTTGGGCAATTCTAATCATGTTCTCACAACAAACTTTGATTGAGAGCTTATTTTCAAACACTGTGTTACTCCTATGAAACATTATTCTTTTTTTAGGAACAGGTGGAATATCAGCCTAATAAAATGCTTTAACAAATATTTTATTCTTGTGCCAGAAGAGTTACATGGATCTGGCCAAATTGCATTTCCTATATAGCCAAGTAATTGAAAATTGGTGATAGCTGGGTGAAACTCATTAGCTGAAGGTCTGGGAAATTTCAATTTGACAAATGGAAGAAAAAAAAAAATCAAAACCAAAAACAACCAATGACCAACCAAACAAAAAAAAACAAACCACAAAAGTCCTCTGTGCTTTTCATGTTTAAATATGATTCAAGCTGAGAAAGTCTGTGAAGAGCCCCACCAGAGTGATTTATTCTCATGCTCTGAAATGTCCTATGAACTCTATTAAGACTGGCTTTACCTTCAGAAGAAAGATGGACAAATATAAGACTAAAGAGCTCCTTTCTGATCAGTCCCACTAAAGGTTTTGCTTCTGCTGTGAAGTGTATGCAGGCATGCTTTTAATAGTTTCAAATCTGTGGGCAGAGCTTATCAATAAACACACACTCACAGGAAAGCCATTCACTCTCCTTTTCGTCAGGGGCCTGTTAGTTTCTCTTTTTATGGTAGTGTTTATATCTGTTCTTAGTTGCCATTGCTCTTCCACGTCTTCCCTGATATTATTCAACCTGTAGAAAATGCTCTATAAAATCCTACAGAGCTCAGTATGGTCTGTAAGAAACCTGAATTCCCTAGACATTGCTCTTCTTGGATGTACTTTGCAGAGCAGAGTACTGTTCCTTTTGATAGAAGTAGGAGCTAACTTCACAAACAAGTCTTCAGCCTCTCGAGGAGATTGGTAAGTGTAATTTACGTATATTTTCTGTTTTCGGAAGGGTTTGAGATGAGATGATTTGAAGGCTTTTAATGAAGTACTCTAACTGCAGACAAGGGCAGCTTAACATACCAAGGCATTGAATCAAAACATCTTGTTCATGCCTTGAATGGAAGGAAACTATTTACACATTGGTTATTTGGGAGTAGCTGTTCCTTTAGCTCTGCTGTGTTACAAGCCCCTGCTTTCTGCTCCAAAGCCTGAGCTACATTCATCACAGCACAAGTATGCAGCCCGGTGACAGGGAGCAGCCCGGGGGCATTGCCAAGCCAAATGCAAAACGAAGGCAGGAGCATGGCTTAAACACAAGCCTAACTGGTTCTGAGAGCGTCCTGCAGATAATAAGGTCTGTTAAACCCCTTTAGCAGCAAAATCTTTATCTTCATTCCACAGACTACTCCTTTGCCTTCATCCCACAAAGGACACCAGCATTTCAGGGCTTGATGTAGAGAATCCTACTCGCAGCACAAGGCAGAGGTGAAACACTGATGGGAAGGTTCTGTTCCTCACTTTATCACTCTTTTCTGAGGCAAATCGGCTGCTTTTTCTGTTGTGGCACTCGTTCATTTCAGAGTTGACAAGCTGGTTCTTCTAGGTGGAGCTTCTGGGTGCCCCTGCTGTCTCGCTGGCAGTGGTTCAAGTGAAGTAACATTACATTCCTGGGATGGAGGGCTGGGAGGAGCAGCCATCCCCGTGACATTGCACCCACAGCTCCCTATTACCATGGATCCTGCCCGGATAGAGTGACAGCCAGGACATTCCCGCTGCAGTCCTGCCATGCCCCAGAGCCCAGCCCAGCAGTTGTTGTAACTGAGTCTGTGGAATCTTGCAGGACAATGGAATGAATCCAAGTCTCTGGAATGTGCTAGGAAATCTCTGCAGAAGATAAACCTCTTGTGGTTGTTGTGTTTTTTGGGGTTTTTTTTGATAGTTTTCCCCAGCATAGTTGAGCTGCTTACTGGGAATGCCATACAACTGCTGAAGCTCGTGGTCAAGACTACACAGACAGTGCAAGAGCCTGTGTCATGACCCGTACTTTAAATCTTATGGCAGCTTCCTCAAGGAACACAGTGCATGCATAAAAGAGTTTATTTGCAGACACTTTCAGATTCTTATCTTTGCCAATGGATGCTTGAAGGATCATTTTCCTCCAGCATTGCTTGCTTGAAGGTCACAACTCCTCCACCAAACTCCCCAGGAGGATTTGGGTGGTGGGGATGATTGCTCTGAACTACCACAGCCAAGCCCCTCACACTGAGCAGTCCTGCTACACACTCACATGTTCCAGGTTGGTTTTGTTCATGGTCTTTATACTTTACTTTGGCATTTATGTTTAAGGTAATTCACAGTGGAACCCAAAGTATGATGTCAGGGCAGATGGTCTTTGCCATGTAGCCTCTATATAGCAGTTGTGGACAACAAATCTGCCGTGATTTGTTTCTTTTTGACAATAGAATTTGATGCATTACAGTATGGCATTTAGTGCTCTTTAATGTAGCATTAGGTCACTACTTCCACTTGTAACTTGAGCTAAGGAAAAAACTGGGGGGGGAAACAAAGAGAAATAGTGAATTATTTCAGTCCACTGCTGATACTGAGTAACTATTTTTGTGCTTGTACATATCATTTGCACAACATTTTCAGTGCAAATTCTGTCTTGTCAAGCCAACTGATGCAGTAAGCAGAACACAAAGATCTGTTTGTGGATTCATAAATCCTTAGCACAGCTGATTTTGGAAAGTGGTGAAAGTAGTTAAGTGCCAAAAGTTCATGTTCATATCCAGAAGATGGCAGCTGAGATGGAAAGGGTGGTTCTTTTGCTGTCAGTGTCACTTTGTGAGGGCTTTTTAAACTGATTTAGGCCATTTTTCAGTCATGGGAGTTTCAAGAAAACTAAACCCAGACTACAGTAGCTGATATACTTAATGACACTGCCTAGCTGAAGGGCATTTTAATTAGATTGTTGATCCATTGATCTACATTTGTTCATCCATTTCCAGTCTCCTGTGATATCCTGGGATACCCAAAGAACTCACTGCAAGGTGCATTAATTAATTCACCAAAATAATAGCATATTGTGATGGGTATAAAAAAAGCAGGAGACATGGAAACTGGATCCCTAAGGCTGCCAAAGAAAAAGTAAAATGTTGAATTGCTATCTCTTTGCCCATACCCCTAAAGTGAAAAATTTCTCTTATTAAACTGAAGTCAGGTAAACTTACCTTCTGAAAAAGTGCTCTTGAGAGGTCAAGTTGAGTGCCAAGCATGTGTATAGTGTTCCTGTTATCAAGTGCTTTCCTGAACTGGGACCCACTATTCCAAATATTCTAACTATTTTAAATATTCCCTATTTCAAATATAAGAAGAGAATCAGAAGGGGCCATGAGGCTTCACAGCAGCACTGCTCAGGTGACTGTGAGAGCTCTGAGGGAAGAAAAGGAATCCCAGCTATTGCGATACCTGCAAGAGAGGGAGAACAAGGGGTGGTGGGAGAAAAAAATAAAAATCAGTCACTTTGAGATAGGGGTTTAATTTAAAAAAAATAGGAGGAATTCTGTAGCAATGTGTTAGCAGTGACTAGCCATTCATGCATGAGAGGTAACAGACCCATAACAGACCCATACCTGAGGGCACAGGGACAGACAGATGAGTACAGGGGCTGATGGTTACAGGAAGAGGAATCTGATGCAGGAGCCAGCTGAAGCTGCCCATGACAGCAGCAATGCACAACCTTGTTTACAAGACATAAACACATGAAGGAGCACTGTGAAAACTGCTGACCTACATGTATGGATCCTTTGCTGGGTCAAATGCAGTGCCAACGATGACAATGACATTAAATTATTATTGTTGTTTATATTCCAACTATTCACTCCTCCTTATCCTTATTCATAATAAAAATCAGGTTAATGTGCTCAGAGTATGCATTGCACTGTCAGAAAAGACCTGATCTAACGATGTCCCAGCCTTTCAAGGCATGAGTCTTCTGACTGGCTATGGACTTAAAGTTATTAATTTCCACAATACTGCACAAACAGGACTGTTAGTTTATTACCATAGCTAAGAAAGGGTAACTAACAAACACCAAAATCCTGGTAAAGAAAAGGCACAGGTTGTGTCTTTCATTTATTAACAAATACCACACGTTAAAGCACAGCTGACATGAATTCAGTGACACTGTCTTATGAAATTTATTATAATGTCTCAAATGCAGTTTTGGAGACTCACTCACTGGTTGTAAATATAAATTTTTTTTTTCTTTTTTTGTGCACGTGTGTATGTGGTTTTACCCACAACAGTCCAACTGGGTTTCTGATTGAAGATAAAGTATTTTAAAATTGTATTTAAAAATGCAAATACACCTTTCAGTCATATGATATAAAAATGTTCCAGTCTATATAACTCCTACTGCTTACTTTCAAAAAATTTCCTTGTTCTGAAGTCAGTTCAGCAGCTACTAGAAGTAGTCACTGATGTAAATTCCATCTTGTTTATGAAAACATTTTGAACAAAGCATTGATTGTCCAGGGTTTATAAAAAAAAAGTTAAAACCCATAAAATGTTGGCATTGATACTATTTGGGGCATGAGAATGACATGCATATAAATCATAGTTTATTGGCATAGGCTTTCTAAAGAGAAAGAAGGCTTTGCTGAAAATGGAATTAATCAACATAATTCCTCTTTATTATAGATATGCTTTTAAAGTCTTCTCAATAAAGAAAAAATCTGAAGGAAATCAGTCTGCAGTAGGAATCAGGAGCACAAGAAGAAGCCTTTTATGACATGGATTAGCTGTAGTAGAGGATTAGCAGCATAGTCAGATTTTGAGGAAATCAGGGTGGACACAAAAGGCTTGGTGTGAAGCTTTTGGACGGAAGGTCATTTGTGTAGCTGATGTTCCTCCATAAAATGTCAGCCCCATCTCTGCTAGACCTGGGGACAGTAATTTCTTGCTCAATTTTGTAGGAAAGATTCATACTATCACCATTTAGAAGAGCTAACAGTTTACCAAAGGCTTTCACAGGAGGATTCTGTCCCTTCCTACCCATCAAGGGGTGGGTGAAAAAGGGTTTTTATGTTGACAGATTTTTGTCTTAACAGTAGGGAAATTTTCTGGTGGCATTTTTTAGCCCAAACCATACAGGACTATTCAAGTCCTGGGAATGGAACAGCCCATACTTTCATTGCTCCAGTTCTAGACAACTAAAATGTCACTGAAGTTACACAAGAGTAAAACAAGAGAAACAGCAGCAAACAAGCCCAAGAATTCTCTCAGATAATTCTTTCCTTTTCCTTTTCCAGCAGAAAAATTATTGGCAGCCACCAGGGATCAATGCTGTAATTAGTGTTAAAGTGCTGAAGAGCAAATGCTTTAGCAATTCAAACAATATTCTGTTAAGTCATCCTACTGGACTGCAGGGCTTGTGGATGGGATTCTCCCAAGTGAGAAACACAAAAGTAACACAAGCCTAAGTCCTTACTTTTTCTTGGAATTTTAGTAACAGCCATAAAATTCACTGTTGGCACCTAAGCACCTGAAGCCCTAAGCAAATTAAACAATCGAGCTTCAGTCCTGCATCTAGTATGATGATTATTAAAATATATGTGGTGAAGAGCTTATGAATGGATTCCAGAATTTTCAAGCAGAAGTGCCTACAAATCCACATTATTTTTTTTTTTAACAAGGTTATGCTCATTTTTCAATTTTCTTGAGCTTCTGAATATTGCAAATACTAGAGCTTTTGAGAAAAAAAAATCAAGCCAATTTATGTAAGTCTTTAATCTGCTTAAGGCAGTTAAATGTTGGATTTGACCATCTTAAAGGTCTCATCCAACCAAAACAAATTTATGATTCTCTGATTTTCTAGAATTGTTCATCATAACTGTCAGGACTAGTCCTGTGAAGTCTAAAAGAGGCATGGTCTGGCATCCCTGATGTGTTTTGAAGTGGTCCTAGTTCTCTGGAGCTAAAATACCACAGGAGAGCTCTTTAAGATGGTGTACACATGGCTAATGAGGATACCTTCCATTCTTTCAAGTTTGGAAATGTGTCCCACCAACTAATGTGGGATATTCCCACTGGAAGCATGCTACTTCCATTTATCTTAACAAAGTGGTCCATCACTGGTCATGTGGCATAACTTTTCAAATCCCTGTCTGTACTAAATAATTCCTTCTTCATTAAAGTCAAGTTAAAAATAAATGTAGGGGATTGGAAAACTATGAAGAGAGGCCAGTAAAATCACAGCCATTTTAACGAGAGCTTGGCAACTTGTGCAAGTTAGAGGCATACATGTATAAGTCATGCCAGCTTGTCTGTGCACACGGCATGTAATACCCACATCCAGAAAGATTGTGTTCCAGCCCAAGGATTCTTCATTTAAGGTAGACAAAGAATAAAAACTTTTATAAACTCCCAAGGAGACAGGGGTCAGTAGATGGTGGCTGCTTTTTTCTTTTTTCTCTCCTCACTTCATGTTTAGTTGCCCCAGGGTGGACTCCTTCACCAGCTGCCAACCCATCAGAGTCAAGACTCATTCTCTCTACCCTCGTTCAGGAAGTTTTTTTCCTCCAGCCCCTGACTGATATCCTATTTTGAACCAACATTTCTCCTGCTCTGCCATCTCTCAGCTTGCTCTGATGTGTTTTTTTCTGTCTTTCTCCTCCTCTTCCAGTGGTATTGTTGCTTTTTCTCAATGTTTACCATTCTTTCTTCAACACATTTTCACAGACGTGCCAGAAACTCCTCCAATAGGTTCAGTATTGCAGGTAGAGCTTGTTGCAAGTGGGTGCATCTAGCATGGGGTGGTCCACGACCTCCTCCCATAGAGATCACCCCACAGCCACAGCACTGCCAAAACCCTGCCAGTTCTGCCTAATACACACGTCAAGCTCCCCTTGGTAATAAAAAAATAAGTAAATCCAGCCAACTTCTTCTGGTTCTACATTTACTCTAATCTGGGGATTTTTTTTTCTTTCACAAAAGCCTTTACATTTCTGAATACAAATATTTCTGGTATCTTTGGAAAGATTGGCCTGATGAGATCCAAGATAAGGCATCAAAATGAAAGCAAGCCTTTCTACAGCCAGCTGGTGCACGTCCCCTGGCCCTGCTACCCCAGACGGCTTCAGCTTGCAAGCTGACTGCTCTGTGCTCTGTGCAGCTCCTGCAGACACCAACAACCAGTTTGCTGCTTTCAGGTTCTGGACAACAGCTGAGACCAGCCCAGCCTCTGGGAGATGCTGATGCTGATGCGGATGCAGAGGACGAAGATTCTGTAAGCTTTTTTTTGTTTTGTTGTTGGTGTTGTTGTTGGGGGTTGTTTTTTTTTTTGTTTTGTTGGTTGGGTTTTTTTGTCTTGTTTTGTTTTTCTGGCAGGGGGCAGGGAATGGGGGTTTGGCAGTGACCTTGTTAAAACTGAATCTGATTTTTACATATAGTCCGGTCTTGCTGGTGATTTTTCTCTATTAAAAATGTTGTATGTCTGCTTGGTATTCTCCTGACAGCTCAAAAGCCAGCATGATGCTTCAGTATAAAGTGATCTGCTCTTTGCTGTGATTCAACAGCATAACTTTAATACCAAGACTTAGCAAACTATTACATGGCTGTTGTGACTACAGTAACTTTTCTTTAAAGCTTTAGCTGGTTCAGGTTCCCTATCATTTGACTCCTGAAGGAAGCATGCCAAGTGCTTGTCAGCAGAAATTTCTGCTGGGACTCTTCCATGGTTTCCTTGGTTATAGAGGGCAATATAGTTTGAAGCCACAGGATGCAAAGCTTAGGTGTGCAAATAAAGCAGTGGAGGGAACTTTTATTGCCTTATTAAATTACTGCTAATTGATCTGACAGTATTTTCTCTCTGTTCAGCCCATAGATGCATACAATGCATAAAGAAAAATGCAATTAGCATGCCATTGGTTTTGCCTCTCAAGAGTCTGTCTCTTGTGTTCTTGAGTAGCACCCTTAAATGAGAATTGTCTTTGTTCTTGACCTAAGAAACAGTTATTGGTTATTCTATATCCACCATTACAAATTAAAGATTTGTATATGGAGAGAGACTACGCCAAAGTAGAAAAACTCTCCTAAAATAATGGGTCACTGATTAATGGTGAATGTTCCCTTCCCACCACTCATTTCTATTCCACAGGTTAATGAAGTGGCAGTAGAAGACATCCGTCCAAGGCCACAAGGATCGTCTCCAGTTTATGAATACTCTGTAGAAGAAGAATATTTAAAGGCAAGGCACTAAGTTTTCATACAGGCATGGCTTTACCGCATTGATTCAAGAGGCTTTAGCTCCTACTACTAGCCAAGTAGTAGGATGTAGCAGGATGTTGTTACAGCCATATTTTCTTCCTGTTCACACCAAAATCAGAGCCATGTTCACTGATGGGTTTATATTGTACTGACCATGTTGGCCATGATATTGTTGCTTGGAGAAAAATGCATTTGACTTCATTTATTCAAGGACCTGCAACAGAGAGTGTCAAGAAATCACAATGCTTATCCTATTAGAATATTGAGCTGACTTGAATCTAACAAATACATATTTTAAAATTACCTGTACCTCTTGGTTATACAAAGTCAGCGATTTAATTAGTACAGCCATGTTAAGATAAGTAGGCAACAGTCTGAAATTCATGCTGGAGTGGAATCATAGCATCATAGGATCATAGGATGGTAGAGGTTGGAAGGGACCTCTGGAGATCACTGAGTCCAACCCCTGCTGCCAGAGCAGCATCACCCAGGGCAGGCCACACAGGAACAGATCCAGATGGGTCTGGAAAGTCTCCAGAGAGGGAGACTCCACAACTTCTCTGGGAAGCCTGTTCCAGGCTCTGACTCTCACAGTGAAGAAGTTTTTCCTCATGTTGAGGTGGAATTTCCTGTGTTTCAGCTTATTAACATTAGCTCTTTNCCACTAGTTACAGGTCACCAGCTGGACTCTGCACCACTGATCACAACCCTCTGAGCTCTGTTGTTCAGCCAGTTCTCAACCCATCTCACTGTACGCTCTTCTAACCCACACTTCCTGAGTTTACTCACAAGGATGCTATGGGAGACAGTGTCAAAAGCCTTTCTGAAGTCAAGGTAGACAACATCCACTGCTCTCCCTGCACCTACCCATTCAGTCACACCATCATAGAAGATTAGTCAGAGATTACTTCCCTTTAGTAAATCCATGCTGGCTACTCTTGATAACCTTCTTTTCTTTCACATGCTGAGATGCGGTCTCCAGAATGAGATGCTCCATTACCTTTCCAGGGATAGAGGTGAAGCTACCTGGTCTGTAATTACCAGGGTCTTCCTTCTTGACCTGTTTGAAGACTGGAGTGACTAAATGAAAAATAAAAAAAGCATGTTCACAAATATGTAAACAGGAGAAATATGCTACATGAGTAACACAGAAAAGCTTCCAATGTCTTAAAACAATTAGTCTCTGGTGTTCATTTCATGCAAGTTTTGGTACAACTCAGGGAGGCCTTGGCATCTAATTTGCTACTGGGAATAATATGGTTAAGTCATTCACATTGCACTTGTAGGTCCAAAATTTGCTCTGTTGCCATTAAAGTTAGCCTCAGCTCTTAGTCTAAACCAGGGATTTTAACTGATGCAGGATTTTTGTTGTACTTTACAATAGCATGGCTTCTGAACACTAAATAATTTCAAATTATTTTTCAGCTTCAAGAAGAAAACAAAAAAATTTCTACAGACAAATCAGAACAGAGTCATCCACAGGTCAGTCTAAAAGCATTCTGTAGTTTTAGGCACATGGCTTGCAAAGTAGTAAAGTCTATTACAGTACACAGAGAAATTGCTTAGATGTGGCACAAACATGAACATTTACTTATCCTACACACGGTCCTTCCATAATTCCATTTAGTATTCTTTAGCCTTCTCTGCTTTGAGTACAGTACAGCATTAGCTCCTTAATGTGACTATTCAGGCCCATTGACTCTAATTCAGGGGCTTCATATCTTCATAGAAAATACAGTCTGTCAGCCCTAAGAATCCATACACTTCATGTTTTAAAATGACAACCTGTTTTCCCTATGGCCCTGATCCAACAGAACCCTAACATAAATGCTTAATTCTAATCTAGAACAGCATCAAACCGCCACTGAACAAGAACATTCTCTGGTTTATATAATCTTGCTTGAGCTACTGAAAATCTACTTGAGGAGATTTATTTTATTGTAGAATAATGTAGAACGCTTTGATACAAATGAATAAATGTTATAAATTCACACCTTTTTCTATACCTAGGAGACAATGGAAGTGACCCTGAAAACAGAAGTGGAAGCTGGTGCTAGTGGTTTTAGTGTGATGGGTGGAGGAAATGAAGGAATATTTATTAAAAATGTACTTAAGGAATCTCCTGCTTCAAAAGTATTTAGTCTGAGAGAAGGTAAAGACTGATTTTCTATTTTGGGGGGGGTTGGATGTATAAATATATTTTAAAATAGTTGGGTATGCACCTACATGTGACTATAGATACCTACCTGATCTGTCATCTCTTTAGGTAATAGAAATAGTAGTTCCCAAACCAACAAATATTACATGTGTGATTAACCTTTCCATATTAATAAATTCAGATTAGTTTCTTAGTAATGAAGTGTGAATGTTTTTGTATACCATAAAAAGGTACCTAATTTTCACTGAACAGCAGAAAAGATATATAAAAAGTAGTATACCACAAAACTATAATAAATAATGATTTAAACAAGAACAAAACCCCAAACTATAAAGTTTTGTGTTTATTTTTGGTTTGTTTGTCTGTTTTACTGTTTGTTTGGGTTGGGTTTGGGTTTTTGGGTTTTTTTTGGGTGGGCATTAATTCAGTGGAATTTGAAAAACTGCAAGAAAACACACACTAATTAAAATTATATCTGATTCCACTTGCAGGTGATCAGCTTCTAAGTGCTACAATATTTTTTGATAATATCAAATATGAAGATGCACTCAAAATTCTCCAATATTCCGAGCCATACAGAGTCCAGTTCAGCCTCAAAAGAAAAATTGCTGGGAAAGATGAGCCAGAACACATTCACACGACATCCCACTACAAAAAAGAAAGATTAAGCCAGGTAGATATTTGATTATTTATTTTGTAGCAAAGTTTAGATAACACTGTAGTAATGTGCTGTGTGGAGATAGACCAGAAAATGCATGCATGTGTCTTCTTAAGACTCAGGCACGTGTTTAAACTTATTAGCGTGAATATTCATGAGAAGAAAAAAAGCCCACACATTATTTGCACCTTTTTAAATCTCCTGGGCAAGACTATAGATTTTGGATAAAAACACAATGTTCTGCTAGGGTAGAAGAACATTCTCTAGTGAGTTAGCATTTTTTTTGTTGTTAAGTGTCCACTGATAGAACAGTCTCAGATAAGCTCTGTAGTATTTATATTCAATATTTTCCAAATTGTAAAATATCTGTAAATATTTTTCTCAAAAGATCATTAATGACATTTTTTCATAAAAATATGTGTTTAGTCACTGGTATCTCCATGGACGTGATCTGCTCATAGGTCTCCATCACATTCAAAATTATTTTTCTCTCATACACATCTATATAAATACTATATGTATATTTGTACAGAGGAAGATATGCATGGAAACTTCTATTTACTGCAATGTTTTGCAAAGAACATAAACCTTCAGAAATCCACACATTAGAGTTATGTAACCCATTTGTTTTATGTAATCTCTGCCTGAAATATATACACCATTTTTCAGGATGTTTTATATAGCAAGTGGATTCTGGGAATAAACCCCACATTTTTCTGCATACCTTATAATATGTGCTTTATCTTGTATTTCATCTCTGTTTTAGTTTTAATCTACTGACTACTATTTTTTTCTATTCAGGAAAAAGAACTCAGTGAGACCATTCCTGAAGAACCACTGCATGTTTCAGGAAAAAACATTTCAGAAGAAGACAGGGAAAAATTAATTGTAGGCCAAAGGGTCGGAAGAAGCAAGAGACCTAAAAAAGACAGATTATCATGGCCAAAATTCCAGTCAATTAAAAATAAAAAGATCTTGGGGCACAGAAGATCTCATAGTACATCAGATGCATATGAGCCTGCCATACAGGATATTTCCCCTACAAGCACAGACACAGAGTCTCAGTTTCAACAAGAAGTACATATCAAAGGAAAAAAAGGAAGCCAAAGGAAACTGAAGTTCCCTAGCATTGGATTCAAAATGCACAGATCCAAACCAGAACCACAAGACAAGCAAAAACAAGAAATAAAACCTACCTTGTTATCTGAAAGAGAAAAAATACATAAAGATGACACCAGCCTGGAAAATATCGAAATCTTAACTGTTGAATATACCACATCTCCTGCTTATGAAATTAAAACAGGGGAGATACATGAAACCTTAACAAAAGACTTAAAAGATATGAAAAATGGCATTCCATCTCATGCAAAAATATGCCCTGAAGTTGACATAAGCGTTAAAAAAGAAAATGACAATGAATCAACATCAAAATTTACTGTACCTGAAGTACCAGCTATAAAAACACAGATAACAAAGCCCAGTTTAGAAACACCTGATCTGAAAAAAAGTCCTACTAAGCAAACATCACAAGCCTCATCAAAATCACAAAAAAAGAAACAGAAAGAAACAGCATATAAAACAGAAGGAGAAAATGGAATTAACATAGACGTGATGGGTCACGCAGCACAAGGATCTATACAAATAAAAGGTCCAGAAATGAGCACTGTTAAAACAGAGTTGCAAACAATATCTGACACGCTGGAAACAAGAGAAAAACAAGACGAAGACACACTGATGCTAAAAAGTCAGAAAAGAAAATTTGAAATTTCAATGCCCAAAAGAAAAGAGCAATCGACAGAAAACACCAAACTGGGAAGTGATGTTGCACATTCACTACCAGAAAAAACAGCTGCTAGAAGTTCAGAAGACAGCAAGAATTTAGATGGGAAACTGCACATGCCTGAAGCAGAAACAGAAGTACCTACCTGGAAACTACAAATGTCATCATTCCAAGTGGCTGAAACACATAAAGCAGACATGACAACACCACGTGAAGAAAGCACAGTTGAACTGGTAGATTCTGTAAAAAAGACACAGACAGAAGAACATGGCATGCCCACAAAGGATAAAACCTTGATGGATACTGGCATGAGAGCAGGCGAGAAGGATACAGAAGGTAAAGAAAACAAATTCAGACTGCCAAAGTTTAAATTACCTACATTTACCTGGGCAACAGCAAAGGATGACACAGGACAAACTGCAGCTGAGGAAAGTGACAGGGAAGGAAAAGTGCTACACCTGGAAACGGGAGGAAAACAAGAAATGAGTGTATCAGTAGAACAAATGAAGGTTCCAAGTGCTGTAACTGAAACTGAGATCTCTGAAAGAGAAATAAGTGAAAAGGATACAGTAAAAAAGCTGGAAGCCCAGCTGCCAAGAGTGAAACAATTAACGATAAGCAGCTCTTCAACAGAGAAAAATTTAAAAGAGGCAGAAGGACAAATACGAATAACAAAACCTGAAATTAAAATACAAAAAGGTGCATTCAGTATAACATCAAAGAAAACAAAAGAAATCTCTCAGGATACAGAACTTCTTATCAAAGATACAAAAGGGGCCATCAGCCTCCCATCCGTCGATGTCACCCTTCCAAA
>VWZY01011587.1:57755-90229 GCA_013399075.1 Chloroceryle aenea | reverse complement strand
CTTAGATTTTTCAAATCCCAACTCCAAATTAAAAATTATTCTCTCCATGTCTCCAAAGCTTGATTCTTTTTGCTCCCCATGGATTTCATCTAAGTTTTTTGTGACTTTTTATTGCCCTTTCCCCAAATCTCTCAGGACCATGTTAATCACAAGCAGTTCACATATCACCAGACCAAACCCCAAGGTTCTCGCCGCTCTTCCTCATCCTAAACATGCTGTCTTAAAAAAGGAGCTTTGTTCAAACAAGGACCAAAGCAGAAGCTGTGAATTCATCCCTCTGAGCAGCCCCCCTGCTCTGAGTGGATAGACAGCACCGCTGTCAACGTTTCAGATCTGTGGTCTGAGTTATGTAGCTCCCAGGCTACAGATCTCAACACTTCAGTCCATTTTCCTAGAAGGGACGAGAGAGCCTGGGAGATAACATCACTTGAAAAATGCCTAAAATTATTCCTTCACCCAGAGGATTTATTTGAACTGCTAATGATATGTTTTCCTTCTCCACTGGTGCAGGAACACGCTTCTGCAATGCGGTCATCTCGGCTCTAGAGAGCCCTTGGAGCCACAGCAGCCCAGCTTCAAACCTGAAGCTCTTTATCCTTATTGGCAAAGCATTGAGTCAATTCATCTCCATTATCGCCTGCATCTTGACTTTGGTTTCCCTGACGAATCAAATATGTTTAATTCTCAGGCAGAAGGAGGATTCCTCAATGTTTCCCTTGCTCAGAGCTCGGCTCCTAACGTTGCCGTGTCTCCAGCATGTCATAAAATGTGGAATCTCTCTCAAACCATGGAGCAGAGCCGAGCCGGGATCAGAGCCGTGACAGCGGCCAATTTCTTATGCTCCAATTATCAACCACTCAGCCTTTTTCCCTCTGCTAAATCTCAAACTCAAGAGCTTATGAAATGAAAAGTTGGTTACAGCGCAGACGTTAATGAGCCTTCTTTTAAAGGCTACATTTGTAACTATTGCAAGGAAACTTAATTAACAACATTCTCCTCAAGCCTGTCTCAAATCCCTCCCCTCATGTAAATTTGGGCTACAGAACATCCTCACTTTCATGGTTCTATTAGGGAATTAGGGGAAGATGCCTGATTGGATGGTAATTAGAGAGACGGTGACATTTTAATGCACGTTGTAACGTGGTACTGTTGTAGGTCATCTGGAGAGTTCCATAAGATTTTACATAGATAAAAAAAGAAACTGTTTAAAAGAAGAATGTAAGCAAAGATTTTAATCAGAGCTGAGTGATACTGAAATCCTGTTGAGTGACCCTCTCTGTTTATGCTTTCAGCAGATGAAAACGCTCAGCTGAAAAGTGTAAAGTGACATCTGAGCCATATATTCTTTTCTGTCTGTGTACCAGTGAAGCAGATAGATGTGGGTGTACATATAACCATCCGATTGTCAACCCACCCAAATAAACACCAACCAACACCCAAAAAAGACCCCCCCAAACCAAACCAAAATAAAATAACACAAACTAAACCAACACCTCGCCATCCTACTAAAGCATGCCCTCCAGTGCCTCATCTACAAGTTTTTTGAACACCTCCAGGGATGGTGACTCCACCACCTCCCTGGGCAGCCTGTTCTAACTACATAAGAGAAGAAAGTGTTACTTTAATATCATTCAAATCCAGGGAAATCCTGGCAGTGTCTTCAATGCCAGGAGAAAGGGACTTAGATCAGATGGTGACAATATAACAGATTATTTCCCATACAGGGTGAAAGCTCAAAAGTAAACCACAGAGGTGCACAGGTAAATTGAAGCTCCTATACCTGTGGGGCATTGTTAGCAAAACTTTAAAGAACATTTATGCCATTTTACTGCAATTTCCTTTTTCTCCAACACTCATTTCCCAACCTTTTGAAGCATATTATTTTCGATTAAATTCGTTACCATCTTGCTCCTTCAAGTTAACTAGGACTGAGTTTTCAGTATGTCCTGCCTGGTCCTACATTTAATTACCCACACTTAGAATATTGGACACCATGCTGATTTCTGTCTAGAGGAAATGACCTAGGATCATTGGAAGCATATGAAGCTCATTTTAAGATGAAGCAATAACTTATATTAGAGGATGTAAAAGGTCTTAACCTCTTAACATACTGCAGCAAAAAGCTCCTCTTTTCTTTTTTAATTAAAAAAACCCACATCTGTGATGCATTTTTCCCCAGAAGTCACTTAATAGTCTTTAAAAGAAAAGTCTCCCTGGTTAAGTGCCTGTGCATACATCTAAGAAGCATCACCCAACGTGACTGGCTTTGCTGGTTGTTTGGGGCACTAGGTTTCCTTGGGATTCAGCCCATTCCTGATAATTCCAAATATTCCTGAAACACAAGCTTTACTACTATTAATCTTTCATTTCAAAAATAAAATAAATAAGACATGATCAGCCTCCCAACACATACCCACTCAAACTTTCCCTAGAGGGAAGCTTATCCAGAGCTTCATCTCACTTGAAATCCACTGCTAAAAAACATCTGACAGTTTACAGAAGCACAGACAGAGATTTGGTTGCTAGTTCATAAAATTATGGTACCTGCCTCTTAAAAGAAGAGAGAAAGAAATGACTGCAGCTATCATAGTAATTATTTAAGCTATCCTAGTGGTTATTATGCTCTCCTAGTAATTATTATGCTCTCATAGTAGTTATTTAAGCTATCCTAGTACCTATTTAGCACTCGTCAGAGACTGCTTCACTTGATTTCAGGGAAACAGCCTAACTCAGTTACTCAGAATAGGAATTTTAGTAGCACTTCAGGAAATGAATGTCCAACTCACATATTAATCTTGTCCAGTCATTATCATCTAACTCAAAGCTGAGTTAATGAGGCTTCCCCTTAAGCACACTCTTTCTGGAGTTGACACAACACTAACTCAGAAAGCTTGCAAGAGCTGATCCTGCCAGCATTACAACCTTTCCTAAACTAACAAAATCAACTTGAAAGGCAGAGGTAATTGCGTTTTGCCTTTGAATTGCCAGGCCAGGATGTTGTAGCGTGGACAATTACTGTAGACAGATTAGTTGGCCTGAGTCAGAAGGAGTGAAACTCTACCTTGCAACTAAGAACGCCTGCTGCCAGCTCTGCAACGAGGAGATCTGAAGGGAGTTCACTTTGGAACTGTACTGTAAAAGGACTCCAACGACACCAGATCTCAAACAACACAAACGTTAAGCTGTTACCATCTGCACCGTAATTTGGCCTTGCAAACATCTGACCAGACAGCCCAGGAACAAGTTAGTCCAAGGGCTACTTGCTGTGAGAGATTTCACGTTAAGGTTATCACAGAAGAAGAATTAGAGTTTGATTTGGACAGCTGCAAAAGTTTCCATTATTTCCTGATTTTACTTGGTCAGAAAAACAAAATTACAGGGAGCTGCTACTATATGAAACATCAGATGCTAGGTTTGGCAATGGCAAGGTGTTTCCCCCATCTCAGCATCCAGAATTTCTGGCCCCATATCTCCTTTCTCCCTAATCACCCTAATCTGACTTCCCAACCTCACACCTTCATTCCTCCATTGCTTTCATCTTCTTAGCACAGCCCCACGTTATAGAATCACAGAATCATTTAGGTTGGAAAAGACCCATGGGATCATCGTGTCCAACCAGTCACCCTACTCTTCAAGTTCACCCCGGGACCATATCCCCCAACACTACATCCAAGCAATGCTTAAACACATCCAGGGATGGAGGCTCAACTCCCTCCCTGGGCAGCCTATTCCAATATCCCACCACTCTTTCCATGAAGAATTTTTTCCTAGTGTCCAGTCCAAACAAACCTTGTTTCATCTTGAAGCCATTAATGCTCCCCAACCCAAGGCTGGCAATTGCTAGTTCATAGAAATATGGTGCCTGCCCCTTCAAAAATAAAGATTAAAATCTTTAAAGATTAAAAAATTAAAGAACAATTTATGTCCTATCCGTGGTTTGGGCAAAGTTTCAGGTCAGCTCTTTATTTTACCTCCGTTGGTTCCCACGTTGCAGTTTACGATGGAAACCTGAACCAAGGAATGCTCTCGTAAGGGCTGCAGCCAGTCTGGACACACGACGCTAAAAACCAGGCTCAGAGACTTGTTTGTTCAAGAGCACTGACCAAGCACCTTTCCCATGTGTTAAACACAGGTTATTTGAAAGGCATTTGAAAGCTAAATTGGGCTTAGTATTACCTTTTATGTTTTATGGGTTGTGGAAATTTTCCCTCCTTAATTATCAAAGCATTTTATGGCCTTCTACAATCACCAGGAAAAGGAGGACAGAAGAGAAAGGTGGGGGAGGCAGCCTGATCCATTGAGGCATCCGGATGAAAGCCTGACCTCCAGAGCTCTCAGGGAATGGTAGAGTTTGTTAACCTCCCAGAGCAAGAAAGTGGCTGCCCTTTCCAAGGAGGGCTGGATGCTTTGAAATTGGAAGCTGAGAGGCAACAGCTGTAGTCACTTGTGTGACATGGGCATGTTGTGCCCGTGATGCTGTACCAAATGTGGCTTCTTGGTGCTCAGAAAGGATGGTTGAGGCTTGCTCTGAGCCCCAGCTCCTACAACAGGCAGCTCCTCCGATGGGTGATGGTCATGGAGGGCAGGAAAACAAGCATGGTGGCTGCAGGTCACCACAGTGTCTGTCCAGCTGGTGCAGAGCAAGGAAACAAGGCAGCCTGGCTTTTTTATCAGCCTGACTGAACTGCTAAACACTGAAGAAAAAAAAGCAATCTGCAGCCCAAGTTTTTCTTTACATAACTATGGCAAACAATTCCAAAGGCATCATTTCTTCAAGGTCCCCATGAGCTGGTCTGAGGTTGCAGAGAGTTCACAGAGCCTCTAAACCCAAGGTGATGGCAGTGGAGAAGTGAACCAGGCTCTACTAGAGCATCAGCCACTACCTGACAGAATCAGAGAATAAATTCTTCTAAACCCAGACCAGATCCCTGCTCCCCCAGCGTACTTCTTTGGGAATTTGGTACCTAAGCTTCTTGGAAATCCTGCTAGGAGCTTAACTGCGTGTCGTAGAATTAAAGCCCCTTAAAAACAATATGACCTTGCTGGGCTGCCCTTTGAAGATTTGGCATTCAATAGCAGGGACTATGAAAGACTTTACAGCGAGCCATAAATTATTTTCCAAGTTACAGTAATAAGGGAGTGTCACATTTATTCAGCCTGCTTCCTTCCTTTTTCTATCAGATGAAGTTAAAAACTGAGCACCATAAATAATCTAGGCACACTTGCCAGCACCCAAGGCTGGCCTGGATTTTCAAAGGCTATCACAAGCTATTCAAAGAGCTTCCTACTCCTGTTAGACAACCACCAAGCCAACAGTTTGCAAAGCTCAGGTTTGCCTAAGCACGCCGATTCCTTCCACACTGTGTCTGAGCAAACAGTGACTCTGACTCGTGCTGATCCAGGGCTGGTCTCCATCCACTACAATGCCACGGCAATTGTCTTGCAGCCACCTCACCCTCTGATGAATATAATCTAAGGATTTTGCGTGGAAGGTGTAGAATTTTATTTTTTAATGTTGTGTTAGAACAAGACCCCAGGAAAAGTGCATTTTTAGATGCTAGGCTGGTACTAGATGGAGTCCTGTATTGTAAAGAACTCAAAAGCTTAATGAATACCCTCTCTGCTCACATTTCCCCACACATGTCTGGCTTGTATCAGTGATTTGGATTTTAAACCACAGTTAGGTGGTTCAAAATAAATGTGGTGTCTACACTGCACCCTCTGCTTCTCTGGTCCAGCACTCCAAGCCAAGAAATTAAAGTGGCAACAAGACATTTACATTTTGGCTTGACATGAAACAGAGCCCACTGCTCTGTGAGGTCCAAATAAAAAATAAAAAAATAAAAAGAAGGGATTGCCAAGGTGGTGAGAGTTGCAGAGAATATGGCAGAGGAAGGAAAGCAATTGTAAAGATTAATCTGAAGATGAGGAAGAGTGCTCCTAATAAACTGCACAGGGGACAACCAGGCAGAATTTGGAAGAAGAGATCTTCAAAACACACTCTTAATGTTCACAAGCTTTTTATACTCTCTGAGGACCCTGCCACTCCCAGGAAGGGATATCCAATTATTTTCCTCTGCCTAGCTCCAGGCTTTTCCCACCAGTTTCCTCCAACCTGCCAGAAATGAGGGACACTTTGTAACAGGCCATGGAAATAAAGGGATGGCAGGAAAGGAAGGGGAAGAGCCAAGTCCTTCAGGGTCTTAATTCCAGCCCCACATTCCTCAGTTCAATGTACAGTTGAAAATACCATTCAAAGACTCAGCCCACTGCTTACAGCTGCTTCACCCAGACACAGCAGGTCTTTCTTCCTACTGACAACCTATAGCATCACAATGAGTCTCCTTCTCTGGAGAGATTCCCACCCTGCCTGGACCCTGCGCTGCTGGGCCCCCTGCTCTGGGTGACCCTGCTGGGTGGAGCACCAGGGCATCTCCAGAGGGCCCTTCCAGCCCCCACCATGCTGGGATTCTGATGAAAGAAGTTGACCTGTACTTTGTGCCTTGCAGGGATGTGCCTTAGCAAGCTGGGTTTACCAGCTCACACCCTTCTTGGTAAAAATAGTGGGTGCCTCTGTTAAAAAAAGCAGGCTCAGAAATCTTCCCTCTCCCCTTCCTGAGGAAAAGCAAGACCTTGGCAGCTAAAAATAAAGAAAAATAAAGAACTGGGGAAATGAAAAATGACACTAGAACAGAAAGATGAGCTAAATTTAGGTTTTTGAAGTTCAAGAAATGAATCGACATGCCAGGTATGGAGGCTACCTCAGAAAGCAGCCCCTGGGAGATGGAGACTTTTGGTCTAGAGAGGGGAACTCAACCTGCAGCCCAGGTCTATTTAAGTAGGTATTAAGATGGCAAAGTCCCAAATCTGAATTTCTAGCTTGGGAAGCAGAGCCACACAGCAGCTTCAGGTCAAACATAAACAAGCTTTTTTTGGCTGAATAGTTCCAAAACTGTACTGGGATAAAGTAAAAGAGATACTACCTCTAAGTATGGCTACTCCAGCTATGTAGAAGAAAAATTAACTGATGTCTTTTTTTCTACTCTCAAGAGTTTTGCAGTCTTTTGACTTTTCTCCTGTGGAAGGAAAAAAAAAAGTCTTCTAATTTAAAAGTTAATAACTTTCTCATATTTAATATCCTACAGACTGCTTGCACTGAAATTTATGGCTAATCTTATCTTTGCAATCTCAGCCAAAGGTATGTGCAGTTTTGAAGATACAGTGCTTCTAAGAATCCCTCAAGTTGTTGGTTTATTTGATGCACAATTCAAACAGCTGAATTATTGGTATCAAGAACAAACCATTACACTGTTGTCCAGATAAGGATAACTCTTCCCCCCCCACACACCCCTTTAAAATCTCTTTCAGATCCATGTTATTGTCATAAGTCTTTTAACCCCAGTTGAAACTCTACAACCACCTCTATGTCATTGACCACAGAGAGCCAATTAAATGCAATTAAATGTATTTTGATTCGTGAGTTATGCTCACCAAAGTGTTTACTCTACATTTACCTCCCCACAGTTTACATTGTTTTCAGCTCGATGCCAAGGGATTAGCAGGAAGCATGAGGTGATGAAACAGTCAGTGAAGACAGCCAGCCAGGCAGGTCACGTAGCCATAACAATACACCTTGCACTGCAGGACACATCAGTGTGGGGGGGAAAGTTTGCTGACCACAGAGGAACTGTTTCCTTAGTCCTGTTAAGAGCTGGGTCACCTGCTGCTTTGTAACTAAGAACGGGGCATTGAGAAGAGTGTGGGCAGCAGTACAAGGGAGGTTCTCCTGCCCCACTGCTCTGCATTGGTGAGGCCACCTCTGGAGTCTTGTGTCCAGTGCTGGGCTCCCCAGTTCAAGAGGGAGAAGGAACCACTGGAGAGAGTCCAGTGGAGACTGTGAAGATGCTGAGAGGACTGAAGCATCTCTGTGGTGAGGAAAGGCTGAAAGACCTGGGGCTGTTTAGTCTGGAGAAGAGCAGCCTGAAATGGGAGCTGATCACTGCTGATCAATACCCAAAGGGTCCACAAAGGTCTAGAGGATGGGGCCAGACATCCACCAGGGGTGCCCAGTGACAGGACAAGGGGCAATGGGCACAAACTGGAACCCAGGAGGTTCCATCTGAACAGGAGGAGAAACTTCTTTGGTGTGAGGGTGTGGGAGCCTGTGCCAGGCTGCCCAGAGAGGCTGTGGAGTCTCCTGCTCTGGAGAGATTCCCACCCCGCCTGGACCCTGCGCTGCTGGGCCCCCTGCTCTGGGTGCCCCTGCTGGGTGGAGCAGGGGGGTGACACCAGAGCATCTCCAGAGGACCCTTCCAACCCCCATCATTCTGTGATTCTGTAAGGGTTCCAGCTTCAATGTTCAAGTACAAACCACAGCAGATAACAGAGATACAGACCACAGCCAAAGGGATGAAGGGAAGGAAAAGAACACCCGCACTGAGGGTCTACAGTAGCAGGTACAGTGTTGCACCTTTCAGTCGAACAGCAGTAACCCCCTAGAGGTGTAGAACAGATGTATGCACACACAGAGCAATATGTACTTCGAGCTCCTACATATCTACAAAAGAAATGAACAAACAGCACCAGTGAAAGGCCAGAAGATTGTCTCCGAGATAAATTCCATAAATCTAATATTTCAGGTCTCTGAAAATAGACTTTGGCCGTTTGATTCAACCATAAATCAGGACCCCCGTTAATCTGGTTTTAGAGTGGCTGTCCAGAGCAGGTTTGAGAGTCTCAGAGGAGTATACTGTTGGTTGATTTATATACTGGTCTTGCTGAGAAGCTGATTTACCATTGCTAGCTGGTTTCTCTGAATATGCAAAGCCTGCACTGTCTAGAAAGGTGGGAGAGTTTGACAGTTGGCAGTGAAGTAAATCACACCGATCCCAGTGCTCACCTTGAAATTTCAAGCTTGCACTATAATTTAGGCCCCAATGCTGACCCACAAAACACAGCCAACTAGGAAATTCTTTTGTTGTCTTGTGACACCTTTATCCATTATTTGTTAAGTCACTCTACCTAAGAAAATCCTCTTTGAAAAGCATGACCCATGGCATCCAGAAATGTTTGCAAGCTGAATTTGACAGCAGTCTCAACGGGTGCATTTTAGATCTTCAAGAAACCCTTGGACTTTGAGAAGTTGCCTTTAGACTTCCAGCAATTCTCTGCTTATTTTAACACAAGTCACAATTAAGAGTCACGGCCATGAGTTCTGGAGGATCTGTGGTATCCAAAAGATGCAGCCTAACCATAGGCATCTCAACTCCAGGGGGAAAAAAGCCAACACAACAACCAGTGGAGAATATCAGAACTCACTAATGGTCCCATCAGTATTCCCCACACCCAAAGCTCCTGCACATTCAATTCAAATACTATAATATTTATTTCTATGCACGTGATAAAACACAAACCTGCAATCAGCTACAACTTTTTGGCAGGTATTTCAGGACAATACAGCAGGAGCTCAGAAGGTTATTTAGCCAACCCAGTCACCACATTCAATATTCATGAATCCAGCTTCTTTGCCTGCAGAGGTGACCCAGCTGTCACCATACTGCAGACAGCAAGACAGCAGATATTTTTTCTTTTTGCTGATGTTTAATTTGGCAAACTATAGCTTGACACATTCTTTATGGAGACTTTTCCTGCTTCTGGCAAAAAAAAACCCCGTGCACCTCATTGGCCAACTGAATAATGAGGAAAGATTATCTCCTTTGTAGAAAATTATGCCTCCAGTGTCACAATATGAAGACAGCGTAATTTATAACTACTCTCCTTCCTCCTTTCATTTTGGCCTGGACACTAGGTCTTTTATATCACATTTCAAGCCATTTTTCATTTTAGAAGCTAATCTGTTTGGTTACTGAAGTGGAATGACAGAACACACCTGTGATCAAAGGGGAAGGTAGATGGAAAAAACATCTCCCGAGTTCACGTACGTACTACATCCATAATGCTGACCTTGGAACGTAGCTCTTCATATAGGTTTGGTCAATTATTAGACATTTTACAGTTATTTTCCTAACAAAGAAACTCTTGAGCAAGTCTGGCGTGCACTTTGTTCTTTATTCATTTAAATTGTCCCGAGTAACGACTTGAGAGAGGTCAAATGCCTCTTAATAAATAAATAAATTAACAAATCCCTCCTGTATAAAGCAGCATATTCACGGAGGAAATACACAGGAATTAGCATTCTTCAGGACAGAGCAAGACCACCCCCCTGCTACCCAAACCAACCACGATATCAGGACCCTCTTTAGAGCAAAGAAATCCCCGATTCAAGACCTGGCTTAAACTCACTGAGGGCTTTCAATACCCAGATGAGGCTACAGCAGGGGTTTGCCCCCAGAGGAGTTTTAAGTGCCTATTTTGTTCCAGCAGGGAGCAAAGCAAAACGAAACTTTTGAGTGCTGCAGTTTTTCTGCAAAGATGGAACTTTCCTCACCCAGTCACTTGTAATTACCTCACTTGCATCACGAGAGCATTGACACATGATGGGATTGTAGGGCTTACAAGACAAAGCTGAGGGCCATGATCCCAGCCCTGTGACTGTCTCAGCACCTCAAGAAGGGACAAGACTGCTGGCATCCCTCTTTAATGCATGTTTGCCTTCAGGCTCAGGGATCTTTAAACCAATCTTAGGATTTCATTCCTTTTTTAAAACTCAGTCCTCTACCTTGCCCAGGGAGCGTGCTCAAAGTGGGAAAGGGAGGAGGAGATAATAGTGTAGAAGGATGAATCAGCTCAGAATAGACTGTGAAGAACCTGGTTATCAGCTCATCTCTGATATACATTGGTGCTTCTGTCCTCTGTCTAATACCCAGGTCATGTTCCCCTCAACATTTCATTGAGCTGGGAGGAAATAATAGATAATGGAGAAAAAAAACCCTAGCTCTATCTGCTCATTGACTTCCTTCCTTCATTTGTAATAATAAATTGTACCAGAAATTATCTTCCATTGCTATGGAGCTAACTGCAGTGGAGTAGAGGGTGATGTCAATTTAGCAGATGCCACAAGCTCAGCAAACTCCATCAAAGGAGACAAATGGGTGGCCTGCCTATGTGGCCTATAACAACAAAACAACAATAATCACAGAAAGCAAAATGAGGAAAAGACTCCTTTCTCCCCATCCATCCATCCATCCCCATCGAATTATTTCCCATGGTTGAGTAATGTAAAAATCACATAGACAATAGAGAATTTAGAAAACTGCCTCTAGATAAAAAACATTTCAATTTCAACATCATTTTTCCATCAGCTTTAATGAAAGACATTCAAAGTCGAAGGTATCTGTGCAGAAGAAGCAGAAAAGTGGAAACATGTTATTTGGTAAATGTTGATTTGCCTGTAACAATGCAAAGTTCTACTTTACAAGTCACATTTTCATGGCTTCATAGATAAAGGAACCTTTTTTGCATCTTTATCTTATGCATGTTATCTTGTGATAACCTTTGTTATTTGGGGTACGTGGGCCCCCATCTCTTTTTCCCTGAAGGATGAACAATAAACCACATTCACTGTTTTCTCTATAGGATTATAAAAAGCAGGTGTTAGGAATTCCAGAGATGTCCATTGCAAAAATCTTTATGTCATATCTACAAGCAGAACACACAATCTTCCAGAAGACATCCTATTCCCATGGCATGAAACCCTGGCTACCAACACAACAATGAACACCAAATAAAACAACACTCCCAGGAGTAAACAACATCAATTTGCTCAAAAGCAAACTTGTCTCATTCTGGGAAACAGCTCCCACTCTACAGCCAAGGAGAAGGTAGGCTGCTTGCACTAAGGTCTGAGATGCCATAGGAATATTTCCTCCAAAACAACATGGAAGGCACCAACATAGAGGCACTGGAGAGCATCTGAAACTCTCAGTTCCCCTCTCTCACTGATCTGTGCACAACAATGTCCAACTGCCATAGAACTTGTCCCACTCCTCCAGATTCAGGATTGGATTCTGCCCCAAACAAACTCCTGGCACTGCAGCAGGACCAGGGCAGGGATTGTCCCCCTGGACTCAGCATTGGGGAGGCTGCGCCTCAAATATTGGGTTCAGTTTGGGGCCCTTCACTACAAGAAGGACACTGAGAGACTGGAGCCCACCCAAAGAATGGCAGCAAAGCTGGTGAAGGGTCCAGAGCACAAATCTGGTGAGAAGTGGTGGGGGGAACTGGGGTTGTTGAGCCTGAAAACAAATGAAACAGAGCTTTTTTCAAAGGCTCTTCTAACTAGTTCTAGCTAAAGTCAGAAAAAATAATATAACTGGTTATTCTTTCAATACCTCTGCCTTGTTCAAAGTTTAGAAGCTTTGTCAAAATGCTTGAGCAATTCTGAACAGGAACAAAGAACTAAGCACTCATCCCAAATTTTGCTGTGAAAAAAACCCAATCTGTCAAACTCAAACTTATCAGTAAGATGGAAACACCCATTTCAACAATAGTGGGTGTTTGGGCATGAAAAGAAGAGGCAGAAAGTGAAAAAGAGCTAACAGTTCAGCTCTTAAGTGCCACAAATCTGTGAATTCCAGACCCTGTAATTACAGAACTGAACAGCATAAAGATGCTAAGGAAAGAAGTCCTACTCCAGAAGGTGTGATAGCCTCAGAGCAGGACAGAGCTCGACTGTGCTAAGTTTTCCACCCATCTTCATGCAGGTTAGATTGAACTGGAAGCCAAAGAAAGACCATTATCCCCAAGTTTTTTGTTTTGGTTTTTTGCTAAATGCTGGATTGGGTTTTAACAAAGAGGCATTTTCCAGAAATATGTTTTCACAAGGAAAATTTCCACCAAGCCCTGCTCATAGAAGCAAGCCTGTTTCCAGATCAGAGATCTAGATTAAATAATTTGAAGACGTTTCCAAGAAGCATCTATTTGTTCCACACAAGTTTCCAAGTCTTTCTTCAGCTACTCTTTGTTAATCTTCTACAGTTGTATTATTTGGTTGCTTGCTTTTTAAAAATTATTATTTTTTTTTTCTTCTTTTTTGGAAAAAAAGAGCTAGAAAAACTCCTGTCTCTTCAATACAAAAGGAGAGCAAGGGAAAAGACAACTCAGTAGCACAAAGAATGACTTTCTGACAAGGAGATAAAGATTACAAAGACTAAAAGAGCTCGCTGATGGAGGGGCTGTAAATGGACAAGCATGCAGCTTACCTTGGGGCTTCTTTTGAGGACAGAAACCAGAAACATTCAAGTTTCTAATGCTAGCACTATTCATAAGCATTCAAGCTCTACCTCTAGAGAGACTTGAGCTTGTTCTGCTCGTGCTCCCAAGCTGACAAGAAACCCACAGCTGTGGTTAGTAGGGCACCAAGCCCAAGCTAATAAAGTTCAGCTGAGAAGCAGGGCATATTAGTTTAGGCCTGGTGCCATACTGGTTTGCTATATGGGTTCCAGTCAGCTCAGAGCAAAGACAAAGCAGGCTCACATCTCTTTGTGAAAGATCACGTAGCCGTTGCTTTAAATAAGTACAAAAACATAACATAGGAGTTGTAAGTCTTCATGCAGAAGAGAGAAATGTCTTCGTGCTTGCAAGCAAATGGGCTAAGTTTTGCTCCAACAATGGGTTACGCTTATTCCTGCTACACCCCCTGGACCAAACAGGTGCTTCACCCCATGGAAATACATCCTGGTGGAAAAATACCAATGCTGCAGCCAGACAAAGGTGTAGGGTAAAGAAAAATCCAAAATATTTCAGATATATATTTCACATAAGTGATCTGCTATTTCAGGCTGCTGGAAAATCCATAGCAACAAGAGAAATTAGGATGGTAGAGCCATTAGTGCTATTTCATGAGGTCCTTGTATGGTACTTTGAGATGTGCTCGTGCTCTGACATGTCACATGTAGTGTGGTGTGATGATGTGCTCGCCAAACATTGACAGATGACTTCTCTAATAGGGTGGTTTAGGGGAGGTACTGCTGCAGTGGAGATGGGGAACAGGAACTGAGAAAACACCTCTCAACATTCACCCTTTGAAGGTCAATACACCTGGTCTGAAGTACTCAGCTCTAGTTTGAGGGAGTGATTAATATCCTGCCGTGTTTTTTCATAGGAGTAAGAGATGTCTCCAGAGCTGTCATGATACTACACCACAATTTAAGCTGCTACCGCTCTTTTGAAATCTTGTTAAGTGTCAAAAACTTTCTAAAATCAAAGTCTGCAAAGCATAAGGCAAAAAAAATGGTGATATCAATGTCACAATTATTACTGTTGTCTCCTGGGGATAACTTTCTTCTTTGGCAATCTGGAAACACAAGATCTTTCATCCTTTTGTTCCAAACCAAAATTAACAGCAAGGGATTAAAACGTCTGTAAATTACCACAACCCCTCACATTTCACTGCTGAGGAAAGAGGCTGCTTCATTATTTACTGTCAGATCTAGATGGTGTCATCTCCCAATGCCTCTCATCCGTGGAAGAATGGCAAAGTAAAACTGAATAGCAAAGACTCAATGGCTCTCCAAGGCAACTGCTGAGTAAGCAGATGTTCTGGTTCCTAAACTGATGCACATCAAGCTGTCTAATGATGTCTACTTGGCAGTCTGAGAGTCATGAAGCTACCTCCACCAAACACGGTGCAGGCAAAAAAATCTTTTATTTCTCCGAGATCTTGCCTTGGATAAGTGCAACGTTGCCACTTTTCAGACTAATTCCCACTGTAGGTGTGAGGCATGGAAAATATCTACAGAGAAGAGCACTGGTGGTGTGATGATGCCATCAAAGTAGGATGGAGGAGCCATTTCTTTTCTAACACGACCAGTGCGCTTCTTGCCACGTACTCCTGTTCAAGGGCAAATTCACTGAGCTCCTCTTCTCTCCTCAGTAATGTATAGACCATAACCACACAGGTTTTCCCCAAAACTGGAGAAGTGTTAGGAAAAAAGAATAAATATATTTACATATTGAGTTCTTGACACGGTGTGTGATTTAGCAACAATCTCAGAACGAACTCTGAGAGCCATTATCTGGAAAACTCTTCACTCCTGCCAAGTCCAGACCCCCAAATTAATTCACAGACATTCAGTAACTTCCCTTTCTCCCTGGGGACTTACTGTAATTTTAGCATTGACTTCAATGCCTGCACGAGGATGGTGGAGATCAATCCAATCCTCACCAAACCCTCGGTAAGGAATGGATTCGGATCTCGTATCCGGCATCCATCGAGAGTCAAGAATGAGATTTCTGTGGCATTTACACGGTCCTGCAGATTGAGAGGTATTCATGGGATTTGAAAAGCAAAGGCTTTGTTGATAGTTTTTTGAAGTTCACTAAGGTAAAAGGGTGTTTGCTGCAGCCAAAGCTGGAGTGACAGCAATGTGCTGGACTTTGTTTGCATACATTCTTCCCATGCCATCTACCTGTCCAATGAAAACAGTTAGGCCTTAGCTCTGGTCTCCTACAAGCTCGTTTTCACCCAGTAGACTTACACTATTCAAGACTTGTGTCACTGTTAAGTGAAATCAGAAATG
This sequence comes from Chloroceryle aenea, assembly GCA_013399075.1. NCBI lineage: Eukaryota > Metazoa > Chordata > Aves > Coraciiformes > Cerylidae > Chloroceryle > Chloroceryle aenea. Next base: position 74,750 of record VWZY01011587.1, on the reverse strand, counting down.
GATTCCATGTCTACATTTCATATTTAAAAGAAGGGTGGCGGAAAGGGAGTGAGTTGAAGAACATCAAAAGCTGCAGACCAGGATCTAACCTGAACATGAAGGCCTAAAGGTCTTTGTTCTACTCAGAGGTGCATTTGCCTGAATTAAAATCTTTTTTTTTATTGTAGAGTGGATATCATTATTAAACCAGGAATATCCCCAACCAAATTTGTGGCAGGAGAGACCAATTTTCAATCTCGTATACAGTTGTGGAATAAAACCCAGAAGTGTGGAGACCTTTTCTTCTCTTCAAATCCCTCCTCTGGCCTTTAACATCCTTTTACTTTCTTGTACTAATTATGATACAGACAATTGACTTTTCACAGTCCTCTTTCTGTGCTGATATTTACAAGGAGCTAGAGGACTGGTTTTATATACTGCAGATCTGAAAATTACTCTTGGACTTAACACAGTCATTTAAATGCCAAGTTTTTGTAAAGGCCTCACAAATGCCTTGGATTTGTAGTTCATGAAAAGTTTCATTCTTTGAAAGACTCCCTGAATAGTCTTGCCAGGGAAGTGGTGGTAAAATGGTTTTAGCACTTCTGTGAAAACTGTAGCACAGATGATTAGAGATTATAATACACAGAACAAGGCCTTGGAGAGTACATTAGATTTTAACAGCACTTGAAAGCTTAACTAGAAGCTGGTCAAAGAAAACCAAACACAAAACCCTCTCTCCTTTCCCTTCCCCACTACAGAGGGCTCAGTCTTTTCACACACACACACTAAAAAAATAAACAAAATAATGTAAGAATGAAAATACTTAGATCCAGAGTGGCTGTTATGTTGCCTCAAAGAAGATTAAGTCAGCCTGGTTCTTGTTACCCATATGGCAGAATAATGACTTGAGGCAACAGAACTGGAAACCTCATGAGGCTCTGCCATGGCAGAACATCCTGAAGTGGTTCAAAATTGGGGTTCAGTATTGCTTAGGATTATGCAAGAGTTGATGCAGCATTGTTTTGTAAGCATAAACTGAATTTTAGACTTTTTTTTTAGCAAGCTTTTGTACGTGTTTTTCAGCTGATGGCTGGACAAGCCTGTAACTACAACTGTTGGACTGTCAGCCCTTCTGAAGACAACACATCAGTGGGCTTACTGACTGGCCTAAAAAGTTATCCTCCTTAAGGTGATCAGGGTCCTGCCAGTGGAGACCTGAAATGTCTTTTTAAGGAGCCATAGAAAAGCTATGTACTTATGGGGAGGAAAGCAGAGAATCGATGCCAGATCAGAACCATAGAAGTCTCAGAATGGTTTGGGTTGGAAGGGACCCTTAAGATCATCAAGTTCCAACCCCCCTGTCATGAAAAAGTCTAGAAAAGAAAGGATAGGATCAAGTAATGAATTCTGTATGCAGCAGTCATCAGCCAGAGCCTTGAAATGGAGCACGACTTAATAAATATGTTGTAATATCAGTAAAAAGATGGGGAAGGAACCAGCCAGCACTGACAGGTGGTTTGGTTATTTAGGGCTTGGTCCAGGCCAGAGCAGATTATGAGGTCAAGAAAAGCAGAACCCAAATATAAAACAGAAAAAGGACTCTTTCAAAATGGAAAAAAAAATATTAATAAATTACACATATATATAAAGAGAACCTGATCTTAAACCTGACAGGGTCCTGACAGCTCTTTTCAGTCCAAGCAGAGAGGGTGTGAGACATGCAGAGAGCTTGGAGAAAGCCTCTCCTTCAACAGCAGCAGTGGAAAATAGGCAAAGTGTTCACGATTAACCACGATACCTCTGGCAGAGATGGCCTTCCCTCCACTGTAGAGCACAACCCACTTGTTAGATATTGCAATTAAAACTATGTGCAGGCAAGATCAGACTAGCTGCTTGCTGTGAAGTTCACGAACCTCCTTCAGGATCCAGCTGGTCAGGCTGCAAAAGCAAAGCCTGCAGAAGCAAAGTGTGCTGAAGTTGTTTTCTCATTGCAGCAGGAGGTAAAGGAAGGTCCTGTGAAACAAAAGCAGCCTAAAAAAGAAAGTAACTCCAACTCCCACGGTCCTGCTTGAGCTATGTGGGTTTTTCTGCTCTCTCACTCAGCCTCCCTTTTTAATTTTCCCCAGTGCTCTGAGATGTGTGATTTAATATTTCAAATTCATTGCCTTTCAGATCTGGATTTACCAGGCACTTTGAAGTCGGCCACAGTGACTCATCTTTTCAATGACTTTTTGCTATGCATGTGAAAATTTATATGAACAAACCATTCCCTGTGCATTTAAAAGCAGCTGAGAACTACACATGGCAACAAGCATTTGTGTGTCTGTGAAATCAGCTTAGAGAGAAAATCAATTCTTTCAAGAAATTATTTTTAGACAATTTAGCAAAGGCTACTCGGAGTGCCCAAATTCTTTAGAAACCATTTATCCAAGCCACTAGTTGAAGATAATTATCCAACCACATGCTTACAAAGGAAGGCAACATTTGTAAGAGAGCTAATATCTTTCAAGTCCATATAGCTGGAGAAAGCAGATAAGCTTTCAGGAGTACAAGCCTTCCTCCAGCTCACTTTTTTTTCCCCAGCCTCACGTGCTGGTGTGATAACATAAACCACTGACATCCCCAAGCTGTCGTAGATGCCACACTGATACCAATGCTCACAAAGCTGCAGACTGAAAAGGCACACTGAATATGAATGCAAGAAGTCAGCTGGAAAGTGTTTTAGCCCACAACAACAACAAAGAAAACCCCAAAGCTTTACCAGCAAATAGTTCTACCAAAGCGTGTGTTGAAGTTCCACCTTAAAGAACCTCCTGGTGAGAATTAAAACCTGACAGGGTTTCTTTTTTTTTTGGTTTCATTTCGTTCTGCCACTTGATGTTAATGGGAATGTCCTGTTCAAAGAACTTCAATGCCAGGAAAAAAACAGACAGACACAGGGGTGACTGGATGCTGTAGATTCCTCACAGTTATAAACGAAATACCGGAAAACACATCTGGGAGCCACATTGCTGAAGGCTGAACAAAATGAACCTAATGATCTGAGGGACTGAAGGTAGATAGAGCCCTGAGTATGCAGTAGACCAGAAACACGAACCGTTGTGTCTACCTCCAGCATCTGCAGTTGAGAGGTTCCAACTTTTGCCCAAACTGTTTTCAATATAAATGCATCAGATCGAGTTTGCTTCTCCCAGACGTGCAATGAAAGGAGACAGCAAAATGCTGGAGAAAATTGCAACTTTGCTTCTCAGTATTCTCCTGTGCAGCAATTGCAGCTCTGCTGGGGTGCAAATGCCCACCTCACCTCTTCCCCTCGGGGGAAATAACTACAGGTAACAGGAGCTGCTCAACAGCAACCTTTAAGCTCTTCAGAAGGTAATTTTTACATGGATCCTGCACAACTCGTGCATTTTGGGGAGCAAAATGATGTTTCATCTTGGAGAACAAAACCAAACCGACTGCTTGGAAGTGTCATCCAAGAGTTTTCTTCCTCCAGTGACCCCACGGATTACAGCAAGGCTGCTTTTCCACATATGTGCAGCTGATGTCAGTGACAGAAGACATCATTGCTCATTTGTTCCTGGAAAGTGTCTCACCTGGGTACGTGTTTTCCACTACATTGGCCACTTATTCATACTTTAAAGGCCCTTTAAGACCAACTGTTGCTTTCATCTATGGTCTGTCCTTCCTCAAACCTCCATGTTACCATTTTCACGTGTGAACGCAGCCATGAGGTGAGGAAACTGAAGTCAGCCCCAGGTGGCCTCAGCTTGATGGCACCCTTTGCACAGCCACCCTTGCAGTCCTCAGTCTCACCCTCCTTGCAGCACTTCCAAGGCTGCATGAGGAATTTCTGCCACACCACTTGCTCCATCTCAGCAGACTACCCAGGCCTGCTCTTGGTTCTCCAGGATGGACGTTAGCTGCTTAGGGAAGCAGCTCTTGCTGCTGTCGTTGCTGTGCCATAAGGGCAGATACCATTCCCATCTGAAAGAAGATGGGCCATCCCAGTGCTCCAGGTCTCACTGGGACAAGGTGGCTGCACTTCCCATTTTTTCACCATGCCAATTGTTCCCTGGACTTGCCAAGGAAGTTTCCAGGCATGAGACCAGAGTTTGCTTTGTACTGCTACACACGGACTCAGTCTGGAAATGGTCTGGCAGCTTGGCACATGCAGTGGCATTCATTGCAAACTGGTTTGAACAAGAAGCTGCCAGCGTCTGTGAGCTTTAAACCGGGCAGAGACTCCCAAGGCAAAACAAAACCACAACCAAACTGGGGGGTGAAGCCAGCTCTGGAGTCCTCAGCACAAGAAAGACATGGACCTGTTCAAGCAGAGGTCCAGAGGAGGACCACAAAGATGATCAGGGGGCTGTAACCCCTCTGCTGGGAGGATAGGTTGAGAGAGCTGGGGATATCCAGCCTGGAGGAGGCTCCGGGGAGACTTTCTGGGGGCCTTTCAGCACTTCAAGGGGCCTGGCAGAAAGCTGGGGAGGGACTTTTCATCAGGGCCTGTTGGGACAAGACAAGGGGTGATGGGTTTAAACTAAAGAAAGGGAGATTTAGGCTGGAGAGAAGCAAGACTTTTTTTCCACTGAGGGTGGTGAGAGCCTGGCCCAGGCTGCCCAGAGAGGNCCCAGGCTGCCCAGAGAGGTGGTCACTGCCCCATCCCTGGCACCATCCCAGGGGAGGTTGGATGGGGCTCTGAGCACCCTGCTGTGGTTGCAGATGGCCCTGCTCAGTGCAGGGAAGTTGGAATGGACAACCTTAAAAGGTCCTTCCCACTCAAAGCAGTCTATGGTTCTGTGATTTTTTACCTACAACTACTGAACCACTGCATGGAAAACTCATTTAGCAAAGACTGCAGAGAGGATGGGAAAAAAACAACCGAGCAAAGAGCGAGCTGTTGTACCTGCTGAATGTCACCAGGTACCCAGACACTTCTGGCAGTGACTATTCTGTCTGTAAAGTTGTTGGGTTTGTTTTATTGTGGGGATTTTTTGGTTCAGTTTTGGGGTTTTTTTTGCTTTTTGAAGCAGTTCCTTGCAGAAGCAAAGAGCTCCGTAGAGCGTTGCGTCTCGTTTTGTTATGCAGCCTTAGAGAACAATGAGGCCCCACGAGCTACAGCTCTGCAAATAATAAATGGCTTTAATTAGAAAAAGACTCTGGGTGGGTATTAATTTATTTATTTACCCACTTACGTGTTGGGTCCTTTTACAACCAAACTGCCACTCCCAGGATGGCCCAGTCAGTTCTGTAGAAATGGAGGGGAATTAGAAGCCACGAGAAACCAAAGAAAATATTAAGTAGTTGAAAAGGGGGTTCAGCTGGGGTTAGAAAAGAAATAAGATTAACTGCTGGGTGTACATCTTAGCTGAGCTGTGGCTGAGGGGACATATGTTAATGGGCTAGAAGCATCTGTTGGAAATAAACAACCAGTAGAAGAGTAACAAATCAAGATGGTAAAAGAGCAACAACTACAAGTTATGGCAACACTAAGAAAGGCAAAATGCAGACTAAACATCAAATATTTTTTACTAGAACTAGGAAGTGAAATATTCCCAGGAACCTGAGTAGAATACTTTGCTTAGTCCTTGTAGTTTTATCCCCCCCAGTTTCAAGTCAGTCAGTATGGAGGACTTGGTTCAGTTTTGGGGTTCTCAGAAACCAGAGAAGGTTTCTCTGCATTAGCATCATTTTCCAGCTAAAGAGCCTGCAGGTTGCAGGGAGTATCATTCACTCCAGAAATCATTGCTAAATTTTATCTGTTGCTTATGTAAGATAAAAACAAGAGGAAAAAGAAAAAACTAATGGCCTGCTCATCAAAATGCTAACACTGAGGTAATTTTGTACATTTTCTGCCCTCTTTTTTAGGGCAGATTCTTTTCTTTTTTAATAAAATTAAAATGACAGCCCACCCATTGTACCCCAAATCCCACAACCTGCCAGAAGTTTTTCCAGTGTCTCAGGACTCTTGAGCTGGTATCTCCTCTGCAATTGGTTAAGTAAAAACCAGGTGTGTATTCTCTAGGGTCATCTCAGTGGATGTATATTCAGGAATGACAATTTCTGGAAGATATTCAAACATTCCTCTGGATCCGTGTCATCTTGGCAAGCAGCTACAGATGCACATACTGACCTGTATCTCTTCATCTGCTCTGTGTTTTGCTCAGCCCTGTAACCACAGCCAGTGTATGGATTTCATCACACAGAGGTGCCAAGTCTCTGCAGAATTAGACCAGAGGAAAAGTGTGTGACTCATCCTGAAGACGACCAGATGTAATGTTCCTATTACCTGTTGCAGTGAACACATTACCAATTCAAAACTGCCTTGGTTTCCAGGGACCACACTGACAGCTTCATAGCTTTTCAATAGCATTTGGAAGGATTGCTCTCAAAAGGTCTTTCCTCCTATGATCAATGCACAAGGAAGCAACTTCAGCAGGTTTCAGCTTCAGCCCACCTTCTAAGTGCTGCTGTCCCAAAGGGAACCTTCAGGACTTTGTGAAGCTTAACCAAAATGCTAAAAAATAAACCCGGGAATAGGAAGGACACAAGAATGATCAGGGGGCTGGAGCCCCCTCTGATGGAAGGACAGGCTGGGGGAGTTGGGGGGGGTTCANAAGAGTAGGGCTGATTGTTCAAGTTGCCTACTAAAGCAAAAAAAATCCTTCCTCCTTCCTCTAAACCACCACAGAAGCTTCCCATATTCCCTGTGATGTGCCCAGTTTGGTACATGGTACTGCTGACAGTACTTAGGAACGTGGAAGGGATCCCCTCCATGCCACCATCTTTTATGTAAGTTTACATTTCCCCTTTCTCTTGGCTTGAAAATATAAAATGCAGGATACCATCCTTCAGTAGTTGCAGACAAACCATCTGCTCCCCAAAACACAGCAGCTGAATGCTTCACTCATGTAAGAACTGCTATAATTTATACATAACTTCCTTCAAAATAAATAGCCACGAGGATAAAAAGAATAAAGAGAAATGTGTCTATCCAGTTAAAGACACTCATTGGATACATGAGCTAATGCCTCATAAATTTGACTGCAGTGACTTAAGACAAAAAAAAAGTCAAAATGAGCATCCAAAGCCTTATTTAAATGAACATTCAAAGCCTTCCACCAGTATTCACAGACTTATTGCCTGATCTGCTCCACAGACTGAAATCACGGAGTCAAGGTATGTGAGCTGGGAAGCATTAAATATTCTTTTGCCTGGAATAGTGTTTCTCTTGGTACCATTATGTATTTACAATAAACCAAAGATAGCAATTTCCTACGAGTTTGTGGGCACACTTGAAAGTGACCTCGTCTGGCACACAGCAAATCTCTCCTTTGTTTATACTCGTGCTTAACCACTGCTGAGTTCGGGGCCACCAGGCTGAGATCATAGGAATATTGCAGCTCACATCAAAGCTGACCAGAGGGCTGAGCCAACTAACAGAACGACCTCATGGAAGAGAGGGTCTGAGTTCAACAACCTTCATCTGATGCTTTTACAAAGGGAGCCAGCCCAGTGAGCTGGGGTCTCAGCATTTCACCTTGCTGTTGCTTGCCACAGCAGAACACACACACACAAAACAAGGTAAAAAAAAAATCATTTCCATATATAATATCTACTAATAAACCCAGACAGGAATAGAATCATTTAGGTTGGAAAAGACCTTTGAAATCATCAAGTCTGAAGCCAGGTGGTTTATGCCCAAACTGACATGAAAAGTTTTCTAAGCCCAAGCCACATGTATCACCTGGAGGAAAAAGAAGTGTGTTTGGAGAATGAATAAAGGTGTTTTTTTTCTCTCTCTTATTTTGTGTCTATTTATAATATGCTATTAGGGTGGAAGGGTCTGGTTTTTGCTGTGCCAGTTCAGTTTGGGGTCTGGCAGATACTGGAATCAGCAGCAGCGTTTGGGTCAGGGGAGCTGGGAGGAGGACATGGAAAGCAGGAATTGCCAGGTAAGGCCCTGTGGCTAGGAAGCAGAATTTGTTTATGTGTGAAGGCTGTCCCCAGGGAGACACTGGGATGACAATAAAGTATTCAGCAGTGGCCCAGGACAAAAGGGGTGTCTGTTCTCCTGAAGCCTCTGGTATGTTCTGTGAGGCATTTCAAGTCCACCACAACAATATTTCAGCATTTCTTCCACTCTAATTGAAAGGGAGACAAAAATGAGAGAAGACAGCAGTGCAGAAGCACACTCAAATTATGGGTAATTTGGAAAGAAAATAATGATGGAACCTTTTCAAAGTTGGGGCAAAATTCTCATAAACATGGATTTATGTAAAAATTATCATCCCAGGATGTTCTGAAACAACAGAGCAATCATCCATGTACTACCTGTAGGCAGTGTAGTGGCAGTGCTTAATAGGATGCCCCATTTTCTCTTTCTCAAAACATATTTTCCAAATGTTGCTCATCCAAGAAAACATTTCCCATGACAGATAATTGATTTCAGATTCAAAACCAAACAGAAGCCCTAATGGCAACCACTGTATCCACTGAAAAAGGAGCCGTTGTGAAGTTCCAGGGATCTCTATTAGACAGGCAGGTACCTGCAGCATCATCCTCAAGCCCTGGAAGAAAGATGTGAAACCCTGGAAGGGGATGATTTGAAATAAACCACGCCAGAATTTTCTGGCATTTACTAAGCTCAGGAAAATCTGCTTAAAAAATCAGTTATCCCAAGTTATCTGCTCTGGGAAAGGGAGGCAAAAGGAAGTCCACAAGTGTCTCCTGGGTGTCACTTGGGTGCAGGGGGGGATAAATCACCCAAGGCTGCAAACCCACCCTCCTCCTGAAGCCTATATGGCCAAAGCCTATTGATAGAGGACATTTTGGGGGGCTGTAAATTCAAGCCCTCAAAAGCAAAGGCATGGCAGGAACAGAGCTCAGAAGCCAGGAAGGACTTTCTGCTGCAGGGTGGTCCAAAAAGTGACACTTCAGCCTCCAGGACTTGACTGCATCTGCTTGGAAGTGGGAAGACACAGTCAAGGAGTCCAGAGCTGCAGGCAAGTTATTGAAAGCAATCTCTGAAACCCCCAATTTCAAGGATGCCTAAGCACTTACAGATGCTGACTTCTGCTCCCTGACATCATGAGTTATTAGACACTTCATCCAGCTAGGTGTTGTGGAAAATCCAAGCAGACATCTAAGCACCTTTGAAAATCATGTCTGTGTGGGGACTGTATTAGTTTTGTATTAATAATGTGAGTGGCTTATTAAAGAAAAACAATTTTTAACTGTTTTCATTCAACTGGACAAAAACAAGAATAAAATAAAGAGGTAGCTTATATTTAAAAACAAAAAAAGAAGATTTTCTTATTAAGCCAGTATATTGAAGGTCATTTTACTGGACAAATAAAATGTCCCTTAGACACTGTAAATTTTCAGACAAGCTTCCATTTCCATCCAAAACCAACCTACTGGAACACACAGCTCTGTGTAGAGGGCAGTGTAAAAGATACCAAGCAATCAAAACTAAAATTCTACTCTATATTTAGATTTCTTATTCAGGTCTGAGTTCAGGGAAGAACCTACTCTGGGCCATCCTAGGGATCAAGCCATGAAGTACCATAGGGAAAGTTCACAAGATCCTTAAATAAAGGCATCTCCTAACTTCTTAAGGGGTTTTTTTGTTGACCCTATTAGCTATTTGCTAACTCTCTCAGCATTCCTGTATGATAACAGAACAAAACAAAAGAAAATATTGTCTGAGGCAGCATTTCCCTGCTAACATCTTCTCAGAAACCCTGGCAGAAGAAATCTGGATTGCTTTAATTTGAACTTCCACCAAGCATTATGGACCTTTACAGCCTACTCATAACTATGATTATAAAAAAATAAACACCAAAAAACCTTCCTCTTGGCCAAAAAATACCTTTTCTTTTGCACCTAGATCAGAGAAGAATCCAATCTCACTTTGGAGAAGTGTGGGGGGAAACATGCATTTTTTTTTTCTTCCTTTGATAGCTTCTAACATATTAGAGAGGTCCATAACTAGCCTGGAGATGTGGAGTAACAGCATTTTGGGAGAGAGGAGGGGGTGTTTTCTCCACACAGCACTTGCAGGAAGCCAAAAGCACCCCCAATTACCCAACTACACTCTCTTAAATTCAGAGCCAAACCTGTTGCTGTCTTCAGCAGCCCTTGGAGGAGTCGTGAACAACGGATCCAGTCAAGTCAAATTCTTCACTGCATCTTTTTTTTCTGAACATCCCTAAGAGTCCAAATGATCACCTACAGATGATTCAGCTGACAGTTGAGAAGCTGAGCTCTGGAAACCTGAAGTGCTGTTTTTTTCAGCTACAAGCTGAAATGTTCCTGAGACAGAGAGTGCCTGGAGCTCTACGCTTGTGGCTCCACCAACACGTGCAGACCCCTATGCTCTGTGACTTCACTAGAGACCTCCAAAGGGAGATCTCTTCAACAAGAATGGTCCTTCAGCAGCCCCTACTTGAGAGCACAATGAACTGTGAAGCTATCAGAGTGATAGTTTTACATAAATCTGACTCTACCTCATCAGACATCTAATCTGCACGTGCAAGCAGGCTGACAATGTAGGGTCTCCTCTGCTGTGGCAGGGATTTGAGCTGACAGCCCCCTCACTGAAGATCTTGTCATTGTAACACTTCTTGTTCCTATGTAAAGAAGCCAGGATTGCTAATGAAAACTGCTTTTTTTGGTGCCATTTTCAATTATAAGAAGATTTGTGAAGGGGTTTTGGAGATGTTGTGCTGATTCCTCGCCTCCCTGCTACCTCCCGCATTCATCTTTTTATTTTGTCTTTCATCTCCTTTCTGATCCCCCACATCCCATCATGCCACGCTGCACTGGTTAAATAAACCCCTAAATCTAGCTTTTGTCTAGCATTAATCCTTTTATTTCCTAAATCTTATTTAATCCGAAGGGCTTCCTTTCATCTCTTTAACTGTCAGTAGGGTCACTACTGTTTCCTATCAACAGCTCCTGCAAATCCTGGATGGAGTTAAAAAGCTTTCAAGTGGTTCTATGATTCTCATTAGATTCTGCTCTCCCTGACACCTGCTAAAGGCCACATTGCTGCTGTTCATGTCCTCCTGCCTCCCCCCTCCCCAAGAGAGCTCCAACTTCACACAAGCAATAAGCACATTAGGAAGGGTTTCCCATTTTTTTGCTGGAAAACTCATGCTCTAGTTATAGCTCAGACATTAGCAAGATTTGGTTAAATATGGGGGAGTTAGTCCAGGGCAGAAAAAAGAGAGAAGTTTTTAGTGGAGGGGGTTAGGGAAAGGGTCACAAGGGAAGCTTTCCCTGGTGCCATAGGGAAGGGGTTATTGGTTGGTTTTTCATGTGGCAAATCACTGTCTGTAGGAAAAGGTGTCTGCACTTCTCCCTCAGGCTCCTGCTTCTCCTCTTGATCCCTCACTGGCCAGTGGAGGAAAAATGGATCAGTGGGATGGAGGGGGGGGAAAAGCACCTTTCAAAAGTTGCTTCTCATGAGGAGCATCTGTTTGCTAACGCCCAGCAGGCATCTGTGGCAAGGTCCTGCCTTCCCACAGCAAGATGTTTCAGAGTAAGTCCTTCTGCTGGGGGAGATGCTGAGCAGAAGGTGCAGCGAGAGGACACCTCAGTTCCCATGCTGCCAGCTCTCTGCTCCTGGCGCACCGTGGCCCAGGGTAGCTTCTTACCCTCTGCCTTATTCTGCAGCTCTCAGGGAGATGGTACAAAATCCTTACCTGTCTCCTGCTCCTTGCACCCTCCCACGGCACAGGTGGCACCAGCAAAATCCAAAACCTGGAGCTGGCAAGCATGGAAATGGCATCCCCTCCAAAGGGAGTTAGAGTTGCTGTTGCTATGGCATGGTGGGAGTGTTTATCAAGCCACCCAGCCTTCCTTCAGGCCCTCCTCTCACCTCCCTTCAAAAGCTCCCAGTGATTTTTAAGAGAGGACCTGTCACTTTTGCATCTTACTGACCAAACAGCCCAGTACATCCGATGTCATTTAGCAGTCCAGATTTGAAATAAAATAACCCTTGGACACCATCCATCTCTTCAGATAAATGAGATTTCTGAATGAAGCACAGAGAGAAGGGGATGCTGGCAATGACACTGATGATCCCTGCTCTCCCTGCCCACTGCAGCCCCACCAGCTGAAGCTTGCTGCTGTCAGCAGCAGTTGGGGCAGGTCCCTCTAGCTGAAGATGAACCTGCTCCATGCAGGGTGGTGGAACTAGATGACATTTAAAGGTCTGTTCCAACCCATTCTGGGATTCTCTGAAAGCCCCCTTGTGCAGTAAATCACCCTCAGATGGGGTGAAGCAGCCAGGGCAGTCACATGAAATAGCACAAACAGTCCCCTTGAAGTTTTGTGCTCCAAAGGTGAGAGCTCATCTCCATCTCACTTCTGGTTGACTTCCAGCTGTGCCTCTGGATCCAACCTCCTCTCCTTTAGATGTCGGACTACACGACCTTTAAAGGTTCCTTCCAACCCAAACCATTCTGTGACTCCCAAACACTATCTCCTAAAGTCTCCCAAGAAAGTCAGGCATGGGATTTCATGCTGAATGTTACCACATGGACCTGCTGCACGTAACCAGTTCAACTGGCTGGATGGCTGCTCCAGTTTGCACTCAGAAACAAGTTGCTATCTGCTCCTTTTGCACAACACCAGCCTTATCTCTCTGCAGACAGGCAGTAGCACGTCTGCATCCCTTGCACTCCCATGTTCCTGCCTTAGGGTGGGCCCAGCAAGTTTAGTCAAAATGCAGAGGCTTTTCTTTCTGCTGAAGTGTTGTCTAAGAAGGGGAGAGCAGGATGAATGGGCTACCAAAAAAAAGGCACAGGAACCCCCTAATTGTGAATTTATCCTCACTCATCTCTTTCCTATAATGCTTATACAAGGTCTTTTCATGCTTTTAATTACATTTTGCTCAGTGCAAGTTCAGCATTTCACTCATGAAATAATATTCCTACAAAGTTAACTGAAAGCTACAAAATGTACAGCTGGATTTTTAAAGTTTTAAAGTCACAAATGTCTTATGCTGAAGGTTGATGCCTCAGGATGCAGAATCCATCCTTTCCTCCAACCCAGGTACCAAATACTCCTACCCAGAGGGTTATTGTCATGGTTTAACTACTGCTGGTTGCTAAACACCACACAGCTGCTCACCCAGTGCTTCACCCCCACATCTCCTCCTGTGGGATGGGAAGAAGGGGAAAGAAAAAAGTGAGATACCAGGGGTTGAGATAAGGACAGTTTAATGAAGCAACACAAAGAGAGAAGAAACCAACAATGCTAATGAATGACAGACAAAGCAAGTGATAGAAGATTAGAAGGCTCTACCTGTGCCCAAGACACCAACTTTCCCTGCTCCAGCTGCACTGAAGACACATAAAGAAGTTGAAATAAGACACACACCCCCCCTAGGCCAGCCCTCCCCTTATATAGGGGCATGACTCAGTATGGCATCCAGTATCCCACTGGCTGCTTTGGTTGTTTGTCCTGGCTGTGGCCCCTCCCCACTGCTTGGGCCAGCAGCTGCTGGTGATCATTAACCCCAGCCAAACCCAGGACACTCGTTCACCACCCCTGAGATCCTTTGCTCCAGTGTGGATGGGATAACAGGACTCAGCCCTGCTAACCATCCCAGAAGCAATTTCCCAGCATCATTCCAGAAACTGAAGTGAGCCAGGGATAAGCACCATAAGCAATAGGGACAGGCCCATCCTGCTTTGGTGGGAGAAAGAACGAGCTACAGAGATGTGAACTGTGCTGTTCCAGTTCCTCTCTTTGGCTGGGTGACCAGGACCTGGCTGTTTCATTTATTTAGTGCTGACAGAAGCAAGTAAAGCAGAGCAAGGAGTTTCAGATCTCACTGTCACTTATCACTTGAGCAGAAAGTGATGTGCACATGGACTTTGATGCTTTCCTGGATGGGGATATAGAGATCTGAAAGGAGAAAGACCTCATAAAAAATAGGTGAGGGGAAAAAAAAAAGATAGTAAAAAATAAAAGGCCAACATTTGTCAAGATAAACAAGTCTACAATATCACCCCCAGCTGTAATGAAGATAATAAAATGGAATGTATGCAGATATATACAAACCCAGCCCCCTGATGGCAATTATGTCACCAGCACAACTGATGCCTNCTGGCAGCAAGGGTCCTGTCACCCCCTGAGTCAAGACATGATCATGAAAACTTTCTCTTCCCGTGGTATCTGTGAAGACAGCAGCCAGAGGAGGAAGCAGCCAATGCAGCTGAAATCTCAGATGAACATCACTGGTTTAAAACCAAACTGCTTTTGACTTTATGGCCATGCAGGATGAAGAAGGTAGGATGAGTGTCATTTGAGTGTGGCAGCTTAAAGCTGTCAAGGTTTAGGGTCAGGTCATCCACTAGACCTGGGACTGATACTCTCTTTTAATCCTTCTCCCTCTGCACAGGGGAAGAGAAAGGGAATTAGGGGAAGAGAATTATGGATTAAAAAAGAAAACTAAAGCAGCTGTAATGAAGATAATAAAATGGAATGTATGCAGATATATACAAACTTTATACTGAATATGATGTGTAGGGGGTTGAATCCCCAACTGGTCAGTTTGGGGTCACCTGTCCTGGCCACTCCTTCACACAGTTGTCACCTCTTACTCATTGTAAGAGGTGACAACCCAATGAGGGGCACAAGAGTGAGCAGTGACCTTGGTCTGCAGAGGAGCAAGTCTAAGCAAGAGCCTTCCTGCCCAGCCCAGCCCTTGGCAGTGACTCTGCCCACGGAGCCTTGTCCCTGCTGGAAGCAGAGACCGGCTGAGCAAATGTGCCCTGAACTTCAGAGAGTGCAGGGGCTGAGGAGAGGCTGAGCTGGGAGGGAAAGCACTGACCAGAGAACACGAGTCTCTGAACGTGCCTAAAAATTTCTAGCATGTCACAGAACCACCAGTACACTGAGGCAAGGTTTGCTCCTTCTGCTCTCAGCTCCAGGTCAGCAAACACACAGGCACAAGCAGCACCTGGGCATATTCCACTGGCAAGTTGGAGAGAAATATAGAAACAAATCCCCCAAATCCTCATTTTTCATCTGGATTCACTTGAGAGTCTTTCATATCCTGAGATCATCCTTCTCCAGGAATTACATGACTTGCCCTTTACCAGAGCAGCTCACAAATAGCAAATGTGTTTCATAACAGAAAGCTGGAAGGGAAATAATCACAGACAGGTCTTGAATTTCTTTTTCATTTTTGATGAAAAAAAATCCAAAATTATTTTTGCATCTCTTTTTTTTTTTTTTCCCTAAATTATGAGGAAAAATACTTTAGGTTTTATGATAACTCCACCTTTGGGTCATCAGTGTGACATGAGGATAAATCAGGAGGAGGTAGGTAGGACACATAAACACCTTCTCTGCAACACCTCTAGCCCAAATTAGGACAAGTTTGCTGAGAGAAAAGAGAAACTAATGTAAATTTTCACATATTTGTGATTATTTTGTCACTTTTTTTTTGTTTCTATGTTGAGATCTCCTGATGGAGCATGTTCATCCAATTTCCCACCACACTTGGAAGGCCAAGGACAATTGTGTAGGTCAGGAGGTTGTGGTATGAACCTGGGATTTTAGCTGCACTGCCACACATCCAACCTAAGACCATCAGTACTTGTACCTTAGATGGAAAACCAGTTTGCAATCCTGGAGCATGAAGCTCTATCACAGATGGTATGGAGGTCAGTAGAGGTGCTCAACAAGAACTTCCCAGTGATGCAGGGACTCTTTGAACAGCAAAATGTCCATGCCCATCCTAAACAGCACCAGCCACCAGGTCAGGCTCCAGCAGTGACTCTAAAGGGCTGGAACCCCTCTGCTGGGAGCCAGGCTGGGAGAGATGGGGGGGTTCAGCCTGCAGAGGAGAAGGTTCCATCTGGGGAGACCTTCTGGGGGCCTTGCAGCACTTCAAGGGGCCTGGCAGAAAGATGGGGAGGGACTTTTTAACAGAGCCTGTTGTGACAGGACAAGGGGGGATGGTTTGAAACTCAAAGAGGGAGATTTAGATCAGACATAAGGAAGAATTTTTTTAATACAAAGGTGGTGAAATTCCATCCCAGGCTGCCCAGAGAGGCGGTAGAAGCCCCATCCCTGGAACCATTCCAGGTGAGCTTGGCCAGGGCTCTGAGCACCCTGCTCTGCTTGCAGATGGCCCTGCTCCCTGCAGGGGGGTTGGACCAGATGACCTTGAAAGGTCCCTTCCCACTCAAACCACTCCATGCTTTGATTCTTAACATGGTATGTATGGCTGACAGTGTGAACAAGTGCATCTCACTTCAGCTGGCTGAACAGTTTTATCTTAAGCCTCTCAGAGAACTGTCAGCTCCGTGTGCGGGTAACAGCTCAAACTACTCCAGAGTTTATAGGCTGTGATACACACTGTGGCATTTTGTGGTAAATATAAGCTGGCAAAACTTCCCATTGTAACTCTTGCAGAGTTCATAATTGCTATTGCTGCCCTATTCATCACTAAATTATATGTATCGTTCAGCCAGGGAAATGCTGAGTGAGGTCATCAGCTTGCTGTAGTTGAAAAGGAATAAAAGAGGGAAGGGTAAATAATATCACAGAAAAAGAATCAGAAATCAGCCTTGCCACAGAGAGATTAAATCCTTTCCACCATTCACGCTGCCAACCAAATGTTTGTGTTTATCTCTTTCTGGCCTTTGTGCTGTCCTGGATGCAGGGGATGACCACATTATTGCTGAGGTTGGCCGGGCAGCTCAGCTCGGCCTCATCAAAGCAGCCTGACCAGGAGCTGCAGCATTTTCCAGGGAGTTTGGGACCATTCCACAGCTCCCTGTCAATGGGCTCAATCACAGCACTGTCTGCTTTGATCCAGCCTCTCTCCCGAAGCATCTGGACGGAGCCTCAGACAAGAGATGCTCAGAAAAGGAGTTGGCTGCTTGCCCTGCTGCTTACGAATATGAGGGGGGTGGAGGGGAGGAGGGGTGGGATGGGGGATGCGTTATTTCCAGAGGAGGGAAAGATGCAGCCAAG
>VWZY01011587.1:4976-39356 GCA_013399075.1 Chloroceryle aenea | reverse complement strand
AAGGAAAGGAAAGGAAAGGCAAGGCTCAATGGATGTATTCACAAGTAACACACGATTCCAGCTGTCAGTGCTTTAAGTCTTAACTCCAGCCTGAAGACCCAATAGCACAAAGACAGGAGTATCAAGTACTGTCCTCCCTATCTGAATCAAACTTTGAAAGTTGAAAACTGGCATTTGCTTTGCACACACAGAACTACACCAGCTTCCTCTGCATCATGATGTGATTTCCCCTCTGTCAACCGTCGAGTTTCCTGCCAGCAGTGTTTGAAAGGAAAGTCACTACATTTTAATGCTGTGGGACTTCCTCTACACGGCTGCACATGCAAATGGGCTAAAATTATTCTGAGTAACAGAACTGGACATGGGGGCAGGGGAGAGAGGCACAGAAACAAATGCACAAGGTAGGAATAAACTACCGGTGTCCTTCAGAGGCTCTGTCTGCTGCTCAGCTTCTCCACCAGCATATTCATGCCCTGTAAAAGGGGCTGAGACTACTGCAGCTTCAAAATACTCAGAGCGATGACAAGAGTGACAGTGAGGAGCAGCACAAGGGTTTCATAAAGCTAGCTGAGGGACAGAATGTCAAATGAAATGCAGTGCCAACTAATGCACATGGGCAAAACAAACCCTAACCTAACCTTTAATGTTGCCACTCAGGGATAAGATTTTAGGGTCATATATGGATAAATCCATTCACCTGACCACCCCATACCCATCAAAATAAAGCAAATCAAGATGATTATTTCCAATAATACAGGATATAAAGGCATCAAAAGAAGTTATCAGGAGGTAGTTTCAAAGTGGAGAAAGGGAGGTTATCTTTTAAAGCATCACAAACAGGGGAATCATCAGACAGTATCGTGGGTGTCAAAATTTACATTGTTAAAAGGCATAATTAGACCAATTCCTGGAAGAAAATTCTTCTGTGAGCTGTCAGATGTCGAGACACCCATCGCTGGCTCGGGAAACACCTGAACTACACCAACAGAGCACCAGGAAAGCATCAGCCCAAGGTGCAGGGTGGGCAGCAGCTAGCGGTGAAGTCAGCCCGCTGAGCTGTGTGTACAGCTCCTGCTGCTGGTCTCCAAGGCTTTGCTTCCATATCCATAAATGTCAGATCGCAGCACTCCGCAGTACAGGTGAGCATGACACCGAGGGAGATCTGGGACCCTGTTCTGTAACCAGACAGGCTGGAATTTGCAATGGCAACGTCTTATTCCGTGGGAATGGCAAGGAGGGGGGGTTGCTGCCTTTGGTAGGGCACAGCTCTCTCACCTTTGACTATTTTATTGTTCTGTGCAGCTCTCCACAGCCTTTTTTTTTTTCCACGGGACTGTGCTGAATGGAACAAGAATGCATTCATTTCACTGACACTTCCCAAGGGAAAGCATGTCCTAACCAAAATCATTTCCAGCAGCGTTCTGTGCGAAGGGGCGATAGGATGGCTCCCCGGAGAACGCCTGCGTGTGTCCCCTCAGTAGCTGTCTCCCCTCCTGCTGAGCAAAACTTGTTGGACTTGCACACACAACCCCAAGGATTGTTATTACTCCACCCACGCGCTGCCAGGAGGTTTTTCAGACTTTCAACATGCTGTTTCCAGGGCGACCATTGATCTCAGATTTCAAACGTTGCCAGAGCTGCGTATCCTCTTGCTATTCTTTCCTCCTGTCGGAAAAAGACCTCTGCTAGTCAGATTTTGCTGTAAGGAGAATCCATGGTACACACTCCAGTGGGGCTCTAACAAGCCCATTACCTAATGCCTGGGGGTTCCTCTTGGTCTGGTATCTCACACAGCACGTATGCACCAGGGAGATATTAAACACCAGAAATCCAGTGTGCCTTGAGGTAACCAAGTCCTCAATGTTTCACTTCTTCTTGTCCTCATAAAACCTTACAAATAAGGGGTCTCATTCTGGGTACCTAGGTTTTGTGGGGAGGGTCCTTCCAGTATAAGGAGATGGTTCTTAAGCCTCCTTCTGCTGTTTCCCACGCCATGAGCATTAAGAGGATGCAAAAAGCAGCCTGCGAGGGAAAACCTCAGTTCATTGCATATGCACTTGAAAGACAAGAGACAGGGATCCAGCAAGGCTCCCAGGGGCTCCAGAGGAGAAAAAGGAAGTGAGTAGGACAACCAGAGGCAATCATATCATGTGCAGAGATGGCTGCACGTGCTCTGCTGCCTCTTTGGATGGGGAGCCTGTACCCCAGGAACAGCATGTCCAGTAAGAGCAATCCCATGGTGAACTGGTGCCTCAACCTCCAGCCAGGCATCCCAAGGGATGAGCAGCCTCCAGCTCCTGTTCCCCACCAAGAATGGGGCAGGATGAGCCGTTTGAATAATGTGTGCCTGGAAAAGAGGGGCAAAATCCAGCCCCAACTGGGGTTCTTTTAAGAGACCAGTATGCACCAATCTCCACAGCTCATCCAGCCCTAAAAGTCAGCATCCACAAAAGATCTGTCTCAACCACATAGTTAAGGAGACAAACTAAAGACCTTTTTTTGCTTATGCAAAATACTTCACTGAATCCCATCTTAAACACTCTGGAGAGAAGAGACAAAAAGCAGCCTTCCTTATGACTCCTTTTTGAACAAGCTGCATTATTTCTGGGCCCTACATTAAAACAGATGTCTCATTGATTTCCCAGTCACAAAGAAATCATTCTTTTCATGTCTTGTGAGGGATGTCTCTTCAGATGAACAGCTTCGACTTCAAACAGGATTTTTACCTCGTGGAATAACTTTTTCCAAACTGATTTAAGAATATATATTAGCAAACCCAAGCCAGTTCCATTGTGTTTCTGAAGCAGAGGGTGAAGAGAAATGATCTCTTTCCAGGACTGTGTGAAATATCACTGGCATTTGGCATTTTTGTCCCGTACAGCACAGGTCATGATGGAAAATAGCAGGTGCCTAATTAAGGAGCATTGACTTATCTTTTGTTCTTTTGCTTTTAAATCTCATTATCAGTCCTGAAAGAGTAAGCCCCAGCCACATCTATGTTTCATTTCAATCACCTCGCCTTCATTAACGAGGGGAAGTTGAGAGCACTTTCTCAAACTCCTTTTGTAGGGTTTGCTTAGTTTGCAATCCCTGGAAAAACTTGAAAGGGGGGAAAAAAAAAACCAGAATTATATAAATAACATTTTCTACTTTGAACATAAAATGTCCTGTGCTGAGGTAAAGGAAAAGTGTGAAAATAACTTTGTGATTTAATGAAGTGCAAGAAGGAAGGTATTTTGTCTATGCTTTTGGGTTTTGATTCAGAGAGGGACACAATGCAAGAAAGACTACCTTGGTCTTTTCCTCTTAATCCTTGGCCACACAAATCCTTTGTCCCACTTGAACTCAATATAGATGGGGAATAAACCTCTCCCATGAGCTCCTTAGTTAAACAGAGTCAGGGGAGGGGGGGAAGAAACGCTTGATTACAGCTTTAGCACAGCTCTTGATTTAGCCAGCTCTTGATTTAGCCAGCAGAATTTGTAGGGCCATTCCCTCCAGCAGATCTTTTTTTTCTCAAGAGATTACAGCAAAGGTAAAGAAAAGAGCAGCTAATACCTCTGACAATGAATATGGCAGGAACAGCAACACGCACCAGTTAACTTCACAGGCTGCTTCTGCCTGACCAGAGCACACCTGAGCATCTTCAGAACATGGTTGAAGTAGCTGCTGTTTGCCTGTCAACCAGTCCTTGAAAAGGTCTCAGCTGGGGGACCAAAAATACACTCACAGAGTCACTTTGTTAAAGCAGCATCGAGCTAGGAAACATCTTTCTCATTAGAAACCTAATTTAGGAGAAGATCCAGGTTTATGATTTCAGAGAAAGGGCAAATAGGAGAATTTGAAATGCAAAAGCTTAGTCTCCACAAGGAGATGGCTCATCTTCATTGCTGCTGCATCTAATGATGTGCCTGCTTCTGTTTCTCAGATGATGCAGTATAATAGAAAATGCAAAGGGCTCTTGGGGATTGGAATTTCACTTTGTGATCTCTGGAGTTTCTGCTGCTCTGTGCTGTTCTGTGTGCATGCTGGTGACCACTCTGTTTTCATTCCTATATATACAGACCTGCAAAATAAAGGCACTAACCAACAGAATAAAAGTTTAATACAAAGGTTAATACAAAGTTTAATACAAAGGTTACAACCACAAGTTTCCCTGAAACTCAAAGACATACCCAAGAATTTTTCCAGTAGAATAAAAAATTCATGTCCAGCATTTTTTAAAACTTATTCTCAGTTGCAAAAAATCTGTTCAAGCAGAAACAGTTTTTAAAAGAAACTCCCAGTCACATAGAAAAAGATGTTTTATTCCATGACTGATCCTTTAGTGGCAAGGGTAGCACAGAGGACAAGTAGAAATGGCCTCAAGTTGCACCAGGGGAGGTTGAGGAACAATTTCTTCCCCTCCAGGGTTGTCCAGGGCTGTCCCAGGCTGCCCAGGGCAGGAGTTGCTCTTCATGCACACAAGACTTGTCCTGCAGTTCACGTGTGGACGTAGCTACGAGCTGCTTGCAGCCACACATCCGAGCAGCAGGGCCACATCTATGCACGGGGTGCAACACCTGCATCTCTCCATCACTGCTTATGGCAGAGTATTCATGCAAATACCAGCAGACTTGGGTTCCAGCAGCACGGGCTGTGTTATCCCTCCATCCACCCCAGCAAACCAACTATTTTAGGCACTGCAGGAGCGCGGGTTACACGTGCATGTGAAAACAAACATGTGGGGGGACATCCTTTCCACATGAAAAGACCAGCCTGTGGTCTCCGTGGGTGTCAATTTAGCATAATCCCCCCAGAAAGGTTTAGCTTGCTTTAAAATACCCAGATGTCATATTTAAGAAGGGCCTATTCATTTCAGGCCCCAAATACATAAACATGCCTTGAGTAATAAAGCAAAAAAGGTACTTTTTGCTGATGTGTTGTGGTTTAGGATTTCTGAGGAGGTGAAGTATGGAGCTCAGTTGTTGTTTTCGTTTTCTGAGGGGTTTTTATTATTATTAAGTTTTAATTTAGTTTGGCTCAAGCTTTATTTTGTAGGTATGTAAATACAGGCAATCTAGTGCCAATAGCTAGAGCAATAATTCTGGTCAAAATGAAACACAGAGCTTTAGGCTATAAACCTAAGACAAAAAATCAAAGGATTTAAATGAAATCTGACATGGCAACTCATTAAATTCAAGACCATCCATGATATTTTATTAAACATCAGTTAAGTGCATCTTTAAACAAGATGAATGCAAGTTCAGGAAATGAAACAGTCATTGCCTAAATATTTAACATGCTAGAGACAAAGGAAACCCACCACTCTAGAGCCAAGTCAGGGGAATGGCCCCAGCTAGTCCAGGGCCTTACCTTCAAGACCTGTCCATATCAGCATCTCCAGAGGCATTTATCTCTTCTCTAGGATAAACTCTTCCAACCAGTCTTAAGACTGGAGACTGAGCAGTGTTTCTGATGAGGCCACCTCACTGTATTTAGCTGGGTTATCCATATTTAACTGTTTAATCAGAGCATTTAACTGTTTGACATCCTATCTCTTAGGTGTTTCACCAGTAAGTTTGATTTTGAGTTCTTTTTTAATATGCTGAACACGAAGCTTTCACAACAACACCCAAATCCTCCTTTTCAGGATATAAAAACTCTCATACTGGGTAATGGTCAAAGTCTCAGTCCTACAACATCCAAGGGGTTCAGCAGAAGATGCACGTGAGTAACTGAGATGATCCCATGCTGGGCATCTTCTGTACCACTGCTGCTCTTTTATAATGACCCAATTTAAGTTTATTAATAGACTGCAAAAACTGTGCCAGTTACCTTCACTTATATCATGATAATCTTATTTTTTTCTTTCACTTTCAGTGTTCCTTTTAAGCAGGAAGAATCACTCGATGCAGATGTTGCCACACAACAATTACTTGTGCCACCTTTTTGTCCTTTGAAAAGCTACAGATCCCACCCAGCAGATAAATTAAAGCAATAAGAATTCGAAAGCAATGAGATCTTTAGATACTTAGCTTCTGCCTTAAGCATAGAAGGTTAAGAAAGTGCTCTCTTCCTGTATATATGTGAATAATTAGGATGCAGATGGAGGTATATAGCAGAGCTTTTTCCAGAATAAGTAGTCCCATTCCTGGCATTTTGGGAGCTACCATAATGTATGCTGATCTGCACTACAAGCCACTGTTCATCTCACTGCTTAGGCATACGTACACTGTATGGCAATTCAAACCAGATTTTCCCAGTCTACCCAATCAAGTCCTCCATCCCTGGAGGATTAAAAGTGGTTAAGAATTGGGAAACTTAAGTAGCTGCCAAAATACATCTGTGTGGCCCTTCTCCTCAACCTCTCCTGCTTTAACAGGCTACATGAAACGTGGTTTGTTGCACCATCCATCTCAGGCCACAGCCACGCTTTCCCCTTGGCAGAGCTCTGCAAGGTGTCAGCAGTGGGTGTGCAACCTGCTTCTCAGAGGTTCTCAAGACTGCTACAGAGATCATTTTTATCGAAGTTATCACAGGCAGTGCATTAAAATCATGAAGTTTTCTCAGGGATGCTTTAAAGACCTGGGCCGTGGCGTGGTCCAAACAGAAAGCCTAAGCCCTGCTTGCTTTATCTAGAAGTATGAATGGCACTGGGGTTTTCATAAAGCCTCCCAAAGCTGGCAGACCTAAGACAAGGTTACTGGAGAGCCACCTCTAAGACAAGGTTACTGGAGAGCCATCTCACCTCATGCACAGATCAGCAGCTGGTTCTGTAAGTCTAAAGGCAAGAAACCCAGAGAAGAATCACAGAATCATTTAGGTTGGAAAAGATTTCAGATCATCAAGTCCAACCATTAAGCTAATACAGCCAAGTCTACCATAATGTAAACCAAAANAGGTTACTGGAGAGCCATCTCACCTCATGCACAGATCAGCAGCTGGGTCTGTAAGTCTAAAGGCAAGAAACCCAGAGAAGAATCACAGAATCATTTAGGTTGGAAAAGATTTCAGATCATCGAGTCCAACTATTAAGCTAATACAGCCAAGTCTACCATAATGTAAACCAAAAAGGCTTCCTAGCAACTTTAACAGGTTATGAACCTTCCTAGGAACAAGACATTTCCTAGCAGCCACCTCTCCTGTCCTATGGAACCACCTTCAGCCCCTCTCACACCCAAGGGCCCAGGTGATCCAGAGCTTTCTCAGAGAGAATCCAAAGCCCTCCAGTCAAACCAGAGCAACTCCACTCCCTGACCCTCCACCTAGTTCTACCAGCCTGCAGGTGCCCCACTTTGGGAGTGAAAAATTCCTTCTTCAGTTTCAAGGTGTTTCTGACAGCCCACCACTCACAGTGTGACCTTCTGCAGGACAACAGGGGATCTCAGCACCATCCAGGAGAAGTCAAACTGCACCTAGAGAGGACAGTGTGAACAGCCACAGCGTGAGTGATGGGAAAGGCAACCCAGGGGCCTGTCAGGGAAATGTCACAAAAGGAACTTCAGAGCCCCAGGACCTTTTCAAAGAGCACTGGCAAAACAATCACATGACTGTGGAAGTTTCTTCCAAAGGACACGCCACCAACGGACTGAGTCCAATATCCCTGAGCTCTTTGATCCAAGCTGTGAAAATAAATTATTTACGGGGTGAGATGGTATCTTTGGGAGTTCTAGTAGGATTGTCTTTAAATTTCCTCTAGCTGCACATAACAGATGGGCAACATATTAGTTTTATTTACAGGCAGTCCTCATGCACAGAGCAGGGATGGAAGAGGAACAGCCTGTTTAGCTTTGACTTGAAGGGCTTCACTCAGAAAAAAAGTTTTGCTGAGTGGTTTAAGGGGAATTTTTTTTTTTAATTGTTTTGCATTATCAGTTTGGACTTAAACCTCTATCCCACAGCTCCATTGTTCTCCCCTGGAAAGTCTTAAAGTTTAAACATTAATCAAAAAGGAAATAAAGCTAAAATTACCTCTAAACTACAGTGAGTTATGTCTTGGCAAACTCTGCCCTTTTGCCCCTGCTATCACTTTGATGAACATTTGTGTTGTGCAGTAAAGTGCTGGTGTGCACGAGCTGTGCACAGGCTGCCAAGTGACTGGTTTGTAGGTACCCCTACTAGCAAAGCCTCTGAGTACGTGTAGGCGATGTCATAGATTGGTTGAAACCAAACTGCTGAATAAAACCAACACCCAGGCAACAACTCCCAGAAGTTTGGGAATGTCTTGAGCCTCGTATCACATCACAAGGATCAGTGGCTTCAAATTATCTGGGATTCGTGGGGAGAAATGTGCAAAGACAGCAGTTCTCCTGAGTAACTGGTTTGGATCTACAATTAGTAGATCTAGCATTAGTTGATCATAATCAATTAATGCTACTAATGCACTTTTTATGCTAAGAATCCACTCATCTCCCTTGTTTTAGCAAGGTCAAAAGATCTTCCTCCAACCTGCATAAGGAATCAGAAATGGAGTCCAATAGCCTTTGTGTCAGGTTGTCACATGGAAATGTGTATCAACATCTTCAGCTGCACCCACAAGCAGAGTTCACACTGGAGGAGAACAGATTTATTCTGTCTTCTTCTGGAAAGCCACTAGACTGTGATCATGGTTTCATGTACAAAGGGGACCTTAGGTGCTGTGACTCAGGAAATCCAGAATAACCTCCCAGGTCAGTGCTNGGGGGCTCCAGAGCTGGACACAGCTCTCATCACTGCTTTAGGCTGATGTTTTGCATTACACCCACTCTGGGTCATGTAGACAGTAAGACTAATAAAATTCTGTCAAGATCCAGATCTAGCAGGAGGCTGCAATTACCATGGCAGAAGATGCTTTCCTAGTGATCTCATTTCGGTGTCATCAGAGCTGCCTGAAACAAACACTTCATTCATTGTTTTATTGCATAAACATCCTTCTAGCTCATGTCTGCCTTGAGCTTTGTCTGTGCCATCAGAGGATGGAAGGTGGCAGAGGTAGCCAAAGTGCGTCAGCCGGCAAACCCACTGCTTCCTGCTTCCACAGCTGACCCAACGGCGTCCACGGATCAGTGCTGGGGAGACAGTTCTTTCCCAGAAGGAAAACAGAAAATGTACAGTATCATTCACTGTGGGGCAGCTCCAGCAAGCTAAATAAAGTCATATACTATCACTTCATAAGCAAAACCTGCTGCTGAGGGGAAAGAAAGGTTATGTTTGGTTTTGAGGTTTTAAGAGCATTTTTCTCTTTTTTCATTTTTTCCTTTTTTTTTTTCCTCTTAACCCAAAAGGATCCAAACCAGAAGTTCCTTCCTGTTTGAAAGAGTTAGGCACAGGACATTTGTGGCCTGATTCTCCTCTCAGCTTGAGTTAAGTCA
Organism: Chloroceryle aenea; assembly: GCA_013399075.1. Taxonomy (NCBI): domain Eukaryota; kingdom Metazoa; phylum Chordata; class Aves; order Coraciiformes; family Cerylidae; genus Chloroceryle; species Chloroceryle aenea. Next base: position 30,024 of record VWZY01011587.1, on the reverse strand, counting down.
CATATACCTCCAGTGAGCTACTTCAGAGTAAAACCAGGGCGAGGGAGACAAGAATCTGTGCCACACTAATGAAGTCATAATGGCAGCAGCCATCCAGAGCAGTGTCAGCATTTTCAAACCAAAATGATGTTGATTTTTCAGCTGGAACACACAAGATTTTGAAGTGCATTCAAGTCCTCTGCACCAAAATAGTCAATTCCTTTCCAGCATCGTTTCATTGCAGTCGATAATATGGGTCTGTAGCCTGTGGAGGCCAAGAAAAATGGCAATGACTTTACCCTCTTTCCTCTGCTTGCCAGATTTGAACCCAGATGAAAGCAAAGACTGACTAGAATAAGCAACAGCAGTGGGTAAAGAGCCCTTGTGGGTGCCACCAGGTGTGATGTCATCCAAAGCTTCCTGACACTTGGTGACAAGAGGGACTGTTGGGATCACGGCCGATGGCATGCAGACCACAGAAGTCACTCAGCAATCCCTGCAGTTCAACCACAACCCTTGAGTGACTTGGAAGGTCTTGATTAGAAGGGTTTGGGCACTGGAAAGTATTTTGAATATTTGCCTCAAGCGAGGAGAAAGAATAACCATCATGGGCCTCAGATCTTTTTATTTCTAAAGCTAATTATCTTCATAGAGTCTACAAAGAGAAGAATTTCAGAGGTTTCTGTCCACAATAAATAAATCTTTCTCTGAAGAAACACAAGTGCAGCCTCCAGGTTTGGTCCCTGTAAGAATTTGAGACCCAGCACAAACCCCAGAGTTTCTGCTCCTAGTTAATCCAGGACAGGTTGACTCTGAAATGGGGGGTATGTAGGTTTTCAGTGTACAGTGCTCCTCGCCTGCTCAGTCTTTGCTTTGGCCTTTGAACCTCACTTGTAATTCCCCTCTTAGCTCTTGACACTTATTCACAGGCTTCTGATTTGACCTTTGCCAGCCTTCTTCCTCCTAATCCTGACCTGCTTGTCTTACATTGCTTAAACCTTATCTCATCTGCTATCCCAGAACCTGCTGCAGTTTATGGCCCTAATCTTGTGAGACCTTTAAGACTCCAACCATTCCCCCAGCACTGCCAGGGCACCACTGACCCCTGGCCCTCAGCACCACAGCTTGGAAACCCCTCCTGGGATCATGGGGACTCCACCACTGCCCTGGGCAGCCTGGGACAGCCCTGGACAACCCTTTTGGGGAAGAAATTTTTCCTAATGTCCAACCTAAACCTCCCCTGGTGCAACTTGAGGCTGTTTCCTTTTGTCCTGTCGCTTGTTCCTTGAGAGAACAGGTCGACCCCCACCTGGCTCCAAGTCAGGGAGCTGTCAGAGCCAGAAGGTCTCCCCTGAGCCTCCTTTTCCCCAGGATCAACAAGCCCAGGTCCCTCAGATGCTCCTCACAAGACTTGTGCTCTAGTCCCTTCATCAGAAGCAAAGTGGCAGCAAAGCAAGGATGTAGGACATTTGTGAATCTAGCAGCAAGAGGTCATGTGATTTTCCTCCTTACCTGTAAAAGATGCCCACAGACTGACTTTTTTCTTTCCTTTCTAGGTAAATAAACCAATCTGTATGCACAGGCACACTGATGAGTCTTTGCCTTTCTCCCTCACTTGTCTCCTGACAGACTGCACAAGAAACTAAGGAGGTGGAGGTTTAGTATTTTATTCCTTCTATAGCCTTAATCTGAGATGTTTATAAAGAAGGAAATCAACCTCTTCCTGGAACCAATGAACTGTCAGCTTCCTCCAGCCAGTTGTAACACATGAAAAGCCTTTCTCACAGGCAGGCTTTGCTCCAGCTATAAAAGAGGGAAAAGAAAGCAAAAGGGGTTGGATGAGAAGTGGAGGAGTTCACCAGAAACAGGTAGGAGCTTAGTATAGGACACACGGCTCAGGCTGTGCTCACTTTCCTTGGATCTGGGAAGGATCTGAGCAAGGAGAAGGCAGGCAGCATGTCAGAGCTTCCACCAAAGCCAGCGGGCTTATACAGGACCTTTCCTGCACATCGGAGTACCCAGAATAATCCATCCATTGTTCCCAAAAATATAGACAAGAGATTCCTAAACTTTCACGCGAGCCCTCGCAATTTCAATTCTTTCCTCCACACGTGGATCTGGAAATGCTCTTTGCTAAAATATAAATGCCCTGATTCTCTGTGTCCCAGCAGGAAACCTGGGACATCCATTAACACTGGAGCTTGCCAATACCCTGAAACCCCTAACACCAGCTAAAGCACCTGGCCTGACAGTTCCTAGGTTAATTTTGATGCTCTTTTTTTTATTTCCCCACCCCCAATCAACAAACTTTTCTCAACAAGTCTCTGGAGGAGAATTCTGTCGTCTCCACCTTAAGGGAGGCTTTGGTTTCAATGGTTTTCCAAGCTGGACTGGGATCACAAATCAGGCTTGAACTATTGACCCACCTCTCTCAGATTCTGGGAGGTAAGTCAGAGAAACTAATGCCCAGTATCAGATGTCTGAGCCAGGTGGGGATTTATAATGGCTGGGCCAGCTCAGATGGTACTTTTAGCAGGATTAGGCCACCAAGCCATTCACAGCTTGGACAAAGAAATAGCTGTTGACCAAGAAGAGTAAATACACACCTCCCATGATGTGATTTTGAGTCTTCATATATGAGAAAAGGAGTGGGAAAAGTCCCTCCTGTACAGTTGGTTGGCTCAGTGGCCAAGGCAGCGTGTAGCAGGTGGGTAGATAAAAGCCAGGTTTAGGCTTTTAGGTAGGAGGTTAAACTGGAACACATCCCTGGAGGGCAGAAAGATGCCTGAACTCTTCCAGGACAAATGTCTGAAGTTTCAGAAGAAAGAAGATAAAAATACCCACAGAGACAGCCCAGGGGCACAGCGCTGCAGCCTGGAGAGGACCCAGGGAGAGAGCCCTTTGTGGTTATTTGTCCTGGTGAGTGGTGATGGTGGTGGGATTTTTCAGGTTCAGAGAAGAAGCAGCTGCTGCAGGAAGGAGGCTGGGCCTCACCATGCTACAGAGAAGAAAGGGCCAACAGAGAAACTCAGGAGGAAAGGGAGATGTGGATCTCAGCTTAGGGCACCCATCACTAGCAGCTCAAGAAAGCTGTCATGCTGCAAGAGTGGCAGTGCCACGGTACAGAGAAGACAAGCATGTGACAGGGCCCACGGGCTGTCCTGAGATAAACTGAAAAGGAGGATCCTACGTTAAGAAGCAGAAGAACTGGACAGTCATGGAATTCTCTTGCAGGTACAAGAATATTTCCTATTCTCCATCCAGTCCTCTGGCTAACAACATGCTCTCCCCTGGCATCAACAGCCCAACAGCTCATGAGTTCATGCTAGCAGCAAGATAACATTTTGTCTGGAGTGTGACCTTGCCCTCCCAGAATCAATCCATGAATTTGATTCATTTTCAGCTTCCAGGATTTACTGGTGATAAGTTAGAGCTGTTGCAGGCTCCCCTTGCTTCCTGGCAAGGGGAAGAGAGGAGGAGGGGTGGCTTTATATGCCGAGAAGGCTGAAGGCAGCTGAGAACCCACATTTCAGGGTTCTCATGCACCCATGTGTCCCCAGAACTGGTTTCCAGTCCTACAAGAGCAAGGACAGAAAAAGGTGGGCAGTATGACCTCCACACTGACACAGCAACCAGCTGTTCCATGTGTTCTTTTGGTGCAAGGCTGTTTAGACAGGAAAAAATAAGTTCAATACAAAAGGTAAAATAAATCACCTCGGGGATTTTTGCCCAGAAGTGACACTTTCATAGAATCATAGAATGGTCTGGCTTAGAAGGGACCTTTCAAGGTCATCACCTGCACCAGGGCACTTCACAGAATCCCACCATCCCACGTGCATAAGGAGAACATGGCAAGTGCCCACTGGTGTCAAAGACACGTCTTGATGCTTGCCACAGACAAGACCTAAGGAGACAGGAGCTTTTCCCTTGCAGGCCAGGCTGGCCTGGCTCTCCAGCATCTCCAAGCCTTCCTGAGAGACTCCTGCCCACCTTTCCCCTCGGTCTCCCCCAGCTGATGTTGTTTCAGTCTTGCACTTGCATTTCCTGCAGTGATCTCGCCCTGACCTTTGACAGGCTCCACGGTGTTAATTAAGTCTGGCTGCAAGTAGCTTTATTTCCAGTGGTGTTTTCATCCTGCCTCTTCCCTTTCCCCCTCCACTGCAGGATGCAGCTCTTGGAGGGAGGTGAATTCTCTCTTCAGGTAAAAGTCCAGAGGTTTGGGTTTTTTTTTCGTTGCTCTAAACTGAACTCCAGATTTGCACTGACATCAGACTTTAGTCCTAGAACTTTCAAGTCCTGCCAAATTCACAGAAATGGAGGGCAGCATGCTTAAAAAATCTACCTCCACTCATTAAAGTATTTTAATGGAATAATATTTAGAGTACAACTGGACACGTGCATGTGCGCTTTGAGCCAACACTGATATTTTAAATGATGCAATTAAATGAATTACGAAAACAAATCCAGTGCCTGGACTCAGGGAGTCAGCAAAAGCAAGGACAGAAGGGATTTCTCCTCTTCTATCTGCTCAAGAGTTGGAAATTATGTATGTTAATGCTAGAAGGTGGTTCTTGAATTAAAATATCACAGGGCTCTCCGAAGAGAATAAAGGGCTAGGTAGGGATGATTAATGTGCTTTACACAAAGAATGATACTTTTTCTATATCTTTGACCTTCTAAGGTCAAAGGGATTATAGGACTGTTTGAAGTTCAGGAGGAGCTGAGCAAGGAAACAAGAGGGCTTTTCATGGGGTGATGAGAAGCTGTGGCTGACATTTCAAGAGCAGAAAGCCTATTTTTATTAACTCCTTCTTTCTCAGGTTAAAAAAAAAAGCTTTTGACCCAAGAAAACCAAACAAGCATACAAATGTGCCAAAAAATAATCCAATTTCCTCTGCAAGCACACAGACCTAAACTTGAAGCTCAGCAGACTCAACACGGTCGCTTGTGAGGAGGCAGAAGAGAAAGACCCCTGGGAGGCAGGGACATTCTCCGTGGTTAAATTAACATTGCTCACTGCACTTTGGGAAATGGATTGGGACAGCTTTTCAGACTCTGCAGCAGTTATTTGTATGTTTTTATCTCAGCTTTTTCTGCTTAGACATCTGAAGAGGAGTTCTCACCCATAACTCTGCCCAGCTCGATGAGGAAGCAAATATCAGGGCAGTTATTTGAGCACACAAATAATAGCAAAAGGAACATGTGTGAGCTGGAGAAATGAGGACAGCAGAAGGATTCTAGGGTAGCTGAGGTTATTTATTCTCTGTCCATAGTTTATGTGCTGAAAAAACCTTTTTGCAAGGAGGTGGGGGCAGGACAGGTTAAATTTAATTAATAGTTTTGGTACTGAGTTCTTAGATGAAAGGCAGAAAATTCTTTCATTTGGTATTTTCACTATTTTTTCCTTTTTTTCTTTCAAAAGAGCATTTTTTTTCTTTAAAATTGTTCAATTGCTTTAAAGTGATTTTAAAAAGAGTTTAAAATCCCATAAAGGAAACTGAATATTTGTCTTTGAGTCAAATGACAGGTTGTGATTGATCTTTTTTGCCTCCATAATTTAAGGGATCATGGAATCATCGAATGGTTTGGGTTGGAAGGGACCTTTCAAGGTCACCTACTTCAATCCCCTGTTCTGAAACACACTGAAATTTGCATTTTAATGCCACAAAACAGTCTTCGTGTTGAGTCCTTGCCAAACAGGAAGGTATTTCCACGTAGGGTCACTGCTATAGCAAGAGCCTGCTCCAGTGTCCTCAGATCAGCTACACAAATGAAACTGCAGTGGAAATCTTGTGGACACTTGGCTCAGGGTTTGGTTTTCCCTTTTCACTTCTGTTTCAATCTTCTGTATTTGTATGGACAAGATGAAACTTCTTCACTTTTCCAGATTTATTTTTGCATCCTCTAGCTGTAAGCAAATTTTGGAGTGAAAAATCTAATTTCTTATTTTCTCCCTTTGCTTATCCTCAAACAATAAACCCTTGTACTTGACTGTTATCAATGCTGCTTGCTCTACTTACATTAGTGTTCTCAGCTTAAGTTGAGGTTGCCCATAAAAGTTCTTCATATACAAAACCCCCACGTACCAGTATCATTTTCTACAGAAATGCAGTGTGAGTTCTTATCAAGACTGAGCTTTAAAATTGACTTGGAAATACCCTGCACACCTCCCTAACTTAAAGGAACATAAAATCATAGAATGATTTGGGTTAGAAGGGACCTTTCAAGGCCATCCAGTCCAACCCCTGCAGGGAGCAGGGCCATCTGCAACCAGAGCAGGGTGCTCAGAGCCCCGGCCACCTCCCCTGCAATGGGGACAGGGATGGGGCAGCCACCACCTCTCTGGGCAGCCTGGGCCAGGCTCTCACCACCCTTATATTAAAACATTTTTTTCTTATTACTGATCTAAAGCTCCCTCTTTGAGTTTAAAACCATCACCCCTTGCCCTGAAAGTCCTGAAAGGCCCCCAGAAGGTCTCCCTGGAGCCTTCTCCTCTGCAGGCTGAACCCCCCCAGCTCTCCCAGCCTGGCTCCCAGCAGAGGGGTTCCAGCCCCCCCAGCATTGCTGGGGCTCCTTTGGACCTTCATAAATTCTTTAATCACTAATGAAGCTAGTTAAGAGGGCAGACTGAGACAGATACCCTGCTCTGAATACAAGAAGGGGTGATAATATGGGTAAACTTCAGGGGGGTGAGGGCTAGTGGTTGCACCTCCTCTACCAGAGGAAGAAAACAGTGTTTTCCCACATCCTCCTGCATTCTCCAACTGCTATGATACTAGTTAAAAGAATATCACAACTAATGCTTTCCAGAGCCTGGCTTCTTAAACATTTCTTCAAGTCAAAATGATTCAGTGAATTTGACCAGTCTGCCCTTTGCTCTGTGTATTCCATGGCAGATATTCCACCAAATAAAAAATATCCTTGAACATGTGTGAATTTACAGCACGAGTCCAGAGTAAACAGTGGCCTGAATGAAGCCTTTAAGGTAAATTCACTTTTTCTTTCAGACTGCTCTAGAATTTAAGACTACACATGGCATTTCTCTCTGACAAATAGAGCTGTAACAGTGTGGTCTGCAGGCAGTGAAGGATTTTGAGTTGTAGATTTTATAGGGTAGACACCATAGCATCCAGGCACAGCTTCGTTCTTGGTCTAAGCACTTGACTGAATGAGCTGTGCTGAAGGTACTGCTGGGGTTTGGGTGGCTATGGAGAGAATATTAATGAAGAATAAGAGGAAACAGCCACTTCAAACTTCTTAACAATGAGGATGAGCTGAGAGAGGCCTGGATTAGGACTGAATGTTTCTTTCAGAATTGTACCTCTCTGAGGTGGCGTCTTCATGAATGTGGGAACTCCTCCTGTTTTCCTGAGGTGGGCAAGGAAAGAGACTGAGACCAAGCCAATTGTTCAGGAAATTGCTGTGTCCAGCTCTGGAGTCCTCATTATAATGAAGATGTGGACTAGAGCAACCTGTTCTCATTGAAAATGTCCCTTCTGAGTGCAGGAGTGTTGGACTAGATGACATTTAAAGTCCTTTCCAACCCAAACTGCTCTGTGATTCTCTGAGTCTATAACTTCAGAATCAACCAAAGTGCAGTTTTCCCACCTTCCATCCGAGCATCCTTCCAGTCAGGGTAGGGAGTCACAATATTTTCATATTTCAATATTTTTCTTCAAGGGAAGTAGACATGGGAGAAGGCGTAGGTAGCCTGCAAGTTGGAACACTCCTCTGAGCTCATTTCTATGTTCCAATAAATATTTATACCAAGTTGAAATGTGACAAAACAGAGGAGTTCTCTGGCAATAGGTTAAAAGTGTCCAACTCCTTTGCATTTTCCAGTTCTGTGAATCTGTCCCTTTATTTCCTCTGCTTTTCTTGCAAATGCTTGGAAAACAAAATGTTTCATTTTGGGTTGAGTAGAATGTTTCATTCAACAGAAAATGTCATTTGGGGAATTGTCTTTCTTCTTTGGGGAGAAATAAAAAGGAAAAAAATATCTAGATTCACTTTGAGTCCAAAATCCTGATTTTTTTAAAGCAAATCACCAGAGGAAAACCCCTCAATTTTTCACATAGCATTAATGATCCATTCCATCCATTGGAATTGGAATCTCACTTGCTTAGCTGCTGTAAGAACTCCAGGCTACAAAGAGAAATTGCTGCAACAGGAAAAGGTGTGCCATGCATGTCTAGGTAGAAGACAATNAAGAGAAGAGAAGAGAAGAGAATTGTTTGATGATGTCTGCAACAAGGAAAGTTCCATGGACAGTCACAGTTCCTCTGACTTAGAGAAATACAAAAAGCAAGCATGTAGTGGGCAATTTGGATCTGCTGTTCTGTAACATGAATGAAAAGAATTAAAAAGAAAAACCAGTTCAAACTCCTACACTTCAACGCTCCCCTGCACGCAAACCCAGGTGATCCTCCGCCAATTCCTCCCGGCGTGTGTGTTGAGACTTGGCTGATGCTGCATTCCACAAATAATTCCTCCTCTCTCTGCCTGCAAGTCATTTCAGGGTAGGAATGGGAACACAACCCAACACTTCCAATTAAAATAATTACTGAAAAATGGCAAACTCTGAGACACTTCTATTGTTTCTTGCTTAAGAGGTGGCATTTAAAGTTCTGGAGGTACGGAAGGGAGCATTGTTCAGAGCTCCAATGCAGTTGTAAGGAAATCCTGCATCTCTCTTGCCTCTCCTGAAGCCCACAGAATGTTCTCTAAGGCCTTCTTATGAGAGGACATTGTTAAGAGGTACAGATAAGGATCTTATCACTCATTCAGGAAAATGTTCCCAATGAAACACACTGGATGCCCATAAATATCATGTAGTAAAGGGACTGATTATCATATAAAATCATCCTGTTGCTTACACAGAACCATGCACCATCTCCCTTTCTAAGACTGTAATACTCATTAAGCACCTCACCACCTCCTTTACATGCTTTACATTAGCTTCTCTATTAACAGAGTTCCAAAGGAAAAGATGACAGATTATTTGCCTTTATTTAGACTGAGAAAACCCAACCTTCTTCTGGATTCATGAGAAGAGCCCATATAAACAAATAGCCTTTTTTTAATTACAAACTGTTATTAAGTCTCATTTCTTATGCTTGATCATCCTGACAGAGAAGCTGGTGCTGCAAGACTGATTTCTAAGCTCCACTGGCTGCTGTGTGTATATGCATTACAGCTTTGCTGAGGCAAGTTCTATTCTTTGCCTCTAAATGTCTCCCCCGTGGCTCGGCCCTTTCCTGTTGCTTTCATGAAAATCAGAACTAGTCCTTGATCAGAAAGTTCCCAGGTTTTTCCTCACGTTGACAAAGGAGATTGTTGTTAGCCTGCTGGCAAGTGGTTTTGAACTGTACCAAAGAAATGGGATGGAAGTGAATATTCTCCTGGGTCAGGAAGGAGTTTGTTCATCCTCTGTAGAAGCGTTAAGGACACGGTGATGGGAGCAGGTAAGAGAGGCCAAGGGTGACCATGCACTAAACACAGCTCCTTGGGCAGTTTCTCTGTTTTTTCCACTCATGACCTCACTTCCCAGTACACTTTGAGGCTCATGACCCCACTTCTGATTGCAAGCCCTGCTCCTGCAATCAGGTTCCCATCAAGCCATCTCCTAAGTACTGTGACCTCTTGTGTGTAAACCAGTGTCCTAAGGGTCTACTAAAGAGGTAACTCCCTTGGGATTCCCCCAGCACAGCTGCTGCCCCCAAACCAGAGAGACCTCAGGCTGCCTGCCCATATCCTGTGTTTCCTCACACCACAGATGAAGATGTTTCCACACAGGATTTTCTCTTGGAGAATAACAGTCCTCACAGTATCCTCCTAAAATACAGAAATAAGATGTTTAAACCCTCAAAATACATGTAGGCCAAGATGCCCACACTGTCTCTCCCTGGCCAGCCTGTACCCCAGATCTGGGATTCCTCAGGACCAAGGGGATATTCCCACTGACCACCCAGACCCTCACGTAGGGTGCTGCAGGGTGTGAACCCCCACCTTGTCACAACTCTTTGGCAATCATTTCACCACGTTCCTTGTGTCGCTAATGGAGGGAAGGGGAAAACTAAACCACCCTGGTAAACCTCCCTTCCTTTTTAATCCTCATAAATCAGCTTCTCCACTCCTGAGTCTGGGACAGCTCATCTCTGGCTCTCCTCCATTTTACCACTGAAGCTGGAGAGTTTTCAGTCGTATGATCTTTCTCAGAGACAATCTTTAAAGGAGAAGATGCAGCTACTTGCAGAACTACAGACCCGGGTCAAGATTTAGGACTGAAACTGATGCCTAATCAGCCTCACAGATACTCTCCTCTTCTTGCTGCCTCCTGCTCTGAACTGCCCCAAATCCCACCACGTTTCATCTGTCAGGCTGCAGGTGCCACTGCAGATTGATAGGACCCCCCAGGGATCCACGTTCCCTTCTGCGTGGAGCATCCATCCAGGTCAGCTTCAGGTATGTGCACGCACATCAGCTAAAGCAACAGAAGAGAAAATCCATCCTACAAAATGGTTTTGGTTTAATAATAAACAGGGTGTTGAAACATCTGCCCCAGACAAAAAAATGCCATCTCTGACTGCAATAACCATATGGGGAACCTTGGATTGAACTGGAGCTTTCAGAGGCCTGTTAGTAGTAATGCCACATGACTCCCTCTTCCCAAATACAGGGGAGATCTTCACACCAAGGCACAAAAGTATGGATTGATTTATTTTTTTTCCTCCTTAATGAACATGCTGGCCAGAAAGCAAGCCAGGAAATACCAACTTCCATAGGCAGAGCCTCTGTGGGTGGTTTGAGGCTGGTGCACCCATCCCTCTGGGGGAACAGATGTTGCCACTGATTCACTTTGCAAGCATGTGAGTCAAAGTCTACATCTGTGACAACTTACAAGTAAAGAATCGTGAGCAGCTGTGGAGCAAAAAAAGTGCAGAGTGAAAAGTCAATCAAGATGTAAGGCAAGATACTGCAGCAAGCCTGCAAGCTGACAAAGGGGATCCAAATGATCCGAGCTGTGGCAAATAGACCTGAGCAGAAGAAAGAAAAAGGAAAGAAAGAAAAGAGAGATGGACAGCAGTTCACTGAGTGCCCCGTGCACCATCTGTGCTGGCTGCTCTCTGATGCCTCACACAACAGGTTGCCCAGAGAGGTGGTGGCTGCCCCATCCCTGTCCCCATTGCAGGGGAGGTGGCCGGGGCTCTGAGCACCCTGCTCTGGGTGCAGATGACCCTGCTCCCTGCAGGGGGTTGGACTGGATGGGCTTGAAAGGTCCCTTCCAACCCAAACTAGTCTATGATACAATTCTATTCTATTCTAGAGCTCCTTTCACATTAAAAAGGAAAATAAATAAAACCTGAAAAGGCTCTGTACGATGCTTCAGGCCTCCTGACAAACTTCTGCTGCAAGTGCTGCTGTCCCCTCCACCTTTGCCCCATCCCCTCCCCGACCCAGGGAAGCACCCAGAGGCTCTGCCTGAAATGCTGCCCCTTGCCATTGGCAGTCACCAAAAAATGATGTTCTGCACTGCAATGAAAGCATCGATTCATGTCTGCTGCTCAAATTCCATTTCTACCAATTATTTGGCCCCTTTTGATCCATTATTGGACCAGTACCTCCAGATGACAGCAGGGTAGCTGAAGTTTATGTATTGTTCATTGTTTGCAAAAGGGGTTGCAGTTCTTTAGGTAGAAAGTCCTGCCTACATAAAGAAGTAAAGCTAGCTCCTTGTCTACAGAGGAGAGTGAATACTGGGGGGAAAAAAGAAAAGAAAAAAGAAGGTTGAAAATATTTGATCAACTTTCTAAACAAATGTTTCCCAGATGTTTGGGTTTTATCTCTGTTATGTTTGCTTTTTTTCCTGGCTATTTATGATATTGGGGTTTACTAGCTCACATGTTTGCAGAAGGCAGAAAGACACAAACTTGCAGATTAAGGAAAGACAAATTTTAAATGCACTTTATCCGTAAACTCCACGAGAACCAGAATTTTCTTGCTGTGCTGGTCAGCTGCAAAACAGAAACAATTCCACGACTCTTCCATAAAATAAGCCTGTGATGTAAGAACTTTCTCAAACTTGCTGGCAGGATAGGTGCACCAAAAGATGGTTATCTTTATAATCTTCAAACAGCTTTGAATTCTAATTAAACTAATTCAGTGGAAGCCGAGGGCTTGGCCACTCAGAACACTCTTCTAGCAACTGCAAGCAGGATGAGAACTCTGCAAAGGGAAGCAACACCTTCACAATTATGTTCTTTATGAATGTTTTGTCTTTCAACCCGTGTGGTTCAGAGGCTTCTTCTATTAAAAGGAGTGATTTGCCTACCTGAAGAGTTTCTGGTTTTCATGTGGGTAGGACTTTCCCTATTGCATTTTAGTTACAGCAGCTTGGTAGCTACGTGCTGGGCAGAGATGTTTCACTTCTTTTTTTCTCCTGAATTCCTGTAACATAGGACACACCACAGTGTACAGAACACTTCTGTACATTTCCATTGTATTTCTCCATTGTTTTCATAATTATTACAGTTTACTAAACTTCATTTGCTACAGGGAGCTCTTTACTTAAGGAGCAACAGATTTTTCCCAGTCTTTGCCTTCCTATCTACTTCTTTCACCTTGACTGACCTAAATTATTTGGGAGCCATCTGCTCTCACTGCTTCTGGGCTCACCGTGGTTTCCAAGTTATTATTGAGCACACTACACACTGGCCTAAGGTGGAAATTTGTCAGTCTTAGGATTTTGCAATAATGAAAACTGATCACTGATGGAAATTGATTCCTTCCCACATTTTCAGCCCTTTGACTTTTAGCCAGAGACTGCTTAATTCTTTAACAGCTGCTGTCAAAGGCCTTGCAAAGTCAAAATACAGTCTACAACTCATTTATCTATCCACTGATCACTCCCTTCACACACTCATAGGAGTCCAAGGATTCACCCAGCACAGCCTCTCACTGCAAACACACATTGTGATGTTCCAGGTTTATTTTACTTCATTAGTCCAAAGCCCTTTGCAAGGTCTGAACATAAAGTTCATGGCCTGAAACTTCCTGAATTTTCTCTAAGCTGATATAATATTAATTTTAAAAATAAAGAAAGAAAGAAAAAAAAAAAGAAGAAAACTTTCACACAAAGCTTTTTTAAACCAAAGTGTGAAAAGAAAATTTGTGTGAATTGCCCTGAAAATATTTATTCTGGATCTTTAAAGAATCATCCTATCCTGTTTTTCTTAAAACAAATTTCTTTGTGTGTGTGTGTCTCTGTCTACTGTCCAGCTGGCCTAGCCTAGCTCTCCAGACAGCTATAAAATGATAACCTCTAGATGATTATCCCTCTAGAGCACAACCCTTTATGTGTCTGTGTTCACATAAATATGGGTTTGGTGTCAAGAAGCCATCAGGAAGGAAAATCAAACAGTGGGGCTTTTAAAGAACAGAGCAAAAAGAGTTGTTGTTATTATGGCATTGTGTGGATTTCTCATGTGCCTGCACCTTGAAGACTCTGCAGTTTTGCTCCTTCAGCCCCAAAAAGGATATATTTGAACTGGGGAAGGTTCAGGGGAAGGTCATAAGGATGATCAAAGGTGTGGAACAGCTTTCCTACCAGGAATCACTAAACAGAATAGGCTGGAAATGAAATGACTGGGTGGGGGTATGACAGAGGTCCATAAATCACACCTGCATGTCACGGGGGGAGTGAGCTGGGCACAATGGGAGCATTGTCCCCTCGGGGTAGGAACCAGGGAGCCATGGCATGGAGGGAGAAGGTGGCAGGTGGCAAACAAGGGAAAAGCAGAGGCACTTCACAGGCAATGTGTTGCTGCACTCCAGAGTGTGCTGCCTCAGAGTGCTGTGGATACCAGGGGGTTCAAAAAGCAGCCAGACAACCAATTACAGATGCTACTTGCAGATCAGGGAGGGGTTTTGCCCCAGAATGCTCACTGGTAGGACAGCATGCCAGGCAAGTACCACTCACTAAGCACCAAGTCCTGTTCTGTTACCTACACAGCCATGGCTCAGCAGCATTAGAAGGAGGACCTCAGACAGGTGCCTGGTCAGACCATTCCTCTGAGCCTATTTTCTATCTCTGAAGGTGAAAACGACTTTTAGTGACAGATTTTTGCTCACATGTCAATAAAGAAAGAAAGACCCTGCTCTGGTTGCAGATGGCCCTGCTCAGGGAAGGGGGGTTGGACTGGATGACCTTGAAAGGTCCCTTCCCACCCAAACCAGCCTGTGTTACTATGATTCTAACATTTGTGTCCCTCATCTTTACCAAAGAAGAGGATCTTTCTGGAGAGAAGTCTTCTGTGGAGCCATCTGAGGAATGTCCCAGGCATTGATTAGGAACTGCACCTCTACTGAAGTCAAGAACTGTATATGCTTGATGACAAAGAGAATTTGGTATTTACACTTCAGTGCACAGAAGGTGTGTAAAAGATGGATCAATTAATCCAGAGAGTACCCAGTTCCCTATGTTTTGGGTGTTTAATCAGTGTGAGATGTCAGAGTAGAATGACAAAAGAACTGAACCAGGTCTGTGATGCTGAAGAGAAATATTTCAACTAAAAAATCCCAACAAAACCAGGAACTGGGTAAATACATTGGACTGTCAGGATGAACTGTGATATTTTCAAGTGTGTCTAAATGCAATTAAAAATGTAGGGCCTGTGAAATGTTAATCTTGTTTACTTACACACAAACATTCCACATTTGTTCAAAAAAGAGACTTTTAAATTTATTTGCATACACTGAAAGCATAAATACTAGTGCAGCAACAATAGAACATCCAACAACAATCCTGGCTGCTTCATTTGACAGGGTTAAGCTGAAAATCCTCTGGGCTTGCTTAATGACTGTTCAGTCTAAAGAGGGTCAGTAACACTTATCCTGCACTCATCTCAAGCTTCAGCTTTTCAGAAGACTCTCAAAATAGGCCTTCCACTCTAGTGAGACATCCTGCACTAAGGATTGGCTCTGCCTGGAAAAGAATGGGCACTGTGGCCCCGTTAACATGAAGAACTAAATATTCTGGGTCTCATTTCTGGAACTGTCACCAGACCATTGTATAATTCAGTCAGCAGGGTGGCAGGCATTTTTTCAATTAAAGAGGGTTTTCTTCTATCAAAAAGAAGTCATTTTTTGTGAACATAGTGTTTTGATGTTTGTGTTTTTTAAGCAAGCCCAACTAACTTTTTTTTATATATAATTTCTTAAAAGCTTTGACATTTGCTACTTTAAAAGCACAAGAAAACTCCTGATCCTCTCTCTGTTACTTACATTAAAGTTTTTCTTTGCACTGGAGAGAAAAAGATCATCAAAAGAGATGAAATAAAATCATCTCTTAATAATCTTAATCATATCTTGATACAATCAATATTTTTATCTTTCTAGAATCAACTCCAGAAGACTAATGAGAGAATCAGCCCAAAATTGTTTAAAATACAACTTAAATGATGCTTTTATTACTTTATTTAAATAGGTAAAGTACTGAACTTAAATCTGTCTCACTTCACCCATCAGACATACAGTGTACTAGAGCAGAAACAGTCAGACAACCACCCCAGCCTCAGCTGTAAGGCCATTTCACCTGGAGCTCCCCACAGCCCTGGACTCATGGTGCTCTGCATCCCTCACATCTCTTCCCAAGGAGTATGTCCCTTGGGATACCACCTAATCCTTGGCCAGCCCCTCCTAACGCTCCTGGTGCTGGCATAGAAAGGATCTCCTCATGCTAAAAAGTGACTGGGTAGAGCAGGGATTATTTTGAGGGCAAATCAGTTCCCTGCTCAGTGTCACTGGGTGATCAGAGAGCAGCTTGTGCTGGCCACCAGATGGGAACAAGCATCCAAAAGCAGAAAACCCACCTCAGTTCTTTCAGCACCTGTTCTTAAACTCCAGACCCCAGCTTGGGGAAGGTTGGGCTGAACTTCCCAGCTCCTATTGCTCAGGTAGGTTGGTCCTGGCCTCAGGGATACCCCAGAAGGGTACTCTGGAAGAACTGCTTGTCCCCTCTGGCCAGGCACAGCTCTGCTCACCATCACGCAGCATCCTGGCCTCCCAGCAGCTCCCAAAATCCCTGTAAGTAAAGGCAAATCCATCCTGCCATGAGAATGCAGCTGACAGTGGCCCTCTGTGAGCGTTCCCTGTGCGTGTGCTGCATGCCTGAGTACAGGTTATGTCAGAAACAGTTCTGCCAGAAACTGCTGAAATGATGCCTAACCTTAGGAGCTTCCAGAAAGGCAACAGCAATGTTTACAAACAGATGTGATTTTGTCAGAAATAAACTATGTGGCTACAGGATTTTGCTTCCTTTTGCATAAAACTCACATCCATTCCCCTGCTGGATCCAACACACTGAGCACAGCCAGGACCCAGACCTCAGTCAACATCAGTTTAGCTGCTTGACCCATAGGGTACAACATGAAAACACAGAGATCTTTGCCTGTACCTTTGTGGAAGTGCTGACCTACCCCTTAAGGTTATTCTGTGAACATTGTAATTTGATTTAATTTAATTCAATGCTTTAGTGCCACTTGCAGACATATCCCCATGTATATCCAAGATTATTCAAGAGAGTAATGCAAGAACAAAACCTAAACTTTGTCTGGTGCATTTTTGTATTTGCTGGGCACTGACACTTGCTGTTATTTATTGTTTCTTCTTTTTAATTCTTATCCTTTAATAGCCTGATTTATTTTGCACAGTGGTCCACCATTTCATAGAATAATGTGTCTTTTCTGAAAGGAATCACACATTAGATCTTTCCTTCTTTCCTTCTTTCTCTTCCTTTTTAGTATTGTAGCACTATCTTCTAAAATACCAAATAAAAGCATGCCTGGAATAAAAGACAGTTAAATGACATCCACATGGACACTAACGAGCAGTCTCTGAAGTCTTAGCCAGTTGCTTAACCAAAACACAAATCGTATGGGAAATAAGGGGGCCTGAGATTAAAAAGCAGCAATTGTGCTCTTGGATTGTTTAGTCTGGTGACTGAGGGGACATGAGCATAGGGGTAGAAGAGCAAGCAGTAGAAGCCTAGTGCAGTTATTTGGGTGCATAATGATTTTAAAGGACCCCCACGTGCACGTGTAGACCAATGTGGTGCACATGGTGCAAGGCTCTACTCTTCTAAAAGAAANACCATGCTGGGATTCTGGGATTATGGTGTAATGGGATCTGATTTCCAGAAGAGATGCAGACCTCCACCCTGCACACTGTTCCGTTACTGCTGATCAGTAGCCAATCTGTATCAACAGCAGTAGGAAGGTATGGGAATTACAAAGTGGTTTTCCCTGGTAGATCCTAAAGTGCTGGTCCCAGATGAGTAAATATATCATCTACTGACCAGGAAACAGAAAGGAGCAGAATCTGAATCATCTCCATCTGAGAAGCAATGATGTCTTGTAGACAAAACAGTGCCATGCATCTCAGAAAGCTGGACACCAAGCCCTGTCCCAGGCTGCCCAGGGCAGGGGTGGAGTCCCCGTGACCCCTGGAGGGGTTTCCAAGCCCCCCGTGGAGCTGTGGTGCTGAGGGCCAGGGGTCAGTGGTGCCCTGGCAGTGCTGGGGGAAGGGTTGGACTCAACTACTTTAAAGGTCTCTTCCAAACAAAANCTTCCTTTTTAGTATTGTAGCACTATCTTCTAAAATACCAAATAAAAGCATGCCTGGAATAAAAGACAGTTAAATGACATCCACATGGACACTAACGAGCAGTCTCTGAAGTCTTAGCCAGTTGCTTAACCAAAACACAAATCGTATGGGAAATAAGGGGGCCTGAGATTAAAAAGCAGCAATTGTGCTCTTGGATTGTTTAGTCTGGTGACTGAGGGGACATGAGCATAGGGGTAGAAGAGCAAGCAGTAGAAGCCTAGTGCAGTTATTTGGGTGCATAATGATTTTAAAGGACCCCCACGTGCACGTGTAGACCAATGTGGTGCACATGGTGCAAGGCTCTACTCTTCTAAAAGAAAAATAGAACAGTTTGGGTTGGAAGTCACCTTTCAAGATCGTTTAGCTTAACCCCACTGCAGTGAGAAGGGAGTCCAGCAAAGCCTAGAAAGATGCTGAGGGTACTGCAGCATCTCTGGGATTATGGNACAAAGTGGTTTTCCCTGGTAGATCCTAAAGTGCTGGTCCCAGATGAGTAAATATATCATCTACTGACCAGGAAACAGAAAGGAGCAGAATCTGGAATCATCTCCATCTGAGAAGCAATGATGTCTTGTGGACAAAACAGTGCCATGCATCTCAGAAAGCTGGACACCAAGACCTGACTGTAAGCCCTGGGATACCTCATGCCAATTAATTTTTCAAATACTCACTAGTTTTGGACACCTTAGATGGACTCATCTTTTTCTGTATGTTTAATATTTTTTTTTTAAAGATGCAGGTTCCCTTGTACAAGAAACANGGAGCTGTGGTGCTGAGGGCCAGGGGTCAGTGGTGCCCTGGCAGTGCTGGGGGAAGGGTTGGACTCAACTACTTTAAAGGTCTCTTCCAAACAAAACGACTTTATAACTCTAACAATTGTGAACCCCAAATCTCCTGGTTTATACTCAGTCATCCTCAGCAGATTCACAGAGGGCATTTTCTGTTGAGTAAGGTGGACTTCTTCTTTTGCCTTTCACAGAAGTGGTGCAAAAGAAATCATCTCTTGCTGAAGTATTTGGAAAACATATTTCATCTTAAAGTAGGGACTGGGCTAAAATAGCTCCAAAAATGAGGAGCCAGTGCAAGCAACAGATTACCATGATGCAAACTTAACAACTGCAATTCCTGAGAAGCATTTCCTTACATTCAAGAGATCTTTTAGCTTCAAGTTTTTGAATGTATGGGATGAGATTATTTCAGCTAAAATTATTATAAAAACTTACATGGGTTGATGTTCACTGAATGCAGATACAGCCTGCAAAAATTCCTTACAATGCCAGGGCCTTTCCAAACAGATGTTTTATTTCAGTTTTACAAACCCAAGCTGTTTAATCTTGTGACACAATCTACAGTTTAGACATAAAAGAATTTGGCATGGATGGATATATATGTGTGCAGGTCTCTATGTGTGTGTACATATATACAAACACATAGAGGAACAGACACTTAAGATACAGCTTAAGTATTTCAGCACTAATATTCATGTGCAGAAGAGGAAAGACAGCAGGAGAACAGAAAGTAGCTGGTATGATAAATTTTAGCCTGTTCTGCTTAGTGTTTCTTCAGCTGCAGCTCTTTACTGACTGGCCAGCTTTTGGTGTCTGAGTGTTAACTGTCACTCTGAGGGTGTTACTCCCCTATATCATTATAATACTTTTGGGGGGGTTGCCTGTGAGTGTTTCAGATTGTCTCTGCTCTGTCCAAGTGTCCATGTTTAGGTAAATCATGGTTCCTTCAGCTGCAGCAATAAGTGGTTGTGTTATTAATTAAAAGCCTTGGCTTAGGCAAGAGGTCAGGCTAGACCAGGAGTCTCTTGGTGTTCTTATCACAGAGAAGAGTCAAGGTATGAAAAACCAAAAGAATATGGAAGCAGAGGATCAGCAAGAGCTCCATCCACTCTTAAAGCCTGTGCTGTGTTCCTGCAATAAAGGCAAGTTCCTTTGGAACCGAGGCTGTGGAAATGTCCTCCATTCCCAATTTATTCACATCTTCTTGGAAGCGAGATGCAAAGCATGCCTTAGGCAACATCGAGGAGGAATAGAAGAGGGTAAAAGAAACCCAACTGTTCACTTAACACAGAGGATGAAAACACTGGCATTGTTTTCTTAAGCTAACATTGCTGGGGACCATTTTTCTGTCATGTCAAAGGCAACAGAGTTTCAATGCAGCCCATCACAGCTCATGCTCCAGCCTGGACCGTCGCAGCTTCTCCCACAACAGAAGTGAACACTTTCAGCTCTTGAATCCACAAACACCAGCACAACAGTGAAAGTTGAGGACAGGGCCTCTTTTCTGCTGCAAACAAACCCCCCCCCGAAGATTTCTTTGCTATTCTACTGTATTAGGTGTGATCAAACATTTCTACAACAGCCGCAGGGAACGCCTCCTCCTTTCCTCGGAGTGGGAATGAAACTCCTTCTCTGCTTGCAAATTATTTTAGAAGAGTTTTATTTGAGGTAATTTACATTTTTCAGGAGTGCACCTTTCAAAGTGAGATTCTGAAAGGTTTTGCAAGAAATAAGTATGCCTGTGAGATTGATGGTGAAGCCAAGGCTCACAGAAATGAAAGGAGATAACAAGCACAAGGCTAGTTCGTGGCTGAGCTAGTACTGGAACTTGAGAGTCCTGCTTCTGAGTCCTCTGATGTTAGATTGCACGGGTTTGAAAAGATAGACATCTTGGACTCCCAGAGGAGATGCTCCAGACGAAATAAATCACTGTCAGAAGTGGGTGAGATTCCACTGAAGTGATGCCAGGGGGTGAGTTGAGTAATTCATCTTCAAAGAAGTTCATTGCATCTTATCTCCAGGAAGATATTAATGATATTAATGGCACATTTACGCAATGGAAGTTTCAACATGCAAATTATCTTTGTTAAGACATTTCTGTCAGTTGTTTGCACTTGCTTTCAGGCTGAGCTATAAAGGATTTGTCACTAGCCCTACAACCTATCCCACTTCTGTTGAAACCAAAGGTGAAACTCCCACTGAACTGCATCAACCTGGACAAAACCTGGAACAAGATGCACGGTGGTAGAAGTGTTCTCCAAAACTGCAAAAGCAAGTAAAGGGATAAATATTTTCATCACCAGAGTAGATGGCTAATTGCCATCCTTTGTTTAAGGACTGCTGTGCATCTCTCTGTTCCTGGGATGCAGGTTATCCTGGCTACCCTGCCATAAAGCATTCCCAGTGCCTACATCCAGGACATTTCACCAGGGAGTAAGGAATACATGGCTCTGCAGAGCAAACTTCTGTACTGTGAAGATGCCCTAAACCAAGTGTAAGCAAGTAAAAGAAAGTTTGGGGAGCTCATAAGTAGCTCCAAACTCATGTCAGGCAGAACTGAGATGAGTAATAAGTTTGGTAACGGCCGACCATGAAAGCATGTGAGCAATTTAACTGCACTTCTCAAGTTCTTGATTTCCCAATCTTGATGTTCAAGGGAGGAGACAGTCTGTGAGTGGTGGAACATGTTGCAAGGGGGCCTTTTATACCCAGCCAACCCTGCTGCACTTCCCTGTATTCCTTTGAGGTGTTAGGCCATAGGAATGTGGACCCTGATGGGGCATTGTCAGACAACAATGACCATGCTACTGTCTAGATTTGTAATGTTCAATGATAAAAGTGTGCTGCTTGACACAGGTTAATTGTAATAGATCCAGACCAAGAAACCAAAAGGCAGACTAGACTTTCTAGACCTTGAATATCATCAACCCCAGAAAACAGAAAGGTGTCTGAACCACCTCAGCTTTTATACTCATCCTTCTTCTACCAAGCACAGAGGCAAGACAGGAAAAAAATGAGTCAGAATTCATCTAATTGGTGNGGTGTCTCAACCACCTCAGCTTTTATACTCATCCTTCTACCAAGCACAGAAGCAAGACAGGAAAGAAATGAGTCAGAATTCATCTGATTGGTGCCTTCCCTTTCCCTTCTTTCCCTTTCCCTTTCCTTTCCTGGCAGCTTCTAAGCAGCCCAGAGAAGACCTTACAGCCGCAGATGGAATTGTCTGGGGAAGATTGCAGTTTCATTCAGGCAGTCACCAAGCTGGCTGGCTGCATGTGGACTTGATAATGCACTATCCAGATGTTTCAAAGGCTCTGTGCTTATAGAAAATAGACATAATTTATATATATATGCAAACTTGATATGTACATACATCTTCTATACAAATATATGTATATAACGTGCAGTTTACATTGATAAATAGATGGAAATGATTAAAAGGATTCAAAACTTACTGCAGTTGATTGGGAATACCCTGAGATAATGTATATACTGGCTGTCCTGCATAGGCTGGGGAGTGTCCCACCTTGGAGATATTGAAATGCCCTCTGGACATGATCCTGGGCATTTGGGTGGTCCTGCCTGAGCAAGGGAACTGGACCAGATGACCTCCAAAGGTCTGTTCCAACTGCAACCCCTCTCAGAGTCTGTGACTCTGCCCTATGTCTTATTTAAAGATATTAATGCCATTCTACCTGTGGGTGAACTCCCACAGTTCATACTGTACATGCACTGCTTTTTAGACCATGAAGTTATCCACAGATCTGTAGGTTTTTCCCCACTGTTGGGGAAACAGAGACCCTGAAAAAACAAGTGGCCTTGCACATCAAGACAGAGCAAAGACTGGGTCTAAAATTCAGTGTATGTTTTGAACAAGAGTCAGCTGTGTAATGAATGAAGAAAAAATGTCTTCATGAGGGTAGTTTGAGATATCTGTAGCCCTCCAAGACTGTCATACCTGAGATCCAAGATCAAGATCTAGAGTGGCTGCTGTAATGTCACACTGAGAGAGAGAAAACCAACCTTGGGATGAGAACAAGACATGTCAGCCAAAGGGCTGACAGACTACAGAAGCCTAGGGACACTGTGAGCCAGGGTCATACTTCCAGCTTGTGTTTGGCCATTTGTGTATCTACAGCACACTACAAGAGACCCATCACCAAATACAAACACTGAACAAGACCATGAAAGAAAATTTTCCACCTGCTCCCTCAAGGCAACACTCAGGGTCCACCCAGTCCAGCTGACAGCTGAGGTCAGTTATGGGCAGAAGAGCTGGAGAGCTTCCTCTGCTCCTCACTGAGGAACAGCTCCTTCTTCACCAGGGCTGTCTGGAAGAGGTTCAATCTCCCACTCTTTGTCTCTCCCCTGCTGCAGAAATTTGCCAAGTGGAAAGAAGACCATGGGCAGTGCTCTGTAAGGGATGAAAATCTCATTTCCCCAAAGATATTATTAACCCAGAGAAGCATTGGCCCCAGAAGGGCTACAAGAAGAATAAAAACCTAACAAAGTAGCTCTCAGGTGCATTAGCTGCTGCTTGAGACTCTCACATAAGCTTGGCAGGTCATGTTAATTCATTTTTCAGTTTGGAAATAAAACCTGTTTCTTTGGATAGTTTATAAAAAACTGCCAGAACTTCTATTTTCCCTGAGAAATGAATTAAAATAAAAGTTTAATTTCACTCCAAAAAAATATAAGCAGTAATGAGCAACACCCTCCATGTGTTTACATTTTTCCAGTAGTGTTGTTTTGTCTTCACTGATGGAAGCTGTCATTACTCTGACTGGTTGCACAGCACTGAAGAGGAAGAAGATCTATGGAGGGCTTTTTTTGACCAGACTGCAACAGATTTTCAGTCTCCCAGTTTGGCTGTGGGGTGGTTTGGGATTTTTAAGGTGNACACCCTGTGATACCCTGTGAAGTCTCAACATCACTGTGAAAACAAGAGAAGGCAAAAACATTTATGAAGGCATTTTCACCAGACTCATTTTGGTGGAATTTGAGTGCCATGAATGAATGAAACCAGCATTGCTGGAAAGTTTCAGGATGGCTGCTCGTACGTACGCTGGATGAAGAAATACCTTTGGCCCTTGTGGGCTGTGCTTCCAGGTGAATGCTGGCAGCAACCACTTCCAGATGATGTTTCCAACAGCTTCATCCAGGGCCTGATCCTGCCCTCACTGCAGTCAACAGCAAGACCCTCACCATGGTCAATGGCAAGACCCCGCTGAGCTCCCTGGGAGCTGGGCCCAGCCCTAAAGCTCTGGCTGCAGCAACAGGCCTGTGAAATCACCCATGCTTGTAGGAAGGTAATTTTACACAGAGAAGTTCCCCTTTGGCTCTGAGCAATCAAATCACAGGCACATTTTAAATGCCAAAAAGGAGAGGGCTTATTTTATGGGAAACCATTTGCTTTGTTTGAGATTTTTATGGCTTTCTTTTGATTTCTTGTCTGGGATGGCCCAAGCTCTGCAGGGTCTACTCTTCCTGTTGTTTTATACCTTTATCCCCACCTACTTTGCAGCCTTTTCCAGGAAAACTAAAAATCCTGCTTCAGAGAGCTACATTTTTGTGAAAGCAGCAAGTGTGTTGCAGCAGATGGGCTCTGTGTGTATGTGTGCACGTGTGTCTCTGAGTGTTATCTGAAAAATAGAGGGAAAAGAGCCTGTCAGTGGGCACAAGACCTTCATTTTTATTATGTTTGGTCTGTATTTTCTATGCCTGCTACCAGGTAGCAGACCTTCAACTTCTCAGGTGACTAAAAGAAATTCATTTGCAAAATGTACTTCTCAGATTAGTTATCTACCTCAACAAGGAAGAGTAATAAAGGATAGACCTCTGTGGTAACCTGCACCACCTCAGAGCCACAGTCTGCAGGTGAGCATTACCTCAGGCACACGCTTCAAAAACCTAAACCCAGAGTCAGCAGCTCCTTGAAATAGTTAGAAAATTCCAGTGGCTTCAGTGGCTGCATTGAAGATCAAGTCTCTGGTAGGGGAAGGTGAAATATTCTGCACAATGTGGGAGCCAAACACCTAGAAAATATTGCCAAAGGCTCTTTAGTTACTTTTTTTCCACAAAGAATTAGAAAAAAATTCCACAGCTTAAACACCTTATTCTAAAAATCCAAAGCTGATAGATGCAGTGGCTGATGAACTCTGCTGTACCCCAGAAACTACAGCGTTTGCTGTGCAAATTGAAAGGGAAAACAAACTGATTGCCATTTGCTTTGCATCATAAAACAGTTTAACTTCCCCCTTAGAGAGCTGAAGCCAAAATAAGAAGTCACACAGTGAGTATTTCGTTGTACAAGGCAGGCTCCAGGGTCGCCTTCTGGATTCAAACTCAAGCTGGACGTGTAAGAAAACTTCTCTCCAAAGCTTCACTTACTTGGATGAATTTGTCACGGGCAATTCACAGATAGAAATCTGACAGACGTTGATTCTTTGCAAATTAGTCACTCGGGCTCCTTTCCAATAAATCTTTAGGTCCTGCTCCTTTGACTTATTCAAGAGTCTTTTTAAAAACATAATAGAGCCATTAGCAAATCATAGTCGTGGCACCGCCAAAGCATTACCAAGTGGAAGAGTGCTGCCCCATCCCATTCTTCTCCTGAACAC
>VWZY01011586.1:108372-131605 GCA_013399075.1 Chloroceryle aenea | reverse complement strand
ATGCTTGGCCAAAACTCTCCCATTTGCAGATGGAGGTCTCATTGTGTCCTCCTCTCCACGGGAAAGAGTTCACAATATAAAAGCATATGAAACCAGGATGGTCACACAGGCGCTGTTCCTTAGAACTGTGGAGACAGAACACCAAAACTCCCTCTAAAAAAATAAGATGCTTTATTAATAATTACTTTTACCTAAAGTTAGGTAAATTATGCCTGATAGCACAAAATACTGTAGCTGGAAAATGAAAAATAATTTGCCAGGCCCATCTAATTCTTCAGCATAGCTGTGCAGAAATCAAGAGGGATTCTCTGCTCCATCCATAAGCCTTTTTCTTTTTTCTTCCAGGATTTGTTTAAGTACTTTTTTCAAGGTACTGTAAACATACGGTCCATCTTCAGAATCGAAGCTTGTCTAATAAAATGGAGAAATCCGAGTTGCTTAATAGATGTTATGCAGCAAAATACAAAGTAGATTAGCAACAATTTCAAGAAAAATTAGTGTTAAGATTTATCAAAGCGAGTGCTTTCTGATGGAGTACTTAATGCTAAGTAGTTTCAGTTTTATGCTGGCTAGACGTTAATACAACCTAGCGGAAGAAGAAATGTCATGATTGTTGTAACAGGTCAGATGTCTGTAGATTCACCAGACATTAGGAAGCAGTATGAGGAATGTTCTGCTCAAATAATTTCACCTGCTGAATCTCAGGAGCAAGCAGTTCTGAGCTGAACATTGGCAACCCTAACCTGTCATGGGGAGCAAATGATTCCAAAAGCACAAATTATTTATATACATCCTAAATTAGGAGCCCGAAACTTAACTGAATTGCAGTGTAATTTCAGAAAATTAATTAATCTGATGGAAAGACTCCAAGTAGTACAGAATTTACCAAAGCAATTATCTTTTCTCTCATCTGAACAAGTCCATGAATTGCCAGTGATCCAGAAACAGAAAAATGAGACCAAAGGATAAAGGCTGTAGTGACAGAATTACATTTTCCTGAGACTATTTTTTACCCTTTATGTACGCTGATTATTATAAACTGTAGAATTTGAAATAGAGAAGTGTGAAGGAATTACTGTAACTTTCCTCACAGAGGCCTGCTCTGTTGACTCCCCCTTTGTAATTTAAAGCAAATAAACACGATGTTACAGACAAATGGTTACTTGCCTTTGTGAAAGCTTTAATAGCACGAGCAAGTAAGGCCTCCTCCACATCAGCTGGTAGCGTTTGCAATTTCACCACACAGTGTAAAATACAAAGGATGGTCTGACACTGCTCCTGGTGGGTAAAAGGAACAGCAGCTCATTAGAAGAAACCTTTTCATGAAAAAATTTGAGCTTTCAGTTTTCATTAATTGCTGTTGAAATATCAGACTGTGCCTTCCTGTACTGAAACCTTCAGGGAATTTTCATAATCCTCAAGAGCATCTACATCATTATTTCAGTCACAATGGGATAAACTCTTCTCTTGTAGCTTACCACAAAGTGCTCTGGAAATTTCTAGGACAGGTGTGCATTTGGAGACTTATTTTTCAAGGTCCCCAACACAAAAGGTAGTGTTTATATGCATGGGCATAGAAAAAGTGAGATATGATCTTTTCAGCCCAAAACACTATGTATATTTAAGGCTCTTTCACCAGCTAACATCGGTTGATCTGCATCTCTCTCTGTCCTACCAAGTCTCCACAAACTTCACCACAAGAAGTTTGCAGAAGACAAAAAGATGCCTGGGCAATGCTAGCAAGGATGCATAAAGAGAGAGTAGTATCTTTGTGGCTGTTAAGTTCCACCTCTTTTCCAAAGGAGACAGATCTCCACACTGGCAGGTCACTTAACAGTGAGAATTAAACTAAAGCTAAAACTTTTTTGAAAGAGCAGCTAAGTATGCACCACTATATACAGGGGGCTGACTGTCTGGAAAGCAGGTTAGCAGGAAAGAACATGGGTGTCCCAGTGCATACAAAGATGAACATGAGCTGGCAACAGGTGCTTGAGGCAAAGGCAGCTTAAGAGCATCCTGGGCTGTATTAGACAGAGAACTGCCATCAGGTCAATGGAGGTGACACATCTGGAGTGCTGGGTCCAGCTCGGGGCTTCTTGGTATAAGAAGGACATTGACATACTAGAATAAGTCCAATGAGGGGCCACAAAGAGGGTGAAGGGACTGGAGTATTTGTCATACAAGCAACCTGCTCTAGCTGAGCCTGTTTTGAGCAAGGCACTTGGATCTGAAGATATCCAGTGGTCCCTGCCAACTCAACCACTCTGTGATTCTAAAATAATATAGGAGAAGGTAAGGTAAGATAAAATTAGTATTTTTTAATTAAATAAAAATATTATTATTATTCCCTTCCCATTCCTTTCTAACAGGTGTCCAGCAGCTATTTTTTATTTAGTACAAATACAAAGTTAAAATTCTGATAGAGTGGAAGAGTGCTTCAGGAAGAAACATGTTTTTAGATGAACTTGGGAAGTCTGAATGTCATGTCCTGAAGATGGTGACTGCACATAAGAGTTCTGACCACTTTTTGATGAGAAGCTATATTCTTGGGTATTTGGAGGCTGTTAAAAGGGGCCCTGCTTTCTTCATAAATCCTTTTGAAACAATACCTGAAGACTTAAGAAATTAATTTTTGTACTTGAGAGATTAAGAATAGATTTTTTTTTAATTATTATTTACCTCACATATACCGCTTTGGGGAAAGCACAATTAAAGAGTTTGGATCAGATATACCTGTTTTTCACAGGCATTTCAGAATACAGATAATACAGATACAGTTCTGACTTATGTAGAAAAAAAAATTGCCTGCTTTCTGATTCCTTGATTGGAAAAATCTTCCTATTTCGTGCCCCAGCTCTTCCACAACTGATGGACCAAGATGTTTACACCACCAATATGGCACCCATTAAGTGCAGTTGCCAGCTGTGACATTAACAAAACTCATACATCAAGTCACAGAGAAAAAGTTTCTCATTTTTGCCTTTGGATCTCAAACTGCAGAATTCACAGGGAAATATGCTGAAGTCGAGCTTCTGCCTAATGCTGTTCAAAGACAGTAGCTGGCATTTTTCTTATAATATTCATCACCACAGTATTGATTACAGCTCATACTATTCAATACCCAAATCATCATTCTGATTTTTAAAGAGATTGAAGTTGCCTTTTAAAAGTGCAATTCTCCTGCCTAAATGCCATAAATGAATAGTTTTATCACACAGTAACAAAGTGTACTTGGCAGATAAAGAATGAATTGACATAATATCCACCTTTCTCAGTAAGTAAAGTGCATCCTGTGATTCTGTGCAATTTTTTGCCAGCATGTCAATATCATCTTTGGATATAACAGGTTCTCTCAGCTGCTCTATCCAGGACCACATCAAACTGCAGAGGATAAAAGGATCTCTCTCGGTACAGATTTTATCCCAAGCTCCATCTCGAGAATTCAGTTCTTTCTTAAAAAAAAACAACAAAACAAAACAAAAGAAAACTGAAAATGCATCATCTATTTGCTTTTGCTAACATTCTCTTTGATTGCAGTAGTACTTGGCTACTTATGTTCTGATGTAAAAAAAACCTCTTGAGTTAAACCCCCCTCCTATTTCTAGCTTTTTCCGAAACACCAGCATTAATCAGCAGTAATACAAATGATTCTTTAAAACAGAAGGATGACATAAGCAGTGCAGCTCAGAACCTCCCAGTTATCTACTAGAATACATAAAAGATCTTTGGATTCCAATTTCAAAGCAAATATTGCAATGAGGACTTGCTTTTGAGGATAAGCAGTTAAGTTTCTACTGAATTCTTTTACATACAGAATACTCTGACTATGTCTGCAAAAGCACTGATGATAAACAACACAGTTCCACCTTCAGATCTGTACTTTTATGCTACCAGCAGCTAAGTTGCACCCACAGCTAATTGCACCAATTTTCATTAGTAAAATGAATGAACTCAACCAGAAACAATGTTCTAACTCCCTGCTAAAGACCAAAACTTGTAGGTGCATTTTGCTTGCGTTTGAAATAAAGGACCCATACCTGACAAATACAATCATTTACTCAACCACAGTATAAACTGGTGTCCCCATGTGCCATTTCAAAGGACATGGTGGCATTTTGGCCATTCCAGGAATGAACCTTGGTGAACTATGCAGAACGCATAACACTGAATCAAGTTTATAATTACCTGCCACATTTCTACCTTCTGCTTCACTTCATCCTCTTCCAGAAATTCATTTATATCTGCAAGTGCTTTTGCTGCCAAAACTCTTCGGGCCTCCAAGCTTAATTCTGACTGCACAACAATGTGTGGAATTGCCTCTGACATGTCTTTGCTACCTTGGCTTTCATATCCAATGGAAAAGTTCACTTTAGAAGAAGAAGAAGAATCAGAGTCCTCGGAGACATAGACTCTTCTTCTATACATATTAGTCTTGTGGTCTTTTCTATGACCAGCCTTGTTAAAAGTATGCCTGGGTGTTCCAGACTCCTTGATGTAGTGGATGGATGCTAGACCTGAAGAAAAGGTTCTACTGCGTTGCACTTCTTTGGTAGAGTTCCTTCTGTGATAAAGTGAGGATCCATCTTTTCGTCCATCCAAATTAAATTTACCTTGACTCCAGAACATGCACGTATTGCGCACTAACATTTCTTTGTTTAAATCTAACTGTGTCTTTTGTTCACCTGTGGCAGAACATTCCTCACCACTGTTCTGCTTAAGTTTGTTGTACTGTAATATCTGAACCGGTACTGTCCATGCAGTTTCTCCTTGTTCTAAAAGAAATTCAGTTCTCTTTAAATCTGACTCACTATAGCTTAGACGTCTTTTCAGATGAGTAAGAGGCTGAAGGCATTCAGCATTCTTTCTTTTCCAAAGAGGATCACATTCATTTCCCAGGGAGAAAAGAGAATCCTGAGTCTCAAAAGTGGATGCGTGGATGTGAGAGGAGTCTGATGTATCACTGTCCTGCCTTGCGAGGTCTCTGTCTAGCTGTGTGGATACCAACTGAGAAACAGTCTTTTCAATTTCAGCTGAGAGATCTGGTATGTCTAACAATTCTGCCTCTACCACTTGTCTGTTTTCGGCCAAGTCTAGCAACAATTTGCAAACGAGGTGAATAAGTTTTGGCACATGTTTGAGATGCCTGCTCTCATAACCATGGAGCAGATGTCTCTGACGGGTCAGGTATTGGGACAATGTCACTGTGTGTGCATTGGGCTCACAGCATGCAAATACATTTCTCAGAGGAACCAAAAACTGAGTGAATTCTCTGATGCACAATAACTGCCCTCTAGTCTGAATAGAATTAGGCCTTTTTGCTCTGACAAAGAGAATTGCTTGATCAGCACTCATTCTCGTGGCAAAAACCAAGTAGCAAGCTACTAGAACACCTGGAAAATATAAAGACAAGCATTAGCTGAATACAAATATGCAGTGGAACTATGGGATAAAAATTAATACAGGTTAAGATACGTGTGTTACGCTTTCTATTATATGATGCTGTTACCTCAGGATAGTTGCATTTGTTGGACCACAAGAGAGCAAACCCGTTCTCACTATACTTTCAGTGAGAGCTATTTTCTCACTGCAGCATCTCTAGGAATTCCATCGTTTGCCAACACAGGAGCAATGGTGGCTTGTACAAGAAGGACGTAGGCAGAAAAGTCTTGAAAGAAGCAAGTGAAATTTTAGCTTCTCCATCAAATCTGCCTGATCTAACTGTGGGTGACAGCTTTGTAAACATATAATAAATATTGGACAACGAAGGTGCAGTAGGTAAATTTTTCCCATCAAAAAAGAAGCCGTCGCATCTGAATGTAGCAGTGAATTAATATACAGCTTCAAAAATTTTCTAACCTTGCAGGTTTCTGGTTTTAATATACTAAACCCGGTCTCCTCTAGCCATTCAGCCCATTTTCACAAATTTGTTCAGCATTTTTAAGCATTTTATAAATGTACATCTTGCAATGACATAGAATCTAAACACACCATTAATAACACACCATTAATAATTTATAACCAGAGACTGGTTTGCATTTTTAGGAAAACAATTCTGTTGATCTTGAAGTAGAGCACGTACCTGTCCGACCCAGTCCTGCGTGACAATGAACAGCAACCCTCCCTTCCTGCAAGGCGAAAGCCATGACTTTTACCATATCAAGTATAGTAGTGAGAGATGCCACTCCATAATCCTTCCATCCAAAATTATAAAAATAAACTAAAATAGAAAGAGATAGAGTTATTTTCTGCCATACCCCATGTGAAATTTTCAGTACTATATGCAGCGGACAGGTGACTAATAATAAGCAATAGTACTAAAATTGCATAATGGAGTCTGAGTACATGTTGTTTAGAAGAGATTATTTTCCCGCTTCAGTACATGCTTGCTATTGAAATTTGATAAATACCCGAAGCTAGCAAAGATTTGTCATACTAAAGTTCAGCTAGAATGCAAAAGGTTTTAACAAAACAAAGTGATTCATACAAGAATTACTGAGCTATATATAGGTAGAAGGGTTTTTTAATTATTTTTTGAAATAAAAGCATTTTTCAGTAAAAAGCTGTTTCTTTACAAAGAGGCACTTTTTCTTATCTCAGCATAATATGGAAATACAAGAACACTGTCAATTCAAGTGTGCTCAAATGAAAAAATCTTTTATAGTCTAGGTAAGAAAGCATGGATTGTACCATGCTAGAATAGGTATTATCTATTTGTGAACTCGGGCGAAAAAGAAAACTTTAACTTAGATGTTGTCCTTTCTCTATTCTAAACACATAAACATAACCCTCCATCTCCCTCTGCATATATACGATCTTCAATAACATGTTATTCACTCTTGATTATATTTGCCAAGTTCCATGTTTACATCCCATTTTGGGCAACATTTCTTACATATCTGCTTTTAACACACAATAATTCAAGTAAAAACTTCTCTAAGTGCCAAAACCAATAATTCATGAGGAACAGCAGCAGGAGTGAACTCACTTCCAGCCTCCATAAAAGCTTCAGGAAGGTAGGTGAAGCCACTTTCTTGTTCCAGTGGATTCCCACAGCTCGCATGCTCCCCAGGACGCTGAAGGTTAATTATGGTTTTTATGCCACATCTTAAGGAAAGAATAGATGAGTCGAAGTATTATATGCAGCCAAAATCTCATTATCCCTTATTTTCTGAAACATATTTATTCTTAGTGGAGATCAAATTTTTACCTGTGTATCATTAAAATGAAAGGATCTTTATCAACAATTCAAATCTATGTTAAAAGAGAAAATGGATAAGGAATTACACTAGGAATACCTACAATAAATAGTAAGTTTGTTACCTTTCAAACTGTTCAATAATGTTGTATTTTTCAATTAATTCTGTTGAGGGTCGAGCCATAGCCAGTATGTTATCTGTTATCCTGAGAAATTAGAAAAATAGAGAAGTATGTTGTTTTTAATAATTTCTTGGGTATGAATCTACCAAAATAATACTGTGCAATATTCAAGAAAGAGAGGAATACCTTGTGGATGAACTAGAAATGATTTAAAAAAAAATTCTAACATTGTACAGTGGTAGTGATAAATCTTGTTAGGCTGGTACAGATACCACATTATCAAAGGTCCATTACTGAAACTGGTTAAATGCCAGGCCAATGAACATATGAAAAAAATAATTTGAATATAAATCTGGACTGAGATCTCTGTTTGGCCCTTTAAGGTTTGTATGCTTCTGAAAAGCACCTGCTGCTATAAAAAATCAGTGAGAATGCAGATACATTTCATGTGAATATTACTGCATACAAATATGCTTTTGAACACACACCTTACATTATTTCCTCTTTGGTAAATAAAACCTTAGCAAGAACTGTCCATAACCCAGAATAGTTTTTGTGTAACTCATGACAGATACGTATTTATTCTTTTGGATTTGAACCAAACTTATTGCAAGACAATAGAAGACATCTTTCATGATCTTTCATCATCTTTACTGGGCTATGTAAAATGGCCATATGTTTTACTGTTGTAATTTTGAATTACAACAAATTAAATTACTGTTGTAATTCACTTGTAATTTTGAATCAAGCCATCATTATGCTTTATGCTTAACTGTATCTGATTTAAAAAGAAAAAAAACCCCACCACATTATTTTCCTTTGAATTCTCTCTTAGAGTTATATTTACTGACTGTAAATACTGCTTATTACCAAGATGAGTAGAGCCCTTTAATGGCTTGCTCCTCATCACTCCATCGAGCTGGGTTTTCATACTTGCAGGCACGTCCACCACATGCCATTGAGCACTGCATGTGCCCAGGGATGACGTGGCGAAGGCGCTCCCCCACCTTCGTATATTTTGCTGTCGGACGCCTAGAACTTCCTAGAACAGAGGCAAATACAGATTCAGCAAGGAAGCTTAGAAATTCAACTCCACCTTAAAAGTACCAGTTCAACCTTAAACTGATGACATCACAAACAGCATAAATGTATGGAATATACATATTAGGCTCATTTTTCAACACGGACTTAAGGTTTCTGAGGGGAAAAAATCACTTGCATTGCTGCAGAAGTTGTTTTTTTCTCACAGTTAGGGTTTTTTTCTGATGAAGTTAGACATGTGTGATAGCCTTTCCAACTGAAATAAATGGCACTATCCTTTTCCACCCAAAACTGGAAATATTTAGCCATAGTGCACATGTGAACATATCCTTCTATATCATCTGTTCATTATAACTGTGCTGTTAAGAGTGAAAAGCATATATTAGTCCCTGAATAAGGAATCAGTGAACAAAATACCAAATACAGGGAAAATAAAAATCAGAATCCACTATTTTATGTATATACATAAAATACAGTTAACAGAACAAAAGCGTGTTAATGTAATACCAAGAAATCACCCAGAACTGCCAAAAGTCTTAATGAAAAGTACTTTACTTTTTTTTTCAGGAAAACTTGCGTCCAGCTCCTCAGGGCTCAGAGACGATACTGCCACCATAACCCGGCGAGTCGATGATGAGAGCACCTCTACAACTGAGCTCCGGCGCCTCTGGATTATGCGAAGAAGGGGATCGGAGGAAGAATGCCTCCGACCCTGGAAAAAGTTGCTAAAAATACTGACTGCAGAACGCCTTTGGGGTGAAACCTGCATGGCTGACCGGCCCCAGCTACCATCTAAGGGAGGGTGCTGAGGACGCACTGTATGGAAACTCCAGTTGCTCAGCACTGAAGTTGCGGAGCTCTGTGCATCCTTCCGCATGCTCCAGCAGCTCATCAGCATGGGCTGAGCTGTCTCCATAGTAACTAACAATGAAGGCACTGCTGCCAGCTATCCTTAGGGCTGCTCTTTTCTATAGCAATTGAGTCTGCTTGGGACAAATTGTTCTGTGGCTTGATAAAAACAGTTGCATTGCAAGTAGGTAATTTTGAAAACGGATGGGGAACAACCAAAACATTTTCCATAAACAATGTGAGTATTTAGCTAGCTGTAAATAACATGCATTCAGAACTCACCAAGACACAAAACACAAGATTCAAATGAACAATCAAGACGTAGCTGGAGGTTCTGCTTCCTGAGAAATCTGTAAGTAAGTACATTATACTCCCCCACCTCTTGGTTTAACATTCCACAACCACCTCTCCTCCTCCACTTTACTTGCTCCAAAATGCATCAATAGCTTTGTAATGATTGGGATTAGTGTGTTCCTACTGAAATAGTTCAGTACATGATGAATCGCAGACTGTTCTCTCTGGACCATTCACATCTTCTAACAAAACACAATTTGTTACTCAAAATGAAAGGCTTATTTTTTTTCAGGGCACAGATTTTTTATTAAGCAAAGCTGTTAGCCTACAGACTGAAATAAAGCAGATCATGGGGATGAGAAGATACATCAGTTGAGTGCTTTAGGCTTTTGGAAGTAGATAGTAGGTGGCAAATTACCTCCCACTTTGCTAAAAAGAATTAGCTGCCCAGAAATATTGCAATGGTCTCAAGAAGAGAGACAAAGAGAGGGAAAAGACAAAGGGGAAAAGGAAAAGGGGAAGGGGAGAAAGAAAAGGAAAATAAGGAAAGGCAGAACAGATGAGTCTGTAAGCTGTAGTCTCAAAACTCTGACTATTCTAATTCAATAACAAAGCTGCTATTGAAAGGTGAGAAAATAAGTATGTTTTTATTCTGGAGGTTGCGTGGAGGAGAAAGGAGATTAAAAAGGCTATTTCAAGTGTGATATATCCAAGAAACATGAAAGAAATGTTTTTCTTATTAATTATATTGCTTTATTGTACTTAATTCTTTTTCTCTTCTCTTTCCAGAGAGTCTTCTTCAATTATATATCAGATGGCAACAGAGACAGAAATGAACTAAATAAAATGCTGAATATCATTATTTTCCTACTGAACCTAGCAGGATTTGTAAGTATTAACCCAAAGCAGTAAGGAAGAATCCTATATGATATAGGATGTAATCTTTATTAGACAGGAGAGTTTCATGGAAGTCATGTTTGTATTTTCAGAGAGTTAAAATCATAGTTTCACAAAAATCACATAGTTTCCTCAAGAAATCTGACAATATGAACATTACATATTGGGAAAACCTCAACAGATTAACATATTGTGATGCTGATAAAGTAATGCACTTTGGGTTTCTTATAGCCATTTTATGTTTACAATTGGGGATAATATTTCTGGGGTTTTTAATTTTCTGTGTTTTTTTTTTCCCCAGTATTTCTCTAAATCTCTTTTTATGAAAGGCATATCAGAGAAAAAAATATTACCTGAATTCATATTTGCAAGATACAGACTGCTCTCTAGCAATGAGGAATATGGTAGTTCATTCTGCAGCAGAACTCCTGCAGCCATTGCAGTACCTGTTGAAACAGTAAAATGTTCACCAAAAAAGGTACAACAGAAGCTCAAAAACTCAAAATAAAGCTGAATACCTGGCACCTAATTATAGAGTTGTCTGAGGCTTAAAATCTGGACAGTCAGACACGGACTGTATTTTATTTTTCATGTACGGTCATCTTAAAATTCAACAGCTTCACTGTCTGTCCTAGCAATTAAAAGTTAGTCAATTGTGTGTTTCAAGCTCTACAGTTTGGCTGATTACATACTTTATAATCATACGTTTGATATGGACAGGAATCACTCAACTAAAAGCATTTAACATAATGCCATCTTGATTTTCTCAAATACTTAAAAGTAAACACACAGGCAGAGGTCTCAAACTAAGATCTTGTAAGGGGCAGTTTCAGCAAAGCTAACAGTATCCTAATGGCATTTCTAGATCACACCATTTATAATTTTAGTTGGTATTTGCCAAACTTTCTATCCACAAGCTAGACACCTTCTCTGCTCTCTTCCCTCCACTCCTTGTTTTCAGTCTGTTGGCAAGTCTGAAGTCACATATATGATAATCCTCCTCTAAGAAGAAAATGGAACAAAAGAATCTGTCTAAGCAGAAACCAGGTTTTTCTCATGCTTTAATATATAATTTCTAATAGAATGAGAATCTGGCTCTGAAAATCTTCTGACAAAAGAATTCTGAAAGAAAGCCGTAAAAATGACCATATTAATCATCCACTGTGATGTTTAAATAAACCATTTAAATGGATCATGAGTGGCTATTCCTACCCAGTAGGAACAGAATCATTCTGTTTCTCTTGTCTCTATAGGAAAACAGTTTCAAGTACAACAAACTTTTTTTATACCAAACTAAGTATGTCTCTGCTGTATGTATAACTATGGAAATTTTACTAAATAGACAAACCTTAGGTCCAAAATTCTGCAAAAACAGTGTTAGAAATCTGCATAAATAGTGGTTTAAAATACAGATATGCTAAAGAGGAAAAAAAGGCATTGTGGGGATTACAGTATAATTATTCTATATTACGTATTATCTGGTATAACAGTCCTGTGTTGTGTTGAAGTGTGGCGATAACTGCTTGCTGTTCATTGTCCACCTTTTGTCTAGAACTCTACATAACTGATTTTGAAGTAAATATTTAAATAGATTCAAGTAGACTTTCATTCATCCCAATATTGTATTATCTACCATGGACTTGAAGAAATTATTCTTCCAACGATGCTAGTGGACTTTATTCCACAGTCACCCAGGGCAGCTCTATCCTTTACAGGATGCCCAGAACACAGCTACACATTAATGACCCTTTAATATTGCCCTACTGGTTGACTCAAAAAGATGAGAGTAACATTTGCCGCTGAAAGCCAAAAGGCTTTATGAAACTTCAGTGATGCTAAAAAAAATGCATTTTTAATGTAAAAGATATAATAAGAATATAAGATGAATCTTAATAAAGATTAAAGAATATCTGGCACATTTTCTACTCATCTCCTTGACCATCTGACTCTGCGCTTTTAAAAGTCAATTCTTTAATAAATAGGCAGGAATAGCTGCATAAAATTGCATTCTATTTGGAGAAGCTCCAAAACCTCTATTTTTTTTTTTTTCCAGTGGACTTTAAAATCAGTAAGGGGTGGCTTTCAACAATCAGAGGAAACTTTGTAGCTAAAGAAATTATTTTATTCTCATAAATTCTTTTTAGCACTAATAGAGTTGAATTAACAAAAAAATGTTGGTTTCAAGTTCTCAGAAAATTCTCTTAAAAAACTCTTAATAGCTTGTCCACATAACATACACGGATTTGAAAAAGACATGTCTGATCATATGGGCAGATGAGGCACCACAAGTACAACTATTTAGTTTTCCTATTTCCATGTATTCAAGTGTTAAGCAAAAAATTAGATTACATTTCAGAGGTATTTCTATAATCTAAAACTATATCTCTCCCCCCCCCCCCTTTTTTTTTAAAAACTAGAATTCATTCTGACAAGGACTCTTAATTGAAAAGGGAAGAGATGGAGATTAATGCAGAAGATAATATAACTCCAGGATTACAAAACAACAGCAAGATTGTTCTTAACAGCTGTGTAGCAAATGAAACCTCACTCAATTTGATTTCAGAAGATCATACCAAATCTGTGTTTCCTGTTCTGTATAACCAGGAACTTCCAAATGACTTAAATATTTTGCCTGTGTGCTTTTCAGTTCGCTAAACCAACTTCCTGGCAGGTGATTTAAATTGCACAGTGTGATCAATGTGAGCAATTCCCTTGTATTTATTTATGAAAAACGTTATGCATGATTGTAACAAATCACTTTACAGAGTTCTACTGCACTCCCTCAAATAGATGTAAAAATGTTGTCACTTGGGACAGGAAGTAGTAGTTCAGTGTTACTAGAGAGGGGTACAACACTCCTGCACAGATAAAGTGTGTAAAAATAGTGCTTGTGTAAAAGAAACAACCCTCTCTTGATTCTTCTATGTAACAAACATTCTGTAAGATCCTCTTCAGCCTTTTGTTCATCACATAAACACTTGAAAAGTGCTGAAGGAAAAAACAAGCCCAGAGCTTTACCCCAGGTCATGGTCCTCATTAGCTGTCTGAGGGAACTGAGTTACAAGCCTTGTGGCCACCACGACTCCACCTTAATCAGATCTGGTCTGTTATCTCTGACATGCATTTCTATTCCCATGACAGTAAAGAAGCTGTTCTTTTAATCCTTGCTTCCCAATTCAAGAAATGGAACCATGTCTCAGGTGATGTTCCATCTCTTTTGCGTTTTATCACAGGAAGCAATATGCCATTAAATGTGCATAAGCAACACAGCAAATGAAACCAAACATCATAAAAACCCTGCCTGTGCTGCTGGCTGACTGAAGGAAGCAGTGCCACAGTGTCCAAGGAAAGAAAGATCTCTGAAAATCATGATACACCATCAGATGTCAAACACTAAGGGGGATATTTCAGGACATCTCCTCCAGGTGTGTATTTTATACTTGTTTTGATGCCTGTATGTGGTTTTTAAGTGTTCAGTTGTGCTTTTTTTCCTACTTGTGAGCAGACCATTTCCTAACAGAAAGGGTATATAACATTTTATG
Organism: Chloroceryle aenea; assembly: GCA_013399075.1. Taxonomy (NCBI): domain Eukaryota; kingdom Metazoa; phylum Chordata; class Aves; order Coraciiformes; family Cerylidae; genus Chloroceryle; species Chloroceryle aenea. The sequence goes on along the minus strand of VWZY01011586.1, from coordinate 117,665 downwards.
TTTCCTTTTGGTTCACTTGTTGCCTTTGGTAACATGACCACAGTCAAGTCCTACAGTTCACATAGGCAGAAGTAACTTTCTTGCAGAGGAAACAATTTTGGCACACTCATCGGTGGGATCCCTCTCCACTTCCACTTTCTTTTAAGGAGTGAAGCAGCCTCTTGCCCACGTCCATCTCCTCTGGAGTAAAACCACTTCTCCTTGAAAAGTTACCAGTTGAGTAGTTAAGTGCCATGCAGCAAGTAGGACAACTGGGGTAGATCAGGGATCTACAACCAAGCAGTTTCTGCAACTACCTGGCAGGCAGAGCAGGTGGTGGAAGAGCATCAAGGAGGCACACCTTACTATTTCACAGCAGCAGACTGTAGGATGGACCCAGAAAAGAAGCAGTGGGGCTAGCAAATTGGCAACTGGCTTAGGTGTCTCTCTGCCTTATAACAAGGAAGATTACTTTTAGTATTTCAGGATCTGGAAATCGGTATCTTCCAGTCCCTGTGCTGAATTTTTGCTCCAGAATGAAATGAGAGAAAGGAGCAATGTCTCATGTTTTAGCAGACAGAAAACAATTATAAAGCCAAAAAGTGATAAGAAGATGCTGGTCTCACTCTACTTCAGCAATTAAGATGGTTATTTAATAGATGCAGTTACTATCTTTTATTATATATAAATACATTTTCAAAACAGAGAGAAGAGCTTGCATTGCAGGTTGGAATGATTCCAGTTGTGGCAGTTAAGCTGCCAGCATGAACAGCAATCCCATTGTAAACCTTCTCACTGCATTTCTGTGGAGCTCTCTATCAACAGCAAGGTCCCACCTCTCCAGATTCATGTGGATTTGGTAAACAGGAATATGACAGCAGATGACCCATATCAGAAGATTGCTTTTATATATTAACAGGAAATAATCTTGGATAAGTTTTCAGTTTTAAAATATCGCTGTATAAGAAAACCTATTTTAAACCTCAAATATATTCATACAATGTAGGCAAATGCTGATGCTTATGCCTGTCACATAAAATTTTGAGGTTGTTTTTACTATTTTCTTGTCTTCCAAAGTGAATTTGTTCTCTGCCTGTTGCAGTCATGTGTAAGTAACTACCCATTAGCCAAATTTTAAAAGAATATAGTTAACCACAAATGCAGGTAGGGGCCATGGTGGCTCAACAGCTGAGCACTGAGGTAACATCTCTAAAATTTACTCGGTGCCCTGATTCTATGGGTACTTATCTTCCTGAGAAGCTTTGCTTTTGTGATCAGTCCTGCAGAAGTCAAATGGGTAATTGTCTAAATATAAGATCATAAGGGATAACGTTTCAATGCCAAAATGCAAAGTTCTGTAAACTGCACTAATTAAGATGGTTTAGATAAAAAGACAGACAGCTAACTAAAAATAATTTATTTAACTAAGATTAACCAAAATTTGATAGTACAAGGAAGACATTATAGTTAGGGAAGCAGTTAAGAGCTACTGAATTATAAACTGGTCTCTAAATTCAGGCTTTAAGGCTGATGTGGCTGATGATGACAAGAGTTTTTAACAGCAAAATCTTCTAAACTTGCTGAGACAGTCACTTCTACGGGAAGCACTGGTAAATCACTTTGTGTTTTAAACCACAACAGACTACCTAATTTCAACATCGCCAGGAGTAACAAAGCATTTATTTCTAAAGGTTTGTTAAATTTGTAGATAACTGGTTTTCGTTAAACTTGTTTACTACAAATAACTAAGCAAAATGCAAAGGTTGTTATTCTAATGTGCAGATCGTAGATATTTCTCTTAACAGAAGTCTTGAAGGCGGTTTTAGCATTGAGCACACATACTTCACTAGGCACAATTCCCTAGGCTTATTTGAAAGGTCTACTACCTAAAAGAAAACATAGATAAATAAATAAATAAATGAAAATAAACACATAGCTATAGGACAGAGAGAAGACAAGGTGATCATTTCAGCAAATTTTTGTATAGTTTAGTTATATGTAATATATAGCACAGAACTTTACTACAGCTGTTTTAAAATTACTGATTTCACTGGGATCACAAGCAGAACTGATTTCTAATTTCTATATGTTTTTTTCCCCCTTTTGAAAAAAAAGTATAAAAATCCCATCAGTTTTAGTAAAAGGTGAATGTCATTTAATCATTAAGATTGATATTTACAAAGGACTCTAACTGCTTCCACCTACAAAAGAGACAAAAGAATACAATTCATTAGAAGATTATGCGGGTGTTGGTCTGGTGATTCAGTATTTGCTATTCACACGGGTTTTTTACATAAATAGCAAGAAACTGTGAGTTAAAGCGATGGACAGGCCTACCAATTGGCTTAACGTTATCTGAGGCACATCAGCATTCTGAGGTACTGTTATCCCAATAGTTAACACTTACTTAGAATAGGCTGGCAGACACTAACTACTATTGAGAATTATGAAGGAGATGGTGTAAGATGAATATATTATCTGTTCTGGTGACTCAGATACTCTTGATCATGAATAGCATGTTTACCAAGACACTAACAGACTTGTAAGACTGTGACTACATACAGAAGAATGAAACATTGTCAGTAATGCTTTTTAACAGCATTCAGAAGAAGCAAGGTTTAAAAATGAACTCTGCAAGTCAGAGGAATTATTTTTTAAATCTCATACAGCCAAAACCATAGTAAATTTAGGGGAGTTTTAGTAATTTCAATATTTTCAATTTAACACCTTACCTGTTACCCTGAAAAAAGAGTAGGTGACTGTTGATCCCTTCATGTTGCAGTATCAGCCACGAGAAATACACCGCAGCGAATTCACATTTTACAGAAGAGAGGCCGACTGATGCTGCCACAGTATTTCCTGCAGTTAATTGGATTCGTGACGGTAATCTGGGAGGAGCTAGTAACTATCTTTTCCTAAGAAACTTAAGAAACTTAAGTCTGTATGAGCAGTGCCTTATGGACTATGCAGATAATCATCCCATAAACTGCTTTCTGTCTGCCTGGATTTCAAAGGGATTGAGGCAAACAGGCCACACCAATGTGATGTTTTACTAACTGAAACTTCTGTCTCTTTTTTTTCCTGCTCATTTTCCCATTATCAACCACAAGTAAATATGTATGTGTGTCTACATGCATCACACACCTAAGCACACAGCTACAGAGATCATTTGAAGTTACCAGTTAAACTGGTATATTTTAAAATATCACAAAAAGAAAATCAGAGATGAATGTTTCATTGTTACCTGTCATTACACCCTGAACAAATTTTTATTTCCTCACCCAATAAAGCACAGAGTATCACTGAAGTACTTATGTTGAGTATAAATTAACTGTATTTAAAGTATTATCTCAAAACCATAACAGAAATAAGTTCATCTGAATGCAAAGGATGTAATCTACTGAAAAATAAAGCAAAGACTTTGTTGATTTAGCTAAATACTAGAAAAAAAATAAGGTAATAAAACAATCTAAATAAAACAGGATACAATATCTGATTCTATCTTACTAAATCAATTTAAACCACTAAATATTAGCTGACAAAAAAAAAAAAAGGCTTTCTATCACTTCCCTGCATGCCTTATACAAAACCCTACCATTAATTAAGTGCTACTCACTGCTCATCATTAAAGATGGCTCCCAATTATATAGAAATAAAATCCAAGCTTCTGTGGATAGAATATGTCTATTATTTAAACAAGGAAGGAGAACAAGCTGCAGGAGACAACTCAAGGCTGATGCCAACATTGTTAATTCCCAAAACACCATCTCAGCCAAATACCTGCCTGAATTTTGGCCAACAGAGAGATGAAGCATATAACAGGACTAAACTGTTATTTTAACTTTCAGAAATCACTTAGTAGTCAGCTTTTTTGCTGTATCCTGCTAATAAAAATGGGAAGAAAGAAGAATACAAGTATTTTTTAATAGAAAAATTAATTCACCGAGAACAGAGACAAATTATCAAAGTAGACCTTAAAATTACACATCTAGTTTCTTATTCCTCTTGCAGGAACAAAAAAATACATAAATAAAATAAATCACGTCCATGAACTAAACTTCATCCAGTCATCATAGTAAACAGCAAAATAATTTCTATATAAATCTATGGGCATTTGTGAAAAAAAAAATAAAATCTAAAATAAAAATGGGGCTTCAAATGATTTGGACACAATTTTGGAAAAAACACCTTAAAAATCTGAGCAGATTGTGGAGCCTAAAATCTGTCACACGTGTTTCTTTAGTATGGAGAAGTTTCTGTTCCAAAGATGACAGGTGGCCTCAGCCTCCCTAGCCTGCAGGTCAAACTGGAGGGCTCCAGACCCCAAAACCACTGATCCTTGATTGCCCCTGCATGACAAGATCTGGGAACAGCCCCATTGCCTCCAGCAGCTCTGTTCAATGCCAGGCAGGAGCACAAAGAATTACATATTCTCTTACGTGTTTCTGAGTGGACCCCAAGCAGTAACCAAAGCACGTCACTGCTTTAGAGGCCCAGCAAAACCCAGGGCTGACTTACTTGGAATTAAAGATCTTCAGCAGGAACCTGTATTAGCACCATGGAAAATGTGGGGCAGAAAGAACTGGAGGTCAGCTAGTCCAACATCCTGCTCAAGGCAGAGCTGACTCCCAAGTTAGATCCACCACTGACACATTCCCTGTCAGAAGATCCCTGGACAAAGAACACTCACCGAGAGCAGCATCACTTCTTGGTTTCATCATACATTGCTCATAGCTGTTATAGAACTGAGTCTAGAAATCAGAGACTAAGAGCTATGAGTAAAGGGACACATTATTCAAGTGTCAGCACACAACAAATGGAGCATCTGGTAAAATGATTTGTAGGAGGAAAAGGAGGAATCTTTTTTTTTTGTTGTGGCATAAAGAATAAATAGCAGATTTGGATAATTAATAACAATTTAATTTAATTATTATTTAATATAAGCATGCTCTTTTGGGGAAAGCTCACATCTGAGAAACTGTCACTGCCACACTTAGCACTCCTTTTCATTTGGATAATGTAGTAACGCTATTTACCTATTTGATTGAAGAGGGAGGTTAATTCTTGGGTGGTTTGGATTCTTGATGCAACACCCCATTGGTTTGCTGTACCAGTTTGTAGGTGTTAGAGGTTTGTTGGCTTGCTCCTTATATCTGTTCCTACTTTTGTACTCTGTGTATTAATGGCAGTTTATGATCTGCAAAGTTTAGATAGTTCCAGAAATTGGTTCCAAACATATTTGTTCAGACAGGCTATGTCATCGTATTTTTGTTTGTGATGAGGATGACTTTCTGGGGGAGTTAACCATTAGGTTGACATAATTTGCCATTTCCAAGGAAAGAATACACAGAGTAGGCAGGATGTTAGTGACTAATAATCTTCATCTCTCTAGGCTTGGAATCTTCCTGTTTAAACAAAATGAAGAATCCCAAATCCTCTGGAAAAATTCTTCTGAACCACGATTGCCATTTAAAGATACTAACAAGCTTTTTAGGTAAGTAGAACAGGATCACTGGGCTTCTGGCAGCTTATTTCTCTTGCACTGCATGGGCTGCCTCATGGCTACTTTACAGCCGACAGCAAATCCACATGTCCCGTGACCTTAGATACTAATTTATCAGATTAGTCAGTAGAAAACTGTCTAAATTGTCTCATAATGAGCTGGATGCAATTAAAACACAGAACCATTACTCAGACTGTGCTGTTTCCATTGGTACATAGAATCAAAATACCAAATTATCCTAAAACTTATCAAGTTTATTAAAACCTAATTTATTTTACCTAATTTAATTTAATTTTATTACCAACCATGTATTTTGGTTCCTTGATGGCTTTGGACATATCCAGCTTCACCTTTTGCTTTTTGCTCTTCTCATGGTTTGGTTAATAAAAATAAAATAATATTGCTTTATATTCAGCTTGTATTAAAACACTTCAGGGAATACTTTTGTGTACACTGAAAACTCTATGAAATGTTATTAAAAAACTTTTTGTAAATTTTGCTTTTAGATTTTCTTGGTAGTAAGATTTCTGTCCCTTAAGCATAATGCAGTACCACTGCAAATCAACCACAAAAGCAGGGTCAAAGCCTATCTTTGGTGTTGTGGTTGTGAGATAAATATACATGTTTAGCTGCTTAATGAGATTCCAGGGCAGCAGCCCACCTGTGATCTCTGTCCTCTTTAACAATCCCCACTTCCGACAGTCCTCCTTCTTCTGTGTGCTCCACTGTTAACTAAAATTGCCAATACATGATGAAATGGAAACGTAGTGAAACCTTAGGTAAAGGCAGCATAGTAACAGGAAGATTTCAATGCACAGGACAGTTCTAAAACTGAAGAATTTAATCAAATATTATTTATAGGTCATTCAATGGACTTGCAATGCAAAAGGTGACTACAAGCCTAGGAAAAACAGTCTAGAATCTGTTTTTAGAGACTGGTTTTAAAATCAAAGAAAAATCACAAATTCAACTAAATATAGATATATAGATAAAGATGATATAGATATATAAATATAAAAAGGAAACGAGAGCTATAGCAACCCCATCTATCTCTGCTTTGTGAGACAGATCATTTTCTACAGATACAACACAGTGGTGCCCACGAGGTTGCTAAGCCCTCATTCACTAATGGTCTAGTTTGGGTTGGTAGCTGTGTCTTTGAAATTCCTGGCAAACGTCAGGTTGTTGGAAAATGGGAAGAAATCCTTCTTTCATAAATGTTAGAATTTCTGAAAAGCTACCATATATTAAGCCCATTTGTGACAACCTTTGCAAAAGCACCATTTAACGTAGACGTAATTTTGAAGAAACATTGAACTTGCTGTGGGTTTGCAGAACAGTTGTTAAGCTTATACACAATAAAAAGTCAAGAATCATAGAATCACAGAATGGCTAGGGATGGAAGGGACCTCTGAAGGTCATCTAGTCCAGCCCCCCTGCAGTGAGCTGAAGAATGGCAGGCTAGGTAAGAGAAAGGAGAAAATGTTAAAGAAACTGAAGTAGCCCTAAGGTAGCCAATCCTTTTAGGGATTTTATCATGCCCTTTTTGCTAAGGAACAAAATGGGTGAGCTCTGTTTGAGTAAATAATCAAAGAAGTCAAAGGAATTTGATCTGAGTGTCCAGAGATCAAGAGCTGCAAGTGGCTGTTATCTCCCTCATGTTCCTGTGATAGGATTAAGTCCATATTTTTATATGGATGAATGGAGAGAAAACTGATGGAGAGAAAACTGATGAAATCGGTATGTTTTGGTATGTTTTTCTTATTTTCAACAATAACAAACTACTTAAGATCAGAAGTAAAAATGTTTACAAATGATAACAAATGTTTACAAAATCCTCTATTTTCTTGAAAAACAACCACAGAATACAAGCTTAGAAGCAATTTGTTTTTTGTTGAATATTTGCAATTCTGGAGTCTGAACCTTGCTTCACAGAGACACAGAAAATCTACGTTGAGGAAGGAAATGCGCCTGGGAAATAAGCAGGGAGTCCCTGTGTCACTACTTCAGGTGGAGGATCACGGCTGTACAGCCCATGCCGCCTCACAGATCATGGTGCCTCCCACAGCTGGCTGTGGCTCAGAGGAGTGTGGAATTCCCACAAAGCTTCGCTGCCAGCAGCACCTTCCTCAGGTGGCAGGAAAGGACCTTCAGTGACCTGCTTCACACTAGGCAAGTGGTCTTTAACTGTATATGGCAGTAATGGGAGTTAATTTTGAAATGTACTCGTTTTCAGGAGTGACAAGTATTAATTACTCAGTACAGGTATGCTGGCTGAGCACCCTGAGGCCAGCAACAGCCACCCGGCTCTGAGCAGCCTCTACAGTACAGCAGAAAAATACCCAAACGAGGACTATTTGAGTGACCTGGTTAAGTAATGAGAAATGCACTTTGTCTAGTTGAACTGAGCCTCTTTAAACAAGCATGTCTTTAATTCTGAATTATATCCTAGCAGGAAGAAAAATTAAAGTAAACCAGCAAAGTACACTCTCCATCGAGAAACCAGAAATACACTGCCTGAAACTGGGAATGAATTTGCCAGGTAGTACTAAAAGATAAAAGCCATCTTGTACTTTATCTGAGCACTTGAAATCCACTTGGTTTTTATATTATTTACAGCATGTTCCTTCCCAGCAACGCCCTTCATCCATCAGATTTCACAATTTCTACTTATGAGTAGAAAGCATTTATAATTTGACTACTATCATTAAAAAAATACTCATCGTGGTATCACTGGATTTACAACAAATTACAATATTTACTCAAGCACGTGAAAGAAATGCTATTCAAATCAGTTCATGCTGCCACCCAAGCAATCACTCTGGATGCAGTGAGAGAGGATTACATTGCTAATTTTATCTCCAAGGTGATTGTTAAAGCAGCTGGCCCTTAAGACTGTCTCCCTTGTTTGAACTTTATCTTACACATGTAGCTCCTTGTATATTTCATATGAACTACTGATGAAAACAAGATAAAAAAAACTCTTTCAAGTGATACATAATTGCAAATACTTGAATTTATTTTGTAGGTATTCTTTTGGGATTAATTACTCCACAGACACAGTGCTCAGTTTTACTAATTGAGGTGCAGGCCTCCCAAAACCACGTCTTTAAGAACAGAAAAGCCAGAGAGCTGTGCAAAGGGAAAACAAGTCTGGATTACTAAAATATCATCTAGTTTATCTTTTTGTAATCTATTTAAGAGTACAGACACACTCTATTGGCAAAAGCATTAATAACTACATCCAAAAATTACCGTCCTTTATTTGAAGAACATGCCATAGGCATGTCTGCCTTTTCAACTCCCAAGGGGGATGACTGAGCTGAGGGCTTTTAAGGGGAAGTGAGGGTCTGATGATGAGAGATAGGGTGTAACTGCTACAAAACACAAAAAGTGCTGCCAAGGAGGCAGACTCTTTCCATCGCTGGTAGCACCCACAGAAGCCATCCTCCCCCGCTCTCACCGGGAGTCCTCTCATTCCCTGATAGGGTACGTCCTGGCCAAGGTTACACCCCGCAGGGTTATTTTGCAGACGCTGTCAGAGGAGCTGGATTACAGTCCTACAGCCCGTACAGTCCCACAGACTTTAGAGTCCACAGAGCCCTACCCCAAGGAGTTACAGGTTGCTGATCTGAAAACTGTTAGCGCCAGAACAGTCACCTCGGAGGGAGCTGGGCAGCTCCCACCCCTCGGAAGCCCGCAGAGCTTGGGGGGCTGCAAAGGGGTCTGTGAGTGTCGGCTGTTGAATTTTTAACGGAGGGATGTCACCGAAGCAGCCGGAGAGCTGAGCCACTTGCTTTGCTAAGGAAGT
>VWZY01011586.1:96640-108353 GCA_013399075.1 Chloroceryle aenea | reverse complement strand
CTCATGAGGGCTGCAGCCGTACCCCGTTTTTCGGGAATACTCGTTTCCTTCTAAATGAGAGATGGGTGAGGGGTCGGTGTCCCCTTAGCCAGGCCCTGGGCCTCCTGCAGCTGCCACACACCGAGAAATATGAAAAACAATAGTGAATAAATGACTGTCACGGTTTAATGTTTTAGTGTCATAGGGAGTCATTGATTCATCTTTGTGGTTAACGCTCGGGGACATAACTGAAAATTTTTAAAATAGAGTTTATTCCTGTACAGGTAAATGGTGGTGACAGATGGTGAGGGCTGTGCCATTTACCCCCTCTGCTCTAGCTGACTGCTCTGCTGGTTATCATAGAATGGTTTAGGTTTGAAAGGACCTTAAAGATCATCCAGTTCCAGCTCCCCTGCCATGGGCAGGGATATCTCCCACTAGACCACATTGTGCCCAGCCCCACCCAACTTGGTCTTGAAGACAGCCAGTGATGGAGCATCCACAGCTTCCCTGGGCAATAAGTTCCAGTATCTCACCAACCTCAGAGTGAAGAACTTCTTAACTTCTAATCTAAATCTCCTCTCTTCCATTTTGAAGCCTTGTTCATTCTCTGCATGCCCTTGGAAAAAGTCCCCCCCAGCTTTCTTGTAGACCCCCTTCAGATACTGGAAGGTTGCAATAAAGTCTCCCAGGGGTCTTCTCTTCTCTAGGCTGAACAGCCCCAGCTCTTTCAGTCTGTCCTTGTAGGAGAGGGGTTCCAGCCCTCAACCTGGTTGTGTTACATCTTTCTTACGTAAGTTTATAGTGTCAATGGTGAAGAGATGCCAAACAGACATCGGTTGGGGTTTTGAGAGGCTTAGTTAAAGGGGCTTTTTTTAGCATTTTTAACAGGCATAAAAGGTAGTTGGGTCTTGGACACAGAATAAGTTTGTAATGTTTTATTTTAATATTAGAATTGAATACACAGTTCCTGATTAAAGGAGTTGTACGAGCTGTAAACCTGTGTGTCATGTTAGTGTGCTAGGCTGAAACATCTATCTGCTGGATAATAAGGATATTTTTGGAGTGAGTGTCCTTGTAACACACTTGTGAAGTTGAGTTGTGGTTTTCCAAATACTCTCGGATTTTTAACAGTATTATGTATCAGTCTCATTAGCCACATTAGTATATTAGCTTGTAGAATTAGTGTCTCTAGTACATCATATAAATTACTGCTAGTGTTTATGTGGTTTTAATATACTTTTCTGTAAAGATAAAAACAGATTTGGGAATTTAGTGGAAATGTTGAGGAGACCTGTCACTCCTTTTCCGCTAAGCTAAAGGAGTTGTCAGCACAGGAGAAGAGGGAGCTTGCTTCTTAAAATGTGTCAGTTATATTAGTACTAAGGTTTCTTAACAAGTCTTTTTTTTTTTTTTACACATCATTACTATACCACATGTCTTACAATACCTGTGACTTCTAAACAGGCAAAAAGTGACACTTAACCTCTCTCTCCCTCTAAAAGACTCAAATGTAGTTTTCCTTTCCATGTCTACCTGTCAGAAACTCTTGCTGAAGTTTGCAAGTTTCATTTTTAAAATTACCTACAGGACACACATTTAGTGTTCAGTCCTGCTGACTGTGATTGGTGCCTTTGCCATCAATTACAATTCTCATGTGTTTAGGCTTTTGCTGGCTCTGGGATGGAATGCTGAGCATGGCTCGGAGCCTACTGTGTGAAAGCTGTTCCCAAAATTTGTGTTTATCATTACATAATTACATGAATAAACAAACTTTCCTGTGTGCTTCAAGAAAGACCTTATAAAATTCATAGAAGAAAGCATAAAGTTTTTTGTTGTAAAAATACAACCACAGAGGCGTACTGTACTTTGAAGCTAAACACTGGCTTTCCTCCTTTCTGCATGAAATAAGGAAAAATACTAGGTTTCCCCACACCGTGTCCTTGGTCCACCTCATGGTGCAGCTGCACAAATGCTTGTGGCACTACAGTGGTGCAGAGCGAGCAAGTCTGCCTCTGTCACCACTTGTCTTAGCAGAGTCAGCCATCAAGGGCACTGTTAGGACTGTGACACAGAGAAATCCATGTTGCAGGAACACTCCAAAATGTCTCATTTTGAAGGATATGGGTTTGGGTTTTTTTGATTCAGAGAATGAACCAAAACAGGGAGAATACAAGAGTGAGTAGACTTCCAGATGCAGCTGGGAGGTTTTTTGCTTAGTTAGAGAAGTCATTTTTGCTTAGACAGAGCAAATATATAGAATACAGGGAGTCAGAGCAAATATATAGAATACAGGGAGTGAAACAGAAAGACACTTTTACAGGTTTGACGATAATCCAAGGAACACCTTGAGATTCTTTAATACTGTAGGGTTGACTTCCAACTAAAATGGAGTAATCTCAGTGAAGGGGAACCTGCCTACCCCAGATCTGACTTTTACTGGTTTGATCTGACAAATCTTACCTGACAGGAGCTTATTTTAGATCAGCACATGCCACCTTGTGGCAGAGGAACATGATGCATCTGTTCTTTTTCAACTCTATTAAGGGTTCTGCCCTCAATTCATATTCATGGATTGCTGTGGGGGCAAGATGGGTATCATCTGTGGAGTTCCTGCTCTTCACCTCAGTAGTTCCTGCAACGTGGTGGTAATTTGTGCCATGCTATTAGGCCAATATAAAACATGCTTTTTCAGCAAGGTGTTCCAATTCAGAGCTAGCAGCTAGCTGAAGAATAACTGTACAGGGATAATCCCTCAAGTATCCTTGTGTAAAAAATATGGAATGTTTACCTTTTACCTTTTACCTTCATTTCTGTATCCAAATTATTTGTGGTCCTTTCCTCTCTGTGCACAGGCACTGTATTTAAATGCTTTATTCCTCTTCTTGTTTTCTGACATCCTGCTTGCTCACTGGAGACAGCAGAGTTCTTTTCCAGCATAAACACAGCCTTTACAAAGATGATTTTGGTTTTCACTACAAGCCTTTCATTTACACTGTTTATGCACATCGTGCACTGTACAATATCTGCCTTGTTTGCAATGAACATCAGTACAATGGGAAGGGAAAAAACCACTGTGAGGGATAATCAGCAGATGTAATGAAAGAATGCCAATAGCAAGAGAAAATAGCTGGAGAGGCTGCTTCTGGGGTTAGACAAGTCCTCAGTGGAATGTGGTAATGCCATTGTGAGTCTGGAAAGTGGATCCCAAACACAAGCAGGATTGTTTGCGGATTCACTGGAACTGGTGTACCTTCTAGACACTGTCTGAGTGTTTTGCCGTAACTCATTCAGCTTTTGAATTTTCCACCTGTTACTGGAGAAGACCTGCCACAGGTTTCCCAAGACATTTTGTCTGACAGCGTGTAGGTGACACCTCCCACTCATCCCTCATGTCCTCTGGCATACAACGGCATGAAGAGAGAAACCCCTCGCTGTGAGCTGGGTTTAGTTGCAGAGCAAGATGAGAGGAACAGCTACAATTGTGCTTCCTATTGTGCCCATTTTGTGTCTTTTCATTTTGCTTTGCACGGCTTTGGTTCCTATTTCTTCTAAAAAGGTGGGGGTTTCTGCTTGTTCTGAGTTCTCTGCTTTGCCCTGTTCTGTAGAGGTTTCTTATTCTCACTGTTTTGTGTTTGTTTTTTTTTCAGTTGGCTTTTTAATGGGATTTTGTATTGAATTTCCTTCTATGCATCTTCTTTTTTATTTTTTTTTATGTGCTTTACATTTGTTAGCCTCAAGACCTTAAAACTGTACTTTGGCCTTTGCAGTTGTGGTAGTCTAAGAAGACCAGTGAAAAGTTGTTCAGAGTAAATTTGTTGTCACAAAAGGATAGATATTTCTATATCCTCCCTTACCCACACTTTGCATTAAAGGATTTTTTTAAAAAATAATAGCTATAACTTGTCAGAGAGCTAATAATCACCCCCTGTTTTACAACAGCACCCTTTTCTTCCTTCTCATGTGGTTTGTGTTCTTCTTCCACAAGGATGGTAAAGAAATAACTTTGCAGGGGGTACAGGTGTAACCTGCTGCATTTATTTCAGTAATCTGCTTTTGTCATTCATCTGTGTAACCATTTTACTTTCCAAAGCAAATACCTACAAGTTTTTTTTCATTTTATAAAGCCTGTAATGGTTGAAGTTAACATGCAGTTCTGTAGTGGGAAATTTATATAAGCTGCAATGAAGGAATATAAATTTTCATAGGATAACATAGCAGCTGTGAGTTTTCAGGGAGTGAGTTTGAACCATACACTCTTACCAGTCTGCCATGAACATTAGTAAGAAATATCCAAAATGAGGTGTGGTTCATTTTGGTTGTAATTCTAGTGATTTTTATTTGTTTGTTTGTTTGTTTATGGTTATTACTTATCAGTCTACAGCTTTTTCTTTTTTTGTTTCATATCATAGGTCTTTGCTTGAAGAGAATTTTCAGTGACTTCTGCATTAGGTTGGATTGGAGTTTCTGGCCTACAGATAATAAACACAAGATCCCCTGTGATGCTCTGTGAAAATTCAGAATCCTATCTGTACAAAATTTGATTGGTTTCTTGAACTCAATGGCTGCTAAGAGTGACTGTGTGCATTACAGTGGCTAATTTGCAACCAGAATGGGTATTGTCTGTATTTCAAGATTAGAAACAGTTATTAACTAACGGTTTTCTTTCCATCAAACAAGAACAATGTTGACAGAATGGAATGACTGGTTCCTGAGGGAGATGCTGAAAGAGAAGGGATTGAAGCAGTGGGTTGGGGTTTTGGGGTTTTTTTTGGTTGAGAAATAAAGACCAACAACTAAGAAGATTAACTACTCCTGAACAAAGCATCTAGAATGGACAAAGAGCAGAGTCAGGTAGTGAGTCAGTGTGAATCTTTTGGTTGCCATAACAGAACAACCTGACACTAGACTGCTATGGGAAGAAGGAGACAATGTGCAGCAGGAAGACCAAGCTGAAGAAGTAAAGTTTTGTTGTTTCTGATCATTAAGGAACTCAACAAAACCCAAACAGACTTCAGAATTGAGTTCAACTTTGACAAAGAGAACTGCAGGTGTTCATAGGAATTTATTGGTAGGCCTGAAGCTGGTTGTCAATAGGAAAGGGGCAGCTCTTGGTAGGTATGGAAGTACTGCTAGAGAGCTGTATCTTGAATTGTCTAAGAAGTGGGGTTGATCCATCTGTCTGGTAATTTGCACAAAATGTTTCAGTTGGATTTTCATTAAGTTCTATCCAAATGCCTGAATAAACTTGTCCCTAGAAGAAGAAATTGAATGTTTGTGGAGGGGGTAGTGAGCCAAAGTCATCATCCCTCTTACATTGTTTGCTGCACAGGAACAGGAGTAAAATATGACATGATCTGTGTCAGTGCCATCAGTACTATCACTGTATCTTAAATCCTGTCTTGTGTTCAGCTACTCCGTTTTCTAGAAGGCTGTTCTACAAATAACAGTCAAATGTGCATACTGTAATTCTGTCTTTCTTGATGGGGTATTTTATCAAAAAGCCCATCAAAAGCCTTTAGGTAAGGGGTTGGTTTGTTTCAAACTCAGAGCATCCACAGGCTGCTGCAAGAGTTTTTGTGGACCATCAGAGAACAAAGACTTGGAGCATACATCGTACAATAACCTCATTAACAGAGCATAAGATCATGCACAGACACAGGACATTCAGAAAGGTGTGATTGAAATACATCCTCACCATTTGAAGGGAAAATAAGTTAACTCGGTGCATTTGTCAGAGATTGGTATATGTTACAAAAGTGGACTATTCAGATTTTGAGCCAAATTTGTTTTGGCTGTGGTCTTGTCTGCCATCCGTGAACACTTGTCCCGGTAAAAACGGATTTGGAAGCTATCTGTCCAGATTTTAAACTGATGGGCATGTGTTCACACTCTAACAGTCAGTTCTTTGGGGTCATGGTGGGCCTGCTTTGTCACAACTCACTGTTTTTCAAGTGGCTTTTCTGATTCCACAGGGTTGCATTATTTTGTTTTTAATAAGAAATATGCTGCTTTAAAATTGTAATTGAACTCAAGGAAACTGAACTAAATATTCAGGGGTATTATGGAAGCAGTAAAAAGATGTTAAAAAAAATCATCACTTTTCTGGAGATTATTTGCTCAGCTCTACTATTAATAATGTTTTGTTGGCCAGATTATTATCAAAAACATTTGGCAGGCAAGACTTGCTCAGGAAAGTGGGCCAGTAAAGTTGATCTGTCATCTAAGCACATACAGAAAACCGTTGTCTTGGCATGGAAAACAGACTGTTTGCAGAAATAATAAACATGCCCTCTAAAATTATGTTCCTTCTCCTTAAAATCATGGAAGGTCACAAGACTTTGACCCTACAGAAGGAGCATAACACTTCATGAGACTTCTGTCAAAGCACATGATAAAAAATAAATACACTGTAATAAAGAAGTGTCAGTCTGATGGCTCAAATGTGCCTTCCTAACGTACCCTGTCTCCTCTCTTTAAGATGTGGTATGCGTACTGCCACACAAAGGAAGCCCATCTGGAGGGAATATCAAATCAATCCTTTTTCTTGACATATCAGTTGATGTAATTAACTTTTGTTTCATCTCCCAAGTAAACCTTGTAAACAATAAAATGTGTCAAAGTAGAAAAGAATTTATTGAAAAGTGTAATTTGCAAAAGTTCTTATGGTGATGGAGCTGCTGGATAGAGTCCCATGTATCCCCTGAGTATCCATGAGGAGTAAGAGACTCATCTGGCCAAGACTTGTTTTCTTTCTGAGGCCTGAGGATAGATGAGTGAGCTGTAAGCACAGGAGAAGGCAGTGGCTGGCTACCTCAGCAGCTGCCTACAGCTGGAGAAGGAGCATGTTCGCACCATTGCCAACATATCCAGAGGGCGGTAGTCTTACCTTCTGTTTGCTCTTCAGGTTTTCCAGGTTTACTCTATTTGGGTTCCTCCTTCCTCCTCTGTAAAACTGTTTAAATGCTGCTGTGTAAACTTCAGGCATGGGAGTGAGAAATATCACTCATTCTTGAGAGCCCAAGTAAAACAACACAGCTTTTCAGTGTCATTTGAACCTGTTCAGTGGGGACCCTCAGCCAACTGTTCCTTGCACTTTTTGTTGCAAAGCAGTGACTGACAGCAAGGTTCTGGTTATAGTGGCCATAAACTAAGATAGCTGCAGATGTAGCCTTGCAAAACTTTGTCTGGGGCAGTCTAGGATCGGGCAGTGTTTACACCAGAGAACTGAGATGAAGGAACCACAAGAACTTTTCACTTGATAAATACTACTCTTTAGCAGACTGCAAGTAAAAGGCTGTTGCTAAGCCTGATTGTACCATTTCATCTCTGACTGGGATCCCTTATCACAAAGGGCTGTTGCCACTAAGGAAGGGAGCTGGCTGAGGATTCAGAAAAGAGAGTATTTGAGTTATAGGAGGAAAGTATATTCGAGTTACAGGTTGCAAAGGAGAATCTCCATTGACTACACTGGGAAGCAAGGAGAACCAGTGTTAGTAGGTGTAAAGGAAAATAGGCCCTGAAGATGATTAGCTAAGTCAGAAGTTAGAGAAGAACAGGACATTCTAGTATAATAGAAGATTAATAGAATTCAGGTGCTGTAGAACAATATCTTAAGACCGTGGGAATGCTTCTCATTGTCCACTGTGTAGCCCTTACCATGGCTGGTTTAAAACTCAGTCCAGCTGAGTGAATAATGGTTGTGAATAGATTAATTTTCTGTTATATATAAGACATGATAATAGATGGGTAGTTAACATAGGATAAGCATTTTATTAAAGGTTAACTATTTTAAAGTAAGGTATAGATCAAGATAAATTGAGAGAAGGGAACAACTCAGGTCTTCCTCGGAATTCTAATGGTGAATGTCTGAAGATAAGATTCTGTGAGGGCCTGAATATCACTGGTCTGTGACATCTGAAGAGGAACTAAAGCAAGACAGTGAAGAATGGCTGAAGATTAGTAATGGACTGGGAATTGAGAGTTTGGGAAAAACACAAAGGACTTTTAAGAATAATATTGTTTGCTTAATATTGTGTTAAGAGTATATATATATGTGTTGAATTTTGTAAGTCCTTTTCCAGTCACTGAGGTAGATGGCCCAACTCTCAGTTGTTAAATAAAGGAAACCTAGAGTAACCCACTGTATGGCAAAATCCTTTAACAATAGGTTAACTTCTGTTAATAAATACCTTTTTCCCTCCCCTAGTTACTTGCACAGCTATTTCGTTATACTCTTTCAGCTGCCTCTGTTACTGTTTGCTCACATGCTACCTACTACTTACACAGACACAGCAAAAGGGCTTTGAGCTCATAGCTCAGGTGCAGTAGCAGTAGGTGCTCCTGCAACAGCGTAGAGATCAGCATGGACCAAATCTGGAGAGGAGCAGGGTAAGTGCTGTGCCTGGGCCTGCCCTTTGTTCCATACTGTCATAAGTGTATTGGTGTCTAATTGAGCTAAATAATAATAATAATAATAGCACAACAAAACAACAAGAAAAAACAGTCAGGAAGGTGGAACAACATTTTTAAGGTGTAGATTTGTAGTTAATGCTGTTGGGCCTCCTGGGGATTTTATGAAGGGACACAAGTCAATGTCATACAATCATTAGCCCTTTCTCTGGCATCCCCATAGTTCAGACAAAGCAGAAGTGATTCTTCACTGCCTTCCTCAGTTGCCAAGGTCTTCCTCTCATGTACAGCACAAAACCAGCCAGATGATCCCTGTTTTGTATCTCCACCAGTATAGCTTATACATGTGCACAACATAAAGATACTTAAATTTAGAAAGATTGAGCTCTCAGCTTGATGAGGGTGAGTGTGCAAGTGTTTGGCTTTGGGTCCATCTCCCCTCCATGAAATGGCTTAATTTAGAAGAAAAAAAAAAAAAAAATCCTCATTTTCTGGTAATTTAGATTCTGTTTAGTTATAACTCACAAGCCCAAAACATAAGAATTAAGTTTAGTAGTTCATAAATTTTACAACATGCAGCACATGCTGTTGTAATCTGTACTGCACATAATCTATATGAAATATTAACACTGATGTCTAAACAAAGTACAAAGTCACTATAGGCAATCTTAAACCTCAGCTGTACAGTTTTTCTGAAGTACTTTGGCTATAGATGTGATTTTTCACTCTCCTACCCTCATATGGTATTAATTCAATTGTTTTATATGTTATACATGCGTAAGAACCAGAAGGGATTTCCTTAAAAAACACACATTGAGGATAAAAAGGGTGGTGTTTATAAAAATGTCAAACTCAAAGGCTCTTCCATAACTTCTTAGAGAATTGCTATCATTTCAGACTCAAAAGCCAGTCATTCAAGAAGTCCTCTGGAGAGAAAAGCTAACCCTGAGTTTCCACTGATGAGTTTCTAGTCTGATCCCACAGCAGAGCAGCAACAGCAAGCATGCTGAAAGACCAGAGAAATCTGTACATTGTTTATAAGATCCAAAAGGGGCTGTAGGATGGTTCAGTTCCACAGTATGTAGCCCTTGATCACTCTCTTGTTTGGTTTGTGCTTAGAAGCTCAGAATGAAGCAGCTCCAAGTACAGTGGAGTTGACATTCCTGCAATGGGCTGTTGCTGCACAGTGTTGACAAGTGAACTTCACTGTCAGAGATGAGCTGTTGCTCTTCCACAGGCAGAGTGGCAAATGAGAGATCACTCAAAGATGTAGGGTTGTCATGTCTCTGCCATTTAGCTGCAGGTCTAAGTCTGTGCTGGAAGGCAATGCTCAATTGGAGGATGAGATGGGAGAGCTTTCAGAGTCATTGGGTATGATCCCAGTGGTGACTCACTGGCTTCTTCCCTTGTAATCAAATAAAATACCAGCAATATATAAATATATGCAGGAGAAAGGAAGTTCATGCAGCACCTTCAAAACAGCAAAAGCCTTTGAAAACTGTTATCTCAGTTAAAAATGTGATCTCCCTGGGAATGACTGTTGTACAGAGATCTTCTGAGGAAGAAGATTTTGGTAGGAGGACCAAAATTATCTGTCATGGTTGATGGGGGGCAGGAACTGGAAAGAGAGCACTGTGGTAATGCTGTCTGGAGCTTCACCCAGGTAAGGCGATGTGCAGTTCTCATGTAAGAAAGAGAGTGCAGGAGCAGGATCTGGAGGGGGTTTGAGGAGATGCTCCCTCATATTTCTCTGCATCCTGTTTTCTGTGCAGCTAAATGTGAGCTCTCAGTCCCAGCACAGCGAGGCCCATGGAGGTTTCAAGACAGGAGGTTCAGTGCTGAGCTGGAGTGTGTGGGTACATACGTGCTGTTGATGATCTGCAAGAGCCAATGTCCAAACTGTTGGATGTACAGGTGTATTGTTATTGCCAGTTATATACAAAACCTCCTCCAAACCAATGTTTTTTATTATTTACTGTCATTGCTAAAATTGTAGCTTTTTTGTGCTAATGTTGACATTTGTTGAAAAGTAGAACTTTCTGAACAAAACCAAACAAAACAAAACAAAACACACACAAAACAAAATAAAACCAAACCACCACCAACAAAGATATTTTGATGGAACTTTATTTTGGATGTGAAGGGAATAAACATGACCTGCAGCTGATTTTTCTGAGTAAGCCAAGGGCCCAATTCCCTTAACTAAAACTGGTGGAAGGATTTGTATTGACAGTGTTATACCACTGAATCCATCTTTACTATTAAAGCATTTGCACTTTTATTTCCTGATGACTTTGGTGTTCAGCACTATTGCTTAAGTACAAGCTCCAGGCTGCTGGGAGCCTTTTGGGCTGATGTGGCTCTCAGTGAGAAGTGTAGTAAATCTGTAAAAAACTGCTGTAGAAATGGAGACAAAAGGGTCAGTCCCCACCCACCAGCCACTGCCTGGCTCTGTGGCTTTGGGGCCAAACCATCTCCTGCTGGCATTTCTATGCCTGCCTTGCTGGAAATGTGGTGTTACTTTAAGTTTGCTCTTCTGTGATGCTCCCCCTGTTCCACAAGCTAGTATTTAGTAATTAAAGGCTAAGCTATTCCCTCTTCTCTTTTCCTCTGTACTAATATTTTTTCTGTTCTACATTTTCCTTTTTTTTTTTTTTCCCCAGACGTTTTAATTGCAAACTGAGTGATTGTCAACTTGTATTTAAACACAGAACCAAACTGGTGCCCAAACATCTTCCCGCTCTTTCCAGATCCGACACTCTGCGGCTGTCGGGGTGAGGATGCAGTGGGAGCAGGGATGGATAAATCTCCAGCACATCGTACTCGAAGCCTCCTGCGACTCACGGCGTTGTTCCTGTCGGTGGAGCGCCGGCCCGGTAGTGCCGGTGGTGCGGCTGGTCCTCGGTGCCGGCAGAGGGCACCCGCGCCCCGGGCCGCAGCCCGGTCCCCACCGCTTCCCCCTGAGGCTTGCAGAGATGGGGGGTGGATGTAAGACAAGGGAAAGGCTAAAAGAGAGTCGGGGGGAAGAACCGTGGAGCAAGGCAAGAGGGATACAGAGCCGCATGAAATCAATCCATCTGTAGTTCAGGCAGATAACTGTCAGTAGATTCTTGGAATCTCCTATCAGAGTCCAAAAATCTGCAAGTGTCATAGTACATGGAAGGCAAAATTGTTTAAACTTCTTAAGTTATGGCCATATATGGGTTTGAAATTTAGTACCAGATAGAAATTTGCCAGATCTGATGTGAGA
Organism: Chloroceryle aenea; assembly: GCA_013399075.1. Lineage (NCBI taxonomy): Eukaryota > Metazoa > Chordata > Aves > Coraciiformes > Cerylidae > Chloroceryle > Chloroceryle aenea. Next base: position 96,712 of record VWZY01011586.1, on the reverse strand, counting down.
ACTGTAGTGTAGACAATATAAAAATAAGTTGTTGTTTCACCTGAAGTGGACAGCAAATCTTTTCGTGACTTT